>PVKU01001268.1:0-322535 GCA_004027475.1 Anoura caudifer
TTAATTACTCCAGCTTTAAAGAAAACGATTTTCTTATTTCATCGTCATTGCTTTTTGTTCAATGAGGAAAACATTCTTATGTATTTTTTATCTTGGCTTTCTCCTTTTACGGTGCTGTTGTTTTAAAAAGAATGCTCCTATTTCTTCCGTCTGATAAAGTTGCCTTAGCTCCCACGTGCCTGGTACTTTTTATGAGCCAACAACTATTCTAAGGACTTTGTACAAAATAGAAAGTGCTCCTTTGAGGTCATTCCTATTCTCCCTGTTTCGTGGGTGAGACCGAGGTGCAGGAACAATAATAAACTTGCCTATGTTCTGGGTGAGGGAGCGTGGATTTGAGCCCCAGGATTCTGATTTCAGCGTTTGTGCTTGTGAGCCATACAATGAAACTGCCAACAGAGTCCTTTGAACAGGATTGACAGAACGTTAATAATTGTGAAGGCATCTGTGCCATTTCCTTTCTAGTGTGTGTTTGAAGAAAGTCGCTAGTCCGTCCTCTGTGTTGCATGTGAGATTTTGGGGGCGGAGTTTTAAGTCTCTGCCGTGGACACGCCCGTCTCCTTTCCTCCCACCCGCGGTGCGTGGGCCCTTCTTGTGCTGCCGGGGTTACGCCATCCTCAGTCTCCAGGTTGTCTTCAAGTTTGTCAAATTTCAAAGTTTCTATCAAATTCCCAGTGAAGTGCAAGGCATGTGGGCTCTGGAGCCCCAATGTCAGACCGGGGTCATATCTAAAACTTGAAGTTTGCTGAAATTCTTTCAAAGCTCTGGGGCGAACGTCAGCCGGGTTAGATGAGTCCGCGTACAGAGCCTGTTCTCGCCGTGGGACTAAGCTGCCGCGGGGAAAAGTAAGTTGCGGGGAGTGTCGTCAGGTGGACGGGCTCAGCCCTCAACTCCGTTTTCAGTCTGTTTTCGCAGTCCCCATGGTGGGTGCTCCATTTGCGCACAGGTGTCCGTTGGAGCGTGTTGGGTACCAGCGGCAAAGCAGGCAGCGATTGGGGGTCAGATGGTGACCTCACCAGGGCTCAGGGCCGGCCCGGCATCCAACCACAGCGCCCTAGAGCTGACTCCGCCAACGGCAGCCTGGAGCTCCAAGGTCCACCCGGCGTCTGTGAGCTTGGGAAGATTCAGGTACTTACGGGGCTGAGCGAGCCAGCCTGGTCAGGACGCCCAGTGACAGAGAACCTGAGCAGAGATAACATCCCCGTTGGTGACCGGTGGCGATTATGGGCCTGGGGTTAGTATGTACTTGGAAGGTGACTGAAGGACAAAACGCAAGGCATAATATTAGAAACTCTGTTAAACTTTATGCTGTTCAGAAGCAGAGTGTGCGTTGAAATACCCCGTGGAATGTTTAATGAGAAATGAGAGGATAAGCAGATGAGGTCCCCAAGAGAAGAGGGATAGGGGAGAGCTTGTGTCCTATTTGGGTGTCTATTCTGACCCCCCAAACCCCAGGTCTTTCCTCCTGAAGAGTTCATTATCATATCAGCATCCTGCTAAGCTCTGATCACCCACAGTACTGAACTAAGAAGAACCAAAATGTAGACCAAAGAAGGCAGTCCCAAATAACTTTGAAAGCACAGAACATGTCAGCAGTATTAACAAGGGTCACAGGATTGTGTTTCTGTTCAAACCTTAGTTAAAAGATTAACACCCTCCTTAGAAAGAAGGATCGCTAGACTTGTTGGTGCTTAATTTGTTGTGTTCATTTTAAATGTAAATTAAACATACTTGGATTACAATGAGAAATCAACTCAAGAGAAATGCAATGAAATTGTTATGACTAGAACATGACCCCCCCCCCCCCCCCGCTGAAAATATAATCTAGAATATTGATTCATTATTGGTGGGGCACATCCTGCTGATGACTATACAGGAAAGGTCAGTTTTCTGCTAAATTACTTTCATTCTGTTGTCCCTGAAGGTACCAGACAAGTTAATTTAAAATTGCAATTACATCTTCATACCAACTATATCCAGATTAAAAATAACAGAAATTTTTTAAAGTTAAAATTTGAAGCTAGTGAAATTAACTTAAATGTCATCAGGGATGTCTTTTTTTAAAAAGTAAATATCCAACAGGAGCTTGGTTATATGAAGTTAAAATATAACTTTTGGATAGCTATCAATTTAGTGAGTAATTTTAATGGAAGCTTAGATGTTCAGCGAGAAATGTTTTTAAGCTTTATTGAAGTATCATATATAAAACATTGTACATATTTAATGCATACTCTGTGATGAGCTTGGCCATAGGCAAACACCCATGACACTGTAATGACTGCTTAACTCGTCAAACTACTAAACATATTCCTTGCCTCCCCAAATTTCCTTATGTTCCTTTGTGGGTTTGCTGTTGTGTTTCGTTTTTGCGGTGAGGACACTTACCATGAGATCCGTTCCCACGTTATTAGCTAGAGATACTATGTTGCACGGCGGATCGAGAACTTGTCCTTCTTGTAAAACTGGAACTTTATAACTGTTGAGAAACAGTTCCCCATTTAGGGCAGATTAATTTGGGAAAATCTAATAATGTCTGTTTCTTCAGTCAGCAGGCAATTATGTTTACAGTGGAAACAATCCTCCTGTTGATTACTCAGTAGAATATGCATCACATTTTAATTCATAATTTCCCATTAAGTAAATGCTTGTGTAATATTATGGTGTGGGTCATTCCCCCCCCCCCGTAGTAGATAGATTTGCATGAAAAGGAGAACAATATTCGTTGGGTCTATTATGTGCTAATGTTCTCTGTATGCGGTTTCAGTTATCAGAATAGAACCAGAAGCTCGGAGAGATTAAATAATTTACCCAAATCACAAACGCATGCGTGAATTTCTAGAAAGGATTTACATTTTGGTTTGTCAGGCTGCCCACGTGGGCGCGCGCGGCCGCATGTCCCCACGAGACGCTCTACCCCCAGGTCGTTCCTGTGGGAGAGCCTTGCTGCTGAGGCCCAGGACTCCGAGCCCCCGCAGCTGGAAGGGGCTTCTCCGTTGTCAGCAGTACACTCGTCGGCCAGCTCAGCGGAGTGAAGCAGCCCGCGGTCACAGAGTGAAGCCTGTCCCCACACGCCACCGGGACCCTGAGAGGGGAAGCCGTGCCTTCCCGCATGCAGTAGCCTGGCTTGGCCACTTTACCCTCCTCATGGGTGTCCCTTGACTTTTCAGGGACGCTTCTGCCTGGACAAATGGTTTGATTGTTCGTTACAGTCGCTTCTCAGAAAGCTCCCTGACTCTTCAAGGGACAGTATTAACGTGCATCCAAGCATCCACGGTCACGTTTCTGCAAAATTGCTTTCATTATATTGTCCTAGAAGATGAAAAGGCAGGTTAATTTAAAGTTGCAATTTGAGTTTGAACCCTAAGATTTTGGAATGCTCCCACCAGCCCCGTGCTACTGTGTCCCGAGTCTTGCCTCATCCTAACGAGGCTCCCTCTTTGAAAGAACCGCCTTAAATCGAATTTCCAATTCTCCCTCACGGCCGACCTTCCCGGCTCCCATCTGATCCACCGCCAGGGCTGTGCTCTCCCTCACTGCTGGAAGCAACCAACTCAGCTTGGTCCCCTGGCGGTGTTTGGGGAGCCAACGTGGACAGCTTCAGGCACTCAGCCCTCATCTCAGCGGTGTGTACATTGCCATCGGAGAGCACCCCGGTAGAGGCGTTCGTCTTAAACACCGAACCAGTCCCTGGGAGGCAGCTGTTCACAGGCCGCAGAGCCTGGGCTGCTGTGTCGGCAGCTCTGTGCCATTCCTCGGAGAGAGGCATTCATTTCGAAGGGGAGAGGTTTGCCTGGAAAAACCCAAGAGGTCAAGAAAATTCTGTAGGAGTTAGGGTCACACGGAGGGGTAGTAAAATCTCAGGGCTTCCTGTAAAAGCCTGAGCCTGGGAGGTCACCTGTGAGCGCGCCATGTTGCTTCTCATCCCAGCTGACCTTGCCGGTGGCACTCCCACTGCTGAAGTGCTCACGCAGGTGAGTTTTTTGGTTTTTTTTTTTTTTTTTTTTTAATCTCAAAAGTTTTCACTCTTGGCCTTTTCTTCTTCTTCTCAGAAAAGAGGATTATGCTCTTCTTCGCAAAGTCTACTTTTGTACATATACAGACATAGAAACATGTATAGATATATACATACCTAGAGAGAGACGTATCAATACATGTATAGAAAGATAGAGGTATGTCTACAAAAAGCCATTCGAAGGTACCAAACTTGCATCACTTTGCTTTTGCTATGGCAAATTTTTAACAGAAGTGGTATTTTATTACACAATCTCACCTTATTCTGTTCCGGTCAGTGTGCTTGCTGCTACTGTTTTTGCTAAGTGCCCTGAAAATCTAGAGAAGAGAAAACACGAAACACACCCCTGAGGCTTTTCTTTTAATTTGTTGACTATGTACACCCTGTATACCGTGTTGGAGTAAGTGTTAATATATTCGAGGCCTTGTCCTAGAATAATAGTGTGTGAATTCCTGACGACTCATGAAAAGCTTTGGTGGTTAATCTCTTGAAAAGTAAAAGGGCCCACAGGTCCTTGTCATTTCCTTGTCGTTTCTGTTTCCCGGCGAGCCCGTTGTTCCCGCTCTGAAGAAAACAGTGTTTTTGAGACTCGGTTTCCTCCATCCCTGCCTACTATGGTGGTTTGCTAAAAACATGGCTTCTGTCGATCTGTAAACCTAGATATGGTGCAAGGTTTGCGTTGTTCTTTAACAAGGACAGTCTGGACATGAAGCCCACACCGAGGCGAGCAGAGAAAGGTGGGGGGGGAGTGGGAGTGAATGCAACACGAGGCAGGGAGACCCTGCTCCTGGTTCACGCGATCCCTGGGGCCTGAAACCAGGATGTGCCTTTTATTGCCCCAGTTATAGGAATGAACAAATTCACCGTATTTGCTAAATCTAGTTTGGGGACGTTTCCGACCCTTGCAAATCAAGCATGCCGAAAAACGGAGAAACTGGTAGCGAGAAGGTGTGTTTGCAATTGAAAAGCCCCCAAAATGTGTCATCAGTTCAGTCCCGGCAGGGTAGACAGCAGGGGATTCTCTCTCTCTCAAACTGGGAAGTTAACAATCTTTTCAAACATTGTATTTATATTTGATTAAATGTATTGGGTGACGTTGGCTCCCTGGGTCATGTAGGTGTCAGGGCTACATTTCCATGACACCTGTATAACCTGATGTTTCTGATCTTTTTTACGAGGAGCGGAAGAGCTGACTAGACGGGCCTGTTGTGGGCACCGGCAGCTGGTGGAGGAACGCTAGGAGGCAGGGATGTGAGGCTTCATGCACATAGCCTGCGATCAAGCGTTGGGGGGTGGGGTGGGGGGGAAGAGGGCTAAGTGCTGGCCTTGACTGACCCCCCTAGCCGGAGAAGAAACGGCACTGATGGTGTGGTTGGGCTGCCAGCGGTCCGTGGTGACCAACAGTGACAGAGTCCTCGGTGTGGGACGCTGCACGGGCTGCACCCTGTGCCCGAGCAAGGTGGGGAGCAGGAGCCACTTTCGGGGTGCCTTTGGGAGGTGGGGGAAACGAGACCCCCTAGTCTTGTGTAAAAACTCCCTATGCTATATCCTCTCCTGACCAAATCAATCACCACTCGCCTTGCGTAGAGTCGGCTATGAGAACTTAGCCTTGTGGCAAAGAGCAGCCTCCGCTCGGCTCTCGGCTGACCTTTCCTGTGAGCCGCGGGTGTAGAGGGGACACTACTGAAATGAAGCCTGAGTTTGCGGGTAGAAAACCAAACCCCATGCGAAGCTGCCAGATCCCGGATCTCTAATTCTGGTTTTCTGACTGGGGAGTAGAGACAATGCAAATTTGCCAGCGTCCTTCTCTGGTTGTAGGAGTTACTTTGTTGCAAAGAAAACCCTAAACTAACTGAGCAAATGTTTGCGTGAGTGTTTAGTCTTGAAGTTTGAAACCAACTCTGCCAGTGCCAAGGCAACGGAGTTGCTCAGTTTTCCTTCTGCCGTGAACAGGAAGGGCCGCCGGGGCAGGGCAGTGCTCAGGAAGGGACATCTGGGTCGCTGATGTGGGTCCATCACGGGACTCATCTCGTCGTCTCGACAGGGAGTCCTGGCAGTTCCCACCCCGCAAGTATGCTGGGTGTCTCGTCCCTTTGTATCTCTTTCCTCTTCTAAATTGGAGGAATTTTGATGCTTATCCTGTTTTATCTCCAACAGTACTCAGTGTGCCGTGATAGGTAACTGTATTATTTTGCCATGAGCTGTTAGATTCGAGGTGCTGTGTGGACTTGAGTGGAAAGACTGCACGCCACTCGGAAAACCTGGGCTCAGAGCACAAAGAGCCAGTCAGGCACGGCCTCAGTTCATCGCTTTCTGGAGGGAAGAGTACATGAGAGTTGTTTATGAATGGGATGCGTGCACTTCCGTATTCTGGGAAGTTTTGAAATTGCACGAATGGCAGAAAGGGTTATTTGTGGCTGTCGGGAATTAATAGAAGGCAGCCACTGATGCCTTTCTTTCTGATCGCCGCCATTTCATTTCAGAAAAGGCACCTCTCCCTTTCATGTGATCCTGAGGGGCTGTTAATAACATGGTTAGACAACTCAAGACAGAGGGATGGGGTATAACCCTTCTGACCAGAGTCACTTCTGTTCCAAGGGGCTGACATGTACGCCTTCTCCCACAAGTATCTGAGAACCATTCCGAGTGATTGATTATGGCAGACGAGTGTATGATCAGGTACTTTCCGATACCTGTCGCAGCCCGATGCGAGGGGTGGGGGCTGCTGTGCGGAACCGGGCGACCTGCAGAAGGAGGTGGCTTTCTCGTGTGGGGCTGCACTCGGAAGGGTCTCAGTCCTGAGGGAAGTGACTGCGGAAGGTGAGGCAGTGGCCTCACCTTTGCTCTTCAGCCTGTTGACTGCAGCCTGGTCGACTGACCCTTTTAGAATCATCACACAAATCAGTAAGTTTCTCACATTAAGCGCATTTGTGTTTAGGTCGATGGGTGCTTGTCTTCCTTTTTAAGAAGAACTCACATATTTGCGTTCTGGGCAAACATATGGTATGCTTTAAAACCGCTAGCAAATAACCTACAGAATTGGGTGGCCCATTATCTAGATGATTATTATTACTTACAGCCAATATAGCATTCGACTAAAGTGGCACCCACTCAAAGTAACTGACAAGCATTAATTACTTAATGTGTTCAGGTGCTTTTTGGATTCGTTAAATATAGTTGGATATATCTGTGCGTACAAACATGCCCCCCCCTCCCCGGACACATACAGGATTTGTTGCCTGCTGAATGTTTGTATAATAATGTCTACGCAATTCCCAACAAATAGATGGTAGTGTGTTTTCAGAAACAATGCTCCCAGGATTAAAATTTATAACAACTTTTAGACCCATTTTTTTAGCATAAGTTATTTTAATCAGGAAATTATTTGCTGTCAAACTTTTGTGATATTTTTTTTGCCAGCATGATGGAGGCATAATTTAAAAACAAAAATTGTATTTGTTTAAATTGTACAGTGTGTGCTTTTTAAAGGCTTTAAAAAAAAAAAAAAGTCTTTACAGCAAAACTAAAGGGAAGGTTCAGGCTTTCCCCATACACCCCCTGCCCCACACGTGTGCAGCTTTCCTTGCCGGTTTCCGACACCCCCCACCAGCGTGGGACATTCGTCACAGTTGGTGAACCTACAAGCACGTGTCACCCTCACCCGGCGTTCATAGCTGGCATTACCGTTCCCTCTCGGTGCTGCGCATGCTGTTGCTCCGGACAAATGCGCGGCGGCGTGTATGGATCATCAGGATGTCAGGCCCGGTGCTGCGGCTGCCCTGAAAGTCATGTGTTTCACTTACCCCCCTCCCCTTCCTTGGAAGGGGGTTAAGTATCAGATCTCACTTGCGCGTGCAATTCTGATTTAAAAAGGCAGGAGAAGAGGAGGAAGGGGAGACAGTTCCCCCAGGGGTGAGCGGCAGGGTCAGAAGTAGAGCGGAGGTCCCCTGACTCTTAGACCAGGCTCCTTCCGGCCTCCTCCATCGCCTCTGAGGACACCGGGTGCTGGGACCAATAGGATGGCAGGTCACGGTCAGATCGCGGCCGGCCGTGATTTCGGGATTAGAATTTTGTCAAGGAGCCGAGAGGATTCCACAAATAGGTCTTGGCAGGAAAAGGGATTGTACTTTTAGGAAGACTCAGCGCTAGTACCGCAAGATAAAGCTGAAGAGAAACCTGTTGTGTTTGAAAAGGAAAATATTTCAAAAATTTTATGTAGCTGTTTATCTAAACATTCTGGCAAGAGGTAGTGAATGATAAGGACTCTTAATTCCTTGTCAGTGGAAAAGGCAGGCAGAAAAAGTAATACGTCGTCTGCGTTGAAATTCTTAAAATTTCTAAATTTGGATGAATTTTATTAATTCTGCACTCAAAGTTTGTAACAACTGAATTTTAAGTCACGATTGTAGCAATTTGGTTCAGTTATTGATGATTATGTAATAACATATCTCTAAATCGAGAGAATATACTGGTCTTTCATTTTTCAAGCTATTGGTGTTAGGATACATTTTAGCAGCTTCTTAAATAATTTTGAGTTGAGATTAACCAATGTTATTGGATAGTTTACTGGAAAAGGAAATCGATGATAGTGTAGCATACAGTAATGTGGACAAAGACCATCACTGCCCAAGACACTCTCTGACACATGCCGCTTAAACTGTCAATGCCAGTTTTCATGATTAAGCTCTTTTTTAGGCCTTACAAGGTCAGAGACCTGTCTGTCCTACTTGCTGTTGTTTTTCCAGGGTCTGTTCCTTAGTCGACACTCAAACAGTAAACACAGAAGGAACAGTGTCCCCCACCTAGGAGAGATTTAAAGTCACTTGTGGCATAAACACATGCTAATGCATGGAGCTACTTATTTTCATGTCGTTAAACATTTTGTGTAATGCACTATTACATTCCCGAAGTTTATCTAAAATGTCTTCATCCTCAGTGATATAAATTCTGTGAATCAATATGACAGGAGAGGACAAAAACATCATTTTATAAAGGATTGAGCATGTTATGATTAAAAATTAGAACCTCTTCAAAGATAATATGCATGTACATCGCTGTACGACTCCCTCCTCTGCAGAGAACACACTCAGGTTCCATCTAAATTAGTTCTTCCAATCAGGCAGCTGATGAGACAGTCTCTACCACACTTGAATTTTCTGCACAACTATAAAGAGGGAATAACACGTAATTAGAAAGCCTGGAGGAAAATTCTCAAAGCTGCATCTGTTTTTCTTCCGTATTTTCCATTTTTTTCCTCCTATCAGCTGAACAAAAATATTTTGATGTTGAATTTATAAATGTAATGCTTAAAAGATAATGATTAATTGTGAAGTAGGAGTCTCCCCAAATAATTTCTCAAAATTGTGAGTAATTTGACTTTTTTAAGTAAATGCACACTTTCTAATATTTTAGGCTATTACAATCAGTGCAGTTGTTTTTTGGAAGAGCCTGATACTAAGATAATTTCTTGTAATTTTGGCCACATAGGATCTGATTGCAAAGAGCCTATTAGAAATTCTGATTAGCAGTTGTAGATGCATTTGATTAATAAAAGTGATGAAGTCATCATAAATTAATAAATGCTGCTTGCTTTGGAGAGAAATCCTCTCCAAAACACATGACTCATGGGGAGCCGGGGGTCTCTGTCTCTTGGGTGGCAAGAAATACTGGGGCCCCATGAACTCAATCTGGTCCTAGGAATTGGGAGTTCTTTGATAAGGAGCACTCTGAGGTAATTAATTAGCTTTCCCTTCAAGGATTTTAAATATCCAGCTAGACCTTTTGTCCACCTGATCACCCAGTTAATTAAAGTTTTATGGACGTCTTCTGACCTGGTTGGTTTGGCAGGAGCCAGCACGAACGGAGAGTAACCAAGGAGGTTCTGCCTGCCCCCTCTCATCTGCTGCTCCCAGAAGAAGCTGCTTTTCCAAACACAAGAGCCGTTGTGGAAACAAATAAGCAAAACCACAAACACTACAACTGGGGGGGGAGGTTAGACAGCCTCGAAGGTTCTGCAGAAGTCGAAACTCCGCCAACAGGAGAAGGGAAGTGAGGGTAAAACTCTGACATAACAGTGCCTTCAGGCGAGGAGCCCTTAACCGAGATTTGAACAAATTACATGAAGAAGTGAGTTTGCAATGGCTCGTGGGCTGTGCCAACGAGTCTTATTTTCAAGTCGTAGGATCTGCATGGTTTAGGAAGCTCCTCCTGGAAGAGGCTGTGGGGCAGTGTCTATCAGGGGCACAGTGGGGACCTCAACACTGGGCAAAGGGCTGGAGAGAGGGAGGGGATGGGAATAAAAGGAATAAGAGAATGTTTATTAAGGGGAGGCCAACTTTTAGGGAGCAGCCGTGGAATTCTCCTCATCTTCATCCTCCATCTCCTCTCCCTTTTTATTCTCTCCCCTCTTTTTTCTCTTTCTGCTTCTTTCTAAACTTTGAGACTCTTAATTCCTAGGCTGCAAACTCAAACTAAATTGATCATATGCTTAAAATATGTTGGAGGTAAATGTAGCTCAGGGACTTCAGAACCCACTCAAAGTCATTTCCTCCGTAAATGTAGTTTGGGTCACAAAACCTTTTTTTTTTTTTTTTTTTTTGTAATGACTGCGACACCAAGAAAATCCCCGGGGTGGATGCTGCTAATATTTCACAGATTAGTGAACTTCCCCTCTGCTTTTCCTCATTAAATAAAAGTCAAAGATCTTTTAGTCAATTCCTTTTACTTATCACCCCATGGATGGTTGTATTCTCGAATATCCATGATGAAACTAATGAGCTTTCGCAGCATCTTAAACGTGCACATCCTTGGAAGCTGATGTTGTGTGTAGCTTCAGGCATGATGGATCGACCCATCATGGCTGTTCCACTTTGTGGTTCCAGGAAAATGATTTATAAGAAGAAAAACAGGTATCATTTTGTTTATGATTTATGGGTTTTGATCTTTAATCCTGAATTTTTATATCATTAGTCCTAAGAAAGGGATATTATGAGACAGGTGCAATGAGACTTGGAATATTTTCAGACATATGAACCAGTTTATTTTGCACTCTTCAGTTATGGCTTTTATTATAGAGTG
Organism: Anoura caudifer; assembly: GCA_004027475.1. NCBI lineage: Eukaryota > Metazoa > Chordata > Mammalia > Chiroptera > Phyllostomidae > Anoura > Anoura caudifer. Next base: position 11,090 of record PVKU01001268.1, read on the forward strand.
TATAATCAAGATGAAATGCACAATCCTCAACCCCAGTATAATTTCTCAAAATATATATTTGCCAAATTGCATAATCATATGCATATTTGCATAAATATATGTGTGTGATAAAATCAATTTAAGTATATGTTAAGATTGTAATAGTTTATTAAAATTCTTTCATGATTAAATACCAATAATGCATATAGAAAATAAATTTCTTTTTAATATGTGAGGTCACCTATGTTTAATGAAATGGAAAGATTTTCAAGGATTTATTGACTTAAGCTCAAGAGAATTGCCTTTCTCCTTGCCCGGTCCCCCATAGATGAATAGGTTATTTTTTTATAAATGAGTGAGTAAAAGGTCCAGAACTCTATAGAGACATCAGTCAAAAAGATTTTTCACAAAAGTTCCTTTTTCCCCCTACTCAAGATAACATTGAAAAATTATTATACATTACCTAGACTATTTTTTAATCTTGTAGTGTTCTTTCTCCTTGAACAGTTGCAAAGTGTCTAGCTCAGCTCGAAGCTCCATTTTTGGAGGCAGAATATGGCTTGTCATATGTCGAGGGCCCTGGAAACTTGTTGTTGCCGATTCTTCTCCTTGAGGTGACCGACCTTGTCCTGCAGCCGAGAGTGATGGTGGAGAGCTGTCAGGGGCTCACCCAGAGAAGCAGGACCAGTAGGAGATGGGTATTAAAATATATACATATATAATGAGATATTTATTGCAAGGAATTGGCTTAAGCACTTGTGGGGGGTGCCTGAGCATCTTGAAAATCCATAGGCGAGGCTGACACTCCTGGGCATGGGCCGAAGCTGTTGTCTGCAGGTGAAACCTCCCCTTCACGGGGAAGCCTTGGCAGTCATGTTAGCGCCTCTTCCCGGACTGAGTCAGACCCCGCAGATTATCTAAGGTAATTGGCTTCCCCTGGCTGCTTTCACACACCCCGCACAGGTAAGGGATTATCTGGTGTAATCAATCACCTCTCTTTACGGGAAACTGATAATGAACTTTGATCACATGACAAAAGGCAAAGGCAGCAGCCCCAGGATTGGTTTTGATGGAAGGAGGTAAAGTGTAGCCTCGCCAAACTGAGAGATGATCTGTAGGTGTAGGTTTTCTTCCCCGTTCCGGGCACCCGAAGACGGCTGCTCTTGTGAGTGGTGCAGGATCGAGAAACTAAGGATATTCTCCTCCTTCGTGTTGTTTGTTTGTTGGCTTTCTTTGTTGCTGAGCCTTTTCTTACCCTGCATCCCGAGGGACGATTCCACGAATTCCAGTTATTGGCAAATGGAGAAAGGAGGGCCAGAAATTTCTGACATTGCCACAGATTTATACGGGAAACTCTGCTTTTTAAGTTTGTTGGTAGCAGTTTGGTCATATTGGTTAAAATATAAAAGGCAGGTTCAGGGCTTAGGATGGTTTATAATCTATGTAATAATGAATAGGGGGATGGAGATTCTAGGTAAATCTATATCATCATTAAATCATAAACTACTGTGTCCTTTTGGAGGATGTTGATAATTAGTATAACGCTTTTGCCTAATAGGGTAGAGGTTAAATTAAGTACTGTTTTCACCAAGTATGCTATTATTTAGTTTTGAATACAAAGATATAGCATATGCTCTAAAGAAAATAAACATTTTATTGAAAAATTTCAATTAGTGTTTTTGGAGGAAAAATTAGTATTAAAAGCATTTTGTAGGGGGGGAATTTTCATCACCAGCTTGGGTTTTTTTATGTCTGAAAATGCTTATTCTTATGTTACTTGATACAAAATTCAGTTGGAATGGGTCTTTAGATATAAAACCTAAATTAGGTGGAATAAGTCATTTCCTCAGTCAGAGAAAAGACAGAATGAGAATAATGGTAGGTTTCTTGGAAAAGTGAGGTCTTCCTAAAAATTAGGGAGTCCTTGTTTATTCCATTTTATCCCCTGTCCAGTCCCTTTCATTTGTCCTATAAGTACTGCATCAATCAGCAACTCTCTTTGCAAATCTCTGAAGTAAATGAAATAAACTGTAAACCAATTTGGTCTTTTTAATTTTGTTTTCTAATTTCATAGACTATCTACACCCAAGCCAAATAATTCAAAATTTCTACTAGTTTCCTATCTAGGATTTAAATGGTTCTTGTTATCTTTTCCTTTCTGTAGTTTTTTTTTTAATATAGCAGAGTGGAATCATGTATATACCAAAAGAACTATTTTGTAAATATTTGTTGATTGATGACAAAGGCTAGTTAGAAGAGTTTTAATGAATAATTAGTGCATTAAGTTAATAAATCATGGCACCAGTATTAATGTTGGCTTAGCTATTTCTAGACTCTGCTTTATGAACACAAATAGTGTGTTGGTGGATTTGAGTTCCTTGTATCACACATATAGTTAATATAATCTAAATTAATTAGATACAACAAAACTTCCTCAATAAATATTTAAAATTGATATCTCTTTACATCTTTCTGTTTACTCATCAAAATATTACATTGTTTCAGGAGAAGAGAACATGTTACCTTAGTTCGCTCACCCACGACATAGGGACACTTGAGTCTAATTATTTTTTTTTTTACCCTCTGAGCTTCATTTCTGCTGCAACCAAGGCAAATCATTTGTCACCCAAAGGGAGGTGTCAAAAGAGGTGTTTTTCTTTGGGGGGAACTGATTGTTTTCTAAATGATCAACAATTTTGCTTCTCTGGCTTTTCCCAATCATAGCTGGGCTTCCAACCCCTGACTTCGATAATAAAAGCCAAACAAGAGAAAGCAATTTTTTTCCCCTCTCAGAAACTATGTTTTTAATTTTAAATAATTAAAAAAACCTAAAAGATGGATTTTTTCCACCTTTTACATAACCAAACATCTAGCCAGTGATGGTTCAATGGCATGTTACTAATTGTTGGTGGCCATGTTTGACCATGTGTTTGAAACGATTCTGAAGCTGGGCTTCAGATGCTGGGGGGCGCTTTGCCAGGCACGGGGATGGATGTGCCGCTGAGCCCCAACCTGCCCTGCTTCCCTGTGGCTACTTTCTTCAAGGACGGCAACTGAGCGGGTCCTCACAGTGGGGAGCCCAAAACTGTGGATTCCTCTTTAATCTTATTTATGGTTTTTCTCTTGGGTTTCTTACCATGGGGTTAAGAAAGAAATTGCCCTTTGGAAATTACAACCTTGTGAGACAGGCAGGCATCAAATATGTATTTGTGAAAAGAGAATACGTCTAGAGAACAATGAGGCGCAAAGGTAGAGAGAGAGAGAGAGGGAAAAGCAGACCGGTAGAACTGGATTCTAAGAAACACCGATGTTTGGTGTAGGAGGAAAATATTCATCTAAGCGAACGGGGGCAAAATGTTAGTGCAACAGAGTAATGACTCCCCACCCCAAACCAGCCTTTGATACCGAAAGATCTCTTTAATGCTCACCACCAAAACCTGGCTGAGGTTGGAGCAAAGCCCCAAAAGCCTAAAATCAGGATCAGTTCCAAAGAACTGACACGCAGCTATATTCAGATGCATGAGAGCATCACCAGGAAGAACCTTACATGCGTGGACAAGGCAGCTGTGCATCCAGTGGTGGTCGGGCAGGAAGGATCCCCTCCTTCCCAGGACAGGGTCTTAGTTTTCGTAGGAAGTTACCGGTATCTAGACCGTGTGGCGGGGAATCAGGGAGGCCACCAGTGAGGGTGCTTCCCTGAGTTAACAGGTGACATCAGGCAGTTATCTCACTCTACACACTCATTAACCTCCTTCCTGGGTGCAAGGTGTTTATCTTTGGGTGGCGTTCTGGTTTCCTGGGGACTCAGTCAAGCCTGTGGCTCCAGAGAGTTAAACAGTCACAGGGTTAAACAGAGAGTCCCGTGTTTCCCAGATGCCTTTGCTGCTAAAGCCATCGTGCGCCTCAGTGAGCTCCCCTGCAGTCAACTTAGTGCCTCAGCCTTTTGACAGGGAGATAAAATAGAAGGGGGAAATACAGCAGAGAAGAGCAGAGCCAAGGAGAGAGGAAGCGTAGACCGCGAGGCATTTTTCATGAACGTGTTGTGGCTGTTTGTACTGTGCGCTCCATGCGGAGTGCTCGGAAAAATCCAGTTATCATTGAGAGTGATGGCAGAAACAAATTACAGGATGCTGCCCTCACGCATTTTTTGCTAGAGTCTTAATTATGATGCTCCCATTGGTTCTAGGTAGGACTTTTTAACGTTTCTGCTAAGAAGCCCCCCAAGGTGGCGCAGGGCGAAGCTGGAGGCGGCGGCAGCCACCCCAGGGTGGGGCAGAGTGGCTTCCGAGGGCCACAGCCGCAGTGTCCGGTTTCCCACTGCACATCAGGGAAGGCTGGCACTGAAGGAGGGGTGCGGTGAACGATCCTTTGGCTCAGTATTGTAATTGGGCTTTTTGTTGTTGTTGTTGTTAGCGTAATATTTATGGATCATAGATAAGAGAAATTTGGTTTTGGAAGGCTTTTTGTAATTTTTAACACTTCACAATCTATCAAGGGTAAGAAAAATTAGCGTAATTAAAGGCTACTTTTTCTGTGCGTGTTTTGAAATCAGTATATTTAAACAGATTTTTTTATTTGATTACACATTGCTAGTCTATATTTATGCATGACTCACAGAAGACACTGGAAGTAATGTCTTTATGTCTCGCCAAGCTCCTGTTTGAAAGACATTGATTAACTGAAAACCCAAATGTTTTCAGCGTCTGAAAAGTTAAATCGGAGGCTGGGAGGCCAGGCTTGTCCTGTGTTTCATAAAGATGCCCGAGCGTTGGTTGGGCTCTTCAACATCGAGTTATTTCGGAGAGCTCTCTGGGACTCTCAGCACGAGGCAGCCTACCGCGTCTCAAAGTGATCGCCAGTTCATAGATGGGCTCCTGAAGAGAACGAACAGTCCCAGGTTCTGTTAGGGTTGACGAGGTCCCTGAAAGGAAAGCCTATATTTTGTGACGGATTTCTCGTGGGCCCTGGGAGCCTCTGGCTGCAGACACTTGCTATTCGGCAGTGGTAGTTAGCAATTTGATCGTTATTAATAGGAGAAAAGATTCCATTTGTTTAATAGGCAGGTTATTTGTGATGTTAAATGCAATGTAATTGATGTAATTTAAAAGTTCCAAGGATAATGTCATGATTAATTCATCTGTAAACAATCTGGCATCTTTCATTTTATGGAGGCAGGCAAAATTTTTTTAACTAGCTGAAATGTGGGTAAGAACACTTATGACAACAATGATCATTTAAAAATATAACGCAGCATGAAAGATGGATGTCCTACCGGGCATTTTGCATTTGTTATAAGGTCGTCGGAGCTATGGTTTGACTGTCTATGTGATTCGCTGTCTATGAAAGAAAGACCAGGGCGGCTTAAACAGCTTTGTGTCTTTGGGATGAATGAGGTTACCGAATTCTATGAAAGAGGTTACTGAGCATACTTCCAGGGTCGATTTCTTGAGAGTTTTGCTACCCTGATGCAACTATTCATTCATCCAATCATTTATTCATCCATTCGATAAATAGCTTGGAGTGCCTTTTAAAGAACAGGCACTTTGAAAGGGATGGAGGATATGTATACATATTACATTATTTCTGCCAGCAAAGAACATCTAAAGTATTAAGAGAGCTTAAGTAAAATACAATTGATACACTACAGCATACGGGAAATGGATGCCGCGGGGGAGAGAGCATCTAGCCCAGGCGTGGGGAATTGGCTGGAGGAATTGACGCGTGTCTTGCTGAAACGTAAACGTACTTAAAGCTGCATGTCACTTAAAGGATGAAAGTAAAGTTTAAGAGAAGTTACTCTGAGCAGAGAAGATGACGTGCAAAAGCACAAGTTTGGAACATGAGACCAAAGCTCTGTGACGTGGGAGAATGTGCAGAATTCTTGGAGAGCCATGTGCGAGGCAAGGAGCATGGCATGGTGGAGTGAGACCGGAGGGCAGAGAGATGCTCGCAGGTGGCCTCTGTGGGTTAGCCTTCCTTCTGTAAGCTGTGGGGTCATGGGGACGCTGCTATTTCAGTAGATAACCTGGGGATTTGAAAGGGATGGGACTGGAGGTTTCCGGAGAAACCAGTTCGGATCCTGCTGATGTAATCTGGGGAAGAGATGGTAAAGGTGTGTGACCACCGGGCTGAAATTTGAGAGTGAATGGGACCAGTCAGCATGCAGTTGCTCTTTTCAGAAGCATAGAAATCACTGGCATAAGAAATGGGAATTTCAACCTGTAGAGAAATGAGGGATATTTGGGAAACACTGAGAGAAGCCCATGAAGATGACGGAGATGGGGAGAGAAACACTTGAAGAATTAAGAGGGCATTGTCATAAAGCTCTAGGCATGAGAGATAGTGAAATTCTCGTGATGTGGTAGGAAAAAGAGAGGTGGCGTACCTACGAGGGCATCATCATTCGCTGGAAGAGCAGTATCAGCGGAAGACTACAGGGAGAACGCGGACTTCAGGGGGCAGAGCAGGGGGCGGAGGTGGGACCTGAGGAAATGGGGGACACTTGTGGACAGCTGTGTTTCTGAGAGAGTAGAGCCTAGACACCGAACGCCCTGGATCCTCAGCTTGCCGTTGACCGTGACCACTGTTGCAGCTGAATAGATACACTTCTAGAAAGCTCAGAATGGTCACTTATCACTGGCTACAGCTTTCCCTGCAGACGCCAGTGTGTTCTTCTACGGAACGAGGCATGCTCTTTAAGCGCAGGTCTGCTTGTAAAGCCAGCTGGGCCGGTGAATCGGGGAAGGGGGCAAACTTCAGGGGCAGCACATGTAAACAAAGAATGAAAGTGGAATAGAGTCACATCCGTGGACTAGGTCCGAGCAGGTGATCTTTTTGTGGGGTGGGTGGATTAAAGAATGTCTAGTTTATACGGCAAATCTAATGCTCTCTAAGCTCTTTAAAAATGTGAACTATTTAAATGTTTATACAATCTAATGAGATAAAGTTACTGTTATAGACGAATAAACAGAAACACAGAAAGAGTAAGTAATTGCCCCAGGTCACACTACTGTGAGTAGAAGAGCCAGGGTTTGAACTCAGGCCGTCTAGATTCAGAGTTGGTGTTCTTCTGTGCTCCTAACTTGCTGTGTTGTATAGTTTCTTGGATTTACCAATAAGGGTATAGAGCAGCGATTTAACAGCATCATTTACAATCTTATGGATTCAACGTTGCTTAATGAGAACTAACGAGGTCCTTTAATTCACAACCTCAGACATACAGCCGGTTGTTATGAAAGCGGGTCCATGTCATGTGATGTTTCCATGCCTGTCCATCTGTGCTGGTCCATCTGTGCTGTTAACGATACAGATGATACAGGTACAGTAATACGGCCACGTGTTCATTGGCATGCTTAGCCCTGAATCTCTAGCATGGATCACATTCAAACACAAGGCATCTCAGAAGACAATGCCAACCTTTGGGGATGGACATTGCGAAGAATGAGAAAATGATGTAGGGATTCAGCTGGAGATCTGATGATCAGCTGCAGAGGCTGAAGGAGGCTGAAGAGCGTGGACTGGCGGTGGGCCGACTGGTCTGTCCATTGGCTGACTTGACTTTCACTAACCCCGGGAGCAGGAAGATCTGTGTATGTCTGTGTGTGTCTGTGTCAGGAGTTGGGGGAACAAACATTCCTGTCTGCTCCAGGGGCCTGAAGGGAAATGCAGCCAGGCAGTTGGAGAAAGAAGCAGTTGGAAATTTGGGAATCTGTATTTTCATAGTTTTGTACAGTTCAGTGACAATCCAGATAAATTGCCCAGGCCAGATGGTTGGTTTATCCAGCCATGCTGTGTGACTTTTTGTATGCAATGAAATGTCCACATAGCAAGAGAGCTCTGGGAAGAGTCCAAAGTGAAACAGCCCATTCAATCCAAAATGTGATAAATTTAGAACCCAGAGAGGAGACTATTGGAGGCTGACAATATTGTTTCCTAATTTGCCCTGTGATTTAATTTTAATACATGAATGTGAATCGAACCGTTCTCTAATAGATGTATTGTGGAATAATCTTGTGCATAAGTATGTTGCAGAAGAGACTAATAAAATAAAACTATTATTTAATTTTTGGTCTATTCAAACAATTTCGACTTTAATTTTCCAAAAAGTAATCATTGCGGGGGGGGGGGATTAAGAAGCCCCTCAGTGCTTCAGAAATTGCCAGTTCTCACAATACCCTCGTGGAAATTCCTGGAGCACAAAGTTGGGGAGGAAACCACAATTGACCAGACAGACAAGGGGGCCCGAAGTCAAGATGAAGCTGATGGCATCTGTTTCATCCAAAGGCCCCCACTGCCCCCCCAAACTGTATTCTTTAATCTAGTGATTCCCCCTCCTTGGAGTGGGGTGGGTGTGGGGGAAGTTCCTCTCCCAGATTGGCCAGTTCCTACATCCAAAAGACAAGCTGGCCAATCAAATAGTGCTATTGGTGACTGAGGGTTGGGAACATCTGTTGCTCAGTTATTTAGGAGTAGGAACTAAAGCAAAATTTGAAAGAGAAAGAATAAGGTTGCATAACTTATGATTAAGCAAAGAATTCCTCCCGGAGGAGAGAAGAGCCTAGAACAGAAATTCCTTGAGGGGAGAAAAACCAACCCCTGAGACTGATAGAGAGCAATTAGATACCTTGGCAGGATGGGTCAACTTGTCCAAGCATGTTGGTAAACTTTTCTATCCCTCACTCGCTTCTTTTAATAAACTCTGAACTCTGACCACAGATGTAAGCATATGACCCAAGCCTAACCAATTATATCACTCCACCTGCCTGGCACCAATGATTGGTCCGCAAAGTAGGCATGTGACCCAAGCAGAGCCAATCAAATGTTGCTTGTAGGATTGTTATTTGGCCACTGATAAGTAGAAATACCTTTTTCCCCTGGGAGTGGATAAACTGAGATGCTGGTGGTAACCCTCGTTGGTCACTGCGGAGTTAGCCTGCTGGCAGTAGGAGAGAAAGATCTACCTTTAAAAGAAACAAAAACAAGCAGAAATGAGAAACAAGTGGAGAGAGAGTCTGCATTTCTATCTTTAGCCCATCCTGACTTGGCTAGTGACATCCTTCAGGTCCCAGTGTTGAGTCCTATCCTGGTGTAAACAAAATTAGCCCCTAAAAATGACCACTCTCATTTTTTTCCCTTTTCCCTGAGTCACTTAAGACTGTGCTCTTTTGTAAAAAGAGTATTAATAAGTAAAATAGTAGTTTCAAAAATCAAATCCTGGAAGGCTACAGTCAGAAGGAGGAATTGTAGAATATAAGAACTTGAAAAATTATCACTTCTGAGAGGAGGCAAGATCTGATAGGAAAAAAATGACCAATGAAATGCCAAGTCGGGTTCCCCTGTGTCACTGTGGTCTCTCTAGAGGCAGCGAGGACGGTGGGTCAGATGCACGGCCAGAGAGTGCCTGGCTGTTTTGTTCAGAAAATCATGTGGAGGGAAGGTCACTAGAGACTGACAGAGCCCAGAAATGAGGATTTTGGAATCACGGGATAAGCAGAGAGTGTGAAATCCAAAGGGGAAGGCCCTTCACCCTTGGTAGGGAAGCAAAATGCTCAGGGAAGCAGCGTGCGGGCCCCGCAAACGCCCGGAGTGTGAGGTACAGGCAGAGCAGTAGGTTGTGCCTGGTTTTATATTTTATAGATTTTATAGTTCAAATGGAAGGTTTCTTTTTGTCTATTTGTTTTGCTATTTTGCATAACAAAGAGAACATTTATGAGCAAGATCCAAGGAGACTCCACTGGGAATAGAGTGTGCAGAAATAGCACAGATTATGCCCAGGGAGGACTCCGCTGTGAGGGCTGCCTGGTTCCTGGGAGCCTTCTTCTGTGATTATCACTTTGAATTTGTACAGGCACTTTAGGGGGGTGGGTACTCCTAGGGTGGCTGAGTACAAAGTACAGTAGTAGGCGCTCAAAGCTTCCACTAGGTGGCAGCACATTACGATTTTGTTTTAAAAAAACACTAGTCTTAACACAGGGTATGGCAAAAGTGGGTTTACGGTGGTTTGAGTACACGAAACATAGTTCATTCTTTATTATTACTATTTATTAACCATGGAATTATTTTCCATGCAAACAATTGTAAACCTACTTTTTCCCCACCCTGTGTATCGGACGCGTATTATTGAATTACCTTTGGAATCTTAAGACTTTAACCACAAATTGGCATTTTCAACATGTTGGGTGTGTTAGAGAATTGTTTCTGCATCTTTTTCTTTTATAGATGAATCTGTGTCCAAAAGCTTCGATACATGTGCTCTGACTTGGGGCTACCCAGGGAAAGGATACTTTAGTTTTAATCAATCTTTCAAAGAAAACATTTATGAAATTTTCTCTAAGACTCACAGGCTGATGGCCGCCCACCATGCCTTCCCTATTAGCTCAGACAGAATTAAAGTGCTGGGCAGCAGCTCTCCAGCTCAGTGTGCTCACTCGGGGACCCACTGGCTCCCTTGTGGTGCAGGGACACTCGGTGGCTGATGGGTGGATGCCTGTCTCCTCCAAGGACCATACACCACATGACGGCAGGGACTTTAGTCCCACTGTGTGGACCCCAATGAGAACAGGCCTTGGTGAATGCCAGGTGCTCAATGAATATTTTTGAGTAAATCTATGAACACAGGGTATTTCTCATAACTACATTTATGATGGGGGTGGGGGTGCCCCAAAACAGAATTTATTTATAAAAAGGTGTGTATTTATACTTACATGTCTAAACTTCACTCACTTTGTAAGTACTCTCCACTTGATGCACTACCCTTCTTGAGATGTTTTTTTCCACTGCTCAAAACAGTTTTTGAACTGATCAGTTTTGATGCCTTTTAGTGTTTCTGCTTTTTCTTGTTGTTTGCTTGTGTGTTTCACCTCTTCCACATCAGCAAAACTTTTCCCCTTGAGGACTTTTTCATCTGGAGAAACTGACAAACCCACTCCAGGTGAGGTCGGGTGACTAGGGAGGGTAAGCCACAGGGGTTGTGCTGCTTTTTGTCCAAAACTGCTGAACACACTACGTGGTATGGGCAGGTGCACTGGTAAATTACACATCATTAAATGGGCAAATGCACTGGAAGAATCTTCAAAGAATTTACTAAAGCTGAACACAGCCTCTCACAACAACGCCAGCTGGTACACTGACCCAGTTGGGTTCCCAGAACACTCACCTAGTGGGGGAAGCCTGGACTACAAGGGGCCCATCCTCCACAAGATAATTTTGTTCTTTTGTGCCCCACCCCTTTGTACAGTAATCACACACACACACAGCTTACCTATCCTCTTTCAGTGGTTCAGGAGAACTTCAGTGAATATTTATCAGAAAGAGGAAACCATGTTAAACTGCTGGACATACTACCCAGGAGTGATAACACGACATTTAGGTAGTGAGAGGCAGTGCTGAGGGGTTTACAAACAAGGTAAAGATTTCATACTAGGACGTTGTGCTGTATCTCAAAGGCTAAAACAACACCATCACACGGCTCTCCTCTGCCCACAGGTGCTGTTTGCCTTGCAATGACACTATACTCCAAAGAATATGTCCTCCTAAGCTTGTTAGCTAAGCCACCTGCGCTCTGTGTCAAATCCCGTTCTTTGATAGATTTGCATAATTCCCTCACTGAGATGTATCACTGATTCCCCTTAAGAGATGGCTATTGACTCTCTTGGAAAACACAGTTTCTGAAATCTACCTTCTTGGTGGATTGTGTTATTGGGTTGAGTTATGGATAGGGTTATTACTTTATAGAGAAATAATTTTCTAGCTGTTTTCTTGTTGTCCCCCAGTGTTTTCCCATTTTTTTAATATAGCTATCCTAGAATCTTCAATTTTCTGAAGCTCCTTAAAAATCATCCATTCCTTTCTACTCATTTTCCCTTGTTAGTCTTGACCCACTTCTCTCTGGGTCTCATATTTTACCTGTTCACCTTCATGCTGTCTCTCTCCTCTCCGGCCCCCTAGATAAATTGTATTCCCAGGTCTTCATACATCTACCTGTTTTTGTCACCAAATAGCTTCTTCACGAAACTCAGGAAGAACATTATTAAAGGTGTCAGGCACTGTATTTTCCTAGGACATAAAGTTTCTAGGAAAATTTAATTCTTCTTACAGGAAACGACCCATCTGTCCTATTTTTGGTGGAATTTAAAATCGGAGTACGGGCCAGGATGGCAGTCCCAGGAATGTACCGATTCTCAGTTTAGATTTATGTGTTAATCAGTGCCTGCGTTTTCTCGGTACACCGTGGGGCCACGCATCCCCCTTCCATCACCTTGCCCCTCGGTCTCTCACGAGTGGGCCTGAGGCATGCTCCTCTGCAGCAGTGTGATCAGGAAATTAGGACTCTTGTAAAAGAAATGCAAAGAAAAAGAGGTATTTTCTAAGTAGAATTTTGGAGTAAGTCAGGTATTAAAGATTTATCTAAAGAATGCCAGGAGCCGAACCTGGAGACCACAGGCGAGGCTCTTTCTTCTTTTATGAAGACATGAGGGCGAGTCTCAGACAGATTTGCTGAATGGGAAGGACGCCGTAGGTGAAGTCTGAAACTCTCTTTCTGGAGCTGGGGGATTGTGAAAAGAATGAGTCAGGAGGTAAGAGAGGGAGAGGAGCAGACACATGGGTGTTTATCTCTGCCTTCCAAGTCAAACGCGTTAGGCAGGCCGCCCAGAAATGCCAACGTGGGGGGCTGTCAACTGGAATAGTGTTTGGGGCTCTGAAAGGGGATGCCAGCAGGCTGGCCCATGACAGCTGGAGGGTGGTAGTCAAGGGGAAATGCAGTGACACAGTGTGGTGACAGAGTTGCCACTGAGCATCCTGACGCCCCCACCTTGCTGTGCAGCATGGAGGGAAACCTGTGGTCCTAGGAGAGATCAGAAGGTGGCTCAGTGGCAAACACGCAGCTTGGCCATGGGGCCCACTTGATTGACAGGTTGGTGGTTCTGCAGATGGACGGTCCAGACCAGGGGCTCAATGGAGGAAGTCACTGAGATGCAGAGAGGTCTGTAATGCGAGCAGGAGTCAGGGGGAAGTCAGCTTGGTCACTGATCATAGCTAGACCCTGACCCGGTCATGGGGGCTTCCCTGTGAGTGAAGCCCTCCTCTGGATTAAGCCACCTTGCCCATGTGGTAGCAATGATCAAAAGGGCAAGGGCATTGAGGGAGGACCAAAGGGCTAGGAGGACACGGTGTGGATTCCAGAATGACTTCAATCCATGGGCACAAGGGCGTGTTAACCTAAGGCACCACGTGGGAAAGATCAAAGACACCTGAATGTGCAAACTCTCTTAACAACACTTATTCAACCTAAGTTTTAAACGGAATGAGGTGATTTTAAAGTTTCTCCCAAGTATGGAATTTACTTGGGGGCAGGAAGTGGAGGATTCTTGAAGACAGATCAGTTATACAAAAGGAGCAATAACATGTTCTTGCATATCAAAGAAGCGCTCCAACAAATATTAACTATGTCACCGAGGACATGTCACTTTGATATTGTGAATATTAATGCACATTTTAATTTGGAAAATTAAATGAGTTGGAGATACAATTCGTAAGGTCTTCCCCACTTCTGAGAGCTCATATGTATGTCCTTTTTATATAGAGGACACCGGTGTCCCGCTGTTTTAATTTTTTATGATAGAATTAAACTGATATATCGAGCGGGCCTCTTCCAGCCATGCTTGTGACCACAGCTATCAATTCTGACGACACCTAACCCAATCAAGAAGTGTTAGGTTACAGCTGCAAAATAGAACAGAGAAGTCTAGTCTGTAGAAATTGAACCTGTCACACTGGGCTTATTAGTTGGCTCCAGCCGACTGTGAACAAATATTTCTCAGGGGCAGATTCCCCAACCCCCGTCTCCCCAGCGTGTCTGCCATGCCCAGCACGACCCCAGCTGGGTCTCAGGAAATTCTGTTCCCAGGATATGTCACTTCCCTATTTAAATCCATAACTTTCTACATGCCACTTCCATTAAAAAAATTGTTTTTGATTGCCTTCCTGACTCCATTCCTCCTTTACCTACCATTTGACAGTTTGGTGAATTCCTAATTTTCCATCTGAATTGACTATCAAAGCTACATTTTCTGTGATGTTTTCTGGCTAAGGAAACTTCACCTGTTGTTCCTGACTTCCAGGATCTGCCTCCGTTGAGGCATGGGGTGGGGGGGCCCACTCTATTCCTCCTAACAAATTGTAATATGAGGTCTGGCCCCACTGGTGACCACAGACACACGCATGCCTCCATGGGCTCCTGCAGGTCGGAAGCACACCTCGGTCAGTCTTCCAGCTCCCGCCGTCCCTGCTTCCTTGGGCTGCAGAGTTAATGCTCCATGGATGAGCAGGTGACTCTCACTCAACACCCAGACTTCCTCTTCCTGTGTCGTCTTCATCGCAGATCATTTGTTCATGGCCCTCGGTGGTTCTATTTTAATTTACCCACAAACCCCTTTGATTCCAGTTGCTCAATTTCTAACCACTGCTTTCCGTTGGTTAAAATGAGGTTTGGGGATAGTTTGCCGATATGGTCAGTAATATGGGTCAACATTTTATAAATGCAAGATGATGTTATAAAATTACATTTCAATTACTTTGTGGCCAAGCTTTTTTAAATATATAGTTATGTATAGATACATACAACTTTCTTATTCAAAATAGAAAAACTGAATGATTCCAACATACTCACATTTATAATATAATGTAGTTTTAAATTGTAAATAGGAAATGGGAGTAAGATACACAAACCTGGAATGTACTGAAGTTTTCTCCTATAACTGAAGCAGGGATGGAACATAAGTCAGTTTTATTCCTCACCTGGGAAAGCTAATATCACTTCCTCTGTATCCACTTTTGTTATAGTCAGTAGAATAAATAATAAGAAAGTGACTCTATTTGTAAAGGAGAATGGTCCAGAAAACCTTGAATAGAAATTTCAAATAACATGGTAGTTACAAGCTGAGTGACTTATTTGTCATGGAATCAATAAAGCTCTATGTGAGAGGGGATGGCAGAAAACTAGACAAAAATCGTATAATACAGCGATAGAAATACCCCTGGAAGTGCTAAGGAATGAATTGGAAACCTATTTCATTGCTTGAATGGGGTCTGTGTTCTGAATGATAAGAGAACGCATTGTGTTTTCTATCTGAATGATCTTGTGTAATTTAAGCCACGAGACTATCACGTGGACCTGCCCAGTGGAGATTATACTGAGCGCCATGTGTATTCAGAAATAGGCCACAGGCTTGGAATTAGTGAAGCAGTTGATACGTATAACACGTAGGCATGACATGTAACTTAATTTTCAGCTGTTGAAAGGGAAACCCCACTTCCCAGGGGTATGCTACTGTTTCAGCGGGGGTATCTTTTGACATCACTGTTCAATTGCCGATGGAGCTGTGATTCTTTTCCTTCGAATTGAATGCCTTCCAGGGGCTGTCTTCTGACAGGTGACGTGTTCTGACAAAGTCACCCTGTGCATGGCCACTTTCAGGATGAGCCTCGTGGTGGTTCCTGACAGCCTGCACACAGTTCATTTCCATCCTCACTTATTTAGGGCAGAGGTTTTGTACTTGAACCCTGGGGTGAAATATAGATTTCTATATATGGAGAAGACCCCGCAAGTTTGTGATGAGGAGAGGTACTTGAAAGTTCTAGCAAGTCAGGGAGGGAGAGAAGAGAGGTCAGTACTTCGTATTAGAATGTTGCAAACTAACTTCTTAGTTTGTCAAATGCAATTAGGGAAGCCTGTCTCTATACCCACATTGTCTTTTTATGTTGTTTAAGGGGTAAGATGTGTGCTGGCATCTTTTACCTCTAAGGGAAGAGACCCAGGGGACGCTGCATGCATGGACTCTGATGGCATAGTTTCAATGTATATTCACAGATGATACACATATATGTGTATATGTATGTGGATATGTGTGTAAAGACAAACACACATAAAATTCTCAGGCTTCTTGAATCTTCAGAGTTGGATGTTTTTTTGCGAGTTGAAAAACAGCTGGAGCCCTCAGATAGGTGTTTTAAAGGAAAACACTGATTCAATATCAAAAGACATTGCTCTATATTCTAGTCCTTCTGCAGCGTATGAAAACTTAGCTTTGCTAATTCCATGTGTGACAGCATCTCTGGAGATACATATATTTATGTTTCTTCATTGCATCTGTGATCATTTTTTTTAATACGGCAGTAAAACCTGGTTTCAGAAGTGGCACTTTTTCCGTATGAAATTATTGACACTTCAGCCAGGAAAATAAAGGTGTGTAACGTGAGAAGGGAGCATCATGTTCCAGGTGTCATCAGTAGAGATGCCTGGCTTGAACCATGGCTCTGACAAGGAACATGGGACACGTTCAAGCCAGCCGAGAACCTGTGGGGTCGATTCCAGTAACACTAAGCATCAATCAGTATTAGCACCTTTACTGATGCATTTGGCCACATCTCTAAGACACAGGACAACACCCATGACGCCACTTCCCAACCGGGAAGGGTGTTTGTTAAATTTGAACATCTATTTACTTTTTTAAAGCCGGTTAAGTAGCAATAGAATGGCCGTTCTTTCATGTGACAAGCTGTGTTCCTTTTCAGTGTTCCCTTGGTGGTAAGAGCATTTCTGGCTGTGTGATCCCCATAGTCATAGTGCAACCTTTGTTGATAGTCTTTCGGCTTAACTTTCTGCCCACCCAGTTTCCTTGTCTGTGTGTGTGAACACATTGCTATGGCCCTCACCGCCCGTATGAACGGATGCAGTGGGCTTGCTTTCCCACGGCCCTTGCCTCTGCTCTGGCTTCCTCGGGGACCTTGGGTTTGGGCTGATCCAGCAATAAACTCTGCCCTCCGCTGTCCTCCCTCCTGCACGGCTGTGTCCTGGCCCTAGGGCGGCGCCCCACAAGTCCAGAAAGGCATCATCAGTGCCTCACAGTCCCCACCCCCGCATGCCACCTTTGTAATAAAAATCTATGCGTCAGAAAAAGCACTTGCCACCCAAACTGCAAGGAGTAAGGAACTGTTGAGATGAGCAAAAGGGGAAGGACAGGCACAGCGTTCTCAACATAGCCCGGGTCAATGAAGAACATGTAGGGGGCAATGTATTGGAATTAAGTCATTTAAAATATTGTATATAATCCTAGCTAATTGAGGAAAAATGTAATAGGATTCCAGAGAGAAGAGCAAAAGATAAATCCGTGTAAAAAAAGCATATATTCTAGGTGCCAATCTGAACTTACAAAGGAAGTTCAATCACAGCTCTAGATTTTAGTTTTTTTGTCTCAACAGCACATCTGTTATTTTTATGGAATGTGTTCAATCTTAGAATGCAAGATTGCTTGAAAATCATAAGGTCTGGTTCTTTGTGAGCATCATAAAACCAAACTTACATAAAGTGGTCAGTGAATGGCTTTTGCTGCATTAAAAACAAGAACCAAAACCAAAAATCTGTCAGCTGATGTGCCGCTGTTCATTAATACAGAAAGCCAAATCCATAAAGTCCATGATCAAAATACCAGTTAAGATTAAAAGGTAAGTTATTCTGTATATTAAGAAGCACTCAAAAATTAATCCTAATCAACAAAATGAAAAACAACATAAATGATAACTGACATGAATAGAAGTTATTAAAATCAATACTAAATTGCGTATGATCAAAGAGAACACTTGTTAGAGGAAGAAAGTAGGAGACACGTGACAGAAAGAGAGAAAATGGTAAATGTGGATATTGGAGGTCACAAAATAACCTTTCTAACATTTGCCTCATACATATCTAGTACAACAAGTAAAAATAATACACATGCCTTTTGAATACACAAGGTGACATGTCGACCGTGTCCTGGGTACTTGTCACCAGAGCGGTTGGCCTGTTTTTCACGGAGATACTGGGGCGGTGCTATTTCAGCACAAGATCAAGAGCCTTTCCCTAGCCCCTGGGAGCCCAGATGACTGTGGTGATGCTTCTCATGAACCGTGTGATGTCAGGCAGGTTTCCAGTGGTGAAGACGATCTCAGAGGGCCGAGCTGGCCAGCACCTCCCCTCACTCTGCTGGTGCCTGCAGGACGCTCAGTTTCCCTAGGACCGATAATCTCGTGACCGCAGCCAGGGTGGATCACCTCTCTGAACACCCAGTTCTGATTTTCTCTTCTTGGCTACATTTACTTCAAGAATTAACTAATCTCCTCCTACCCTAGTTCAAGTTTTCTTCTTTGTTTCCCCCTGCTAGAAGCCTTTCTCATAATAACGCATTTATTTTAAAATCTAGATCAGTGGTCCATTAGATTTCTTCAAAATTGCAGATTCTGGGCTTTTCTTAGCTCAGTGATGCCTAGGCAGGAAATAGGTACATTTGTTCAAAGAACATGACATATTTGAATTTTGAAGCAAACAAAAAAATATTTCTATTTACAAATGAAAGGATAGACTTTTCACCTGTATATTATTACCTTATTGACATTAATTTCTAATTATTTTATGTAAAATGTACACTAAGATAGACCCAGGGTGAGAAGATTGATTATTCCCTCCTATTGTCATTGAATTGAAAGAAATGACTGACTTTATTTCTAAATCAAGATAATCAGGCCTGAGAATAACAATGTGTTACTTAGCCTAGAAATATTCACTTAAAGGTCTTGAATAGAAACCCATTTTAGTCTATCACTCATTCTTCTTTGTCGAACTTGATTGTGTACATTTACTTAGACATTTTTTTATATTTTCCTGAGATGAATGCGTGCCTGAGAAACTTCTTGTCCAGTTAAGCTTTATTTATTTTTATTCATTATATTGATTATCTTTTAAAATTATTTTCACACTTGATTTTGAAAACTATTGATATATTCTGGTTGGACTATTTTGTTACTGAATGCTAAATCAGATGGCAGATGTAATTGTGTTTCTCATCATGTAGGAACAAACCACTAATAAATTGACCGAATTGAAATAAACTAATCTTAACACTACTCATGAATCTTTTCCCCACCTACTTTTTACCATCTTTAGAATTTAGATTTTTCAGCAGCTGCATATATGGATGGATAGACAAAAAGTCCACCATACATGATTTTCGCATGAGTTCTCCTGGTCCACCGATTAAATGTTCAATTTAAAAACAAACAAAAAAAATATGAAAAAGACAGGATTATTATGACAATGAAATAAATTATGACAATCTTCTTACTGTTTTTCTCGCAGGTTAGAGTTAGGAGTTTAGAAAAATCACTGAGTTTCCTTGGAAATACATCAGTATTTTAGATGACACCATTCCAGTATTTTATTGCTTATCCGAATGGCTACCTGGGCTTCCCCAAGAAAGAAGTTGCATTTCCCACAGTGTGCTCTTTAGTGGAAGCCTTGATTTCTCACCATGGGCAGAGGCAGGGCAGGGTCTACCGATGTTATAGCCAACGTGGGCTTTTCCTGGCCTCAAGTTTCTGAGAGGAAAAAAAACCAACAAAAACCAGCTTGCCATTTGCCCGTGAATCAATTATTTTAGACAACCATTGCTGATGTGTGCTGTGTTTAAGGTTCAACAAAAGGAGAGACGTCAAAACATAGCTCCGAGGAAAAAAATTTTAATGACAATTTACAGGGTGGGGCAAAGGGAGGTTTACAGTTGTTCGTATGGGAAATAATATAATGATTAGTAAATCATACAAGAATAAACTCTGTTCCGTGTACTAAGAGCTGTAAACCTACTTTTGCCCTGCCCTGCATTGAACATCCCATGTACTGGTTTTGTACTTGACCCTGGAGATAGAGAAAGCATGCCAGACAATTCCTATGCTCCCATGAAGCCCGCCGTACAGAGGACAGAATGAACCTTAGGCAAACAATTACACAAATTGTTATAAACATCGCCTGCCCGAGAAGGAAACTTCTGGACCCCACTCTGGTCTGCATGTCTTGAAGCCTTTACTGAAGGAGAGATATTTAACCCACATTGGGGCAGAAGGGCATAAAACTGAGCAAGCAAACCAGCTGGTGTGAAATGAAGAGTGACTTTCAGAGTATAGATCACGCATATTTTAAGGAAAACTTTAAAAATTAGCTACTTCCCATCATTTGAAAATGTGGCATGGCATGACTACATATGAACAAAGGCCAGATGGCAAAGCAATGGAGTGAGGATCGTTGGAATAATCAGGAAGAGAAGAACGCAAGCCGATTTTAAAGGCAAGTGGGTTTGGGAATAGATGAAACACCAGCCTCTCTCATTCCACTCACCTACCATCCCGCCAGTGTTTGGGGTGGGACCCAGCGATTTCCGGTGTCGGGTGCTGCAAATGCATTGCCCTCTGAGCACCATCAGCTCCCTGAGATGGGTGACGCGCTGTACACAGGAGTTTCAAGTACGATCCCCGGAGAAGATGATGATAGTGTTAACTAATTATCAGGCTAAGTGCTGACTGTGCCAGTAATTGCTCTGACTCAATTATCGACTCATTTAAACTTCGCTGTAACGTTATAGGTAGACATTGCTGTTGGGCCATAACTAATGGGGAACCCCCCCCCGCATGAACTGGGGCACAAAAATGCAAAGAAACTTGCCCAGCATGATGCAAACAGTAAAGGGGGAAGACAGGATGCCATTATAGGGAGGCTGTCTCCAAGGTCCACATCCTTCCAATAGAGAGAAAATCACCCGTCCTGCCAAAGGAGCCGCGCAGAATGCCTATGTGAGAGCTGGTGTTCCCCGAACCCCAGCACGTGTGAGCATTGCCGATGTCAGCAAATCACAGCATCTGGTCCTCAGCTGTCTAGACTTGGGACTTCAACATCATTGGTTCATACTGAGGGGGAATAACAGGGATCAGTTTTGCTATAATGTCCAGCCCGGAGCAGGAGGGGTTTCAAGTCAGACGCGATGGTAGTTGAAGCTTTGGCTTCCCTTAGTAGTGACTTCTTGTCCTTAACCAACATATTTCATATTTGAGGGCCTCAATGTCCTCGTGGGTGAAGTGAAAGCAGCACTAATCCATGGGATTTTATGATGGGCATGTTTGTGTGGGTGTGGTGTGTGCAGTGATCGCAGGACTTCCTGGCGTGGAGCCAGACATCTGCAAGGAGGGTGGCAGCGATGGCTCCTGGAACCGGAATGCCCCTGACGTGAGTGTCCGTCAGCACAGATTGTCGTCTGGCTACTGCGAGCAGCCTCTGGCCACCATTAACTTTCATGTGTCCAGTTTCCATGGGGCAGATACTGTTGTTATCTGTGCTCCTTCTTCCTGAGTGACTCATTTCTTTAGACATGTAAGTACCTGTGACCCAGTGACAGTGGGCTGGGCCTGGGGGCCGGTCTGGCCCTTTTATGTGACTTTGCAAGTATCTGCTCAGGGTTGTTTAATAGTCCATGTTCATGGTGACCAACTACATGTGGAGTGGAGGAGAGAGGAATTAAGAATGTCACTTAAAGTTTTTATTTTTGGTAGTCGGTTCTATGCTGATGGCAGTAACCTAGAAAACAAGGTCGTGAGTGAAATAGTAAGTTGGCTTTTATAGAGACTGGCTTTATAATTAAAACTAGCCTAATCATTTCCGCCTTTAGGCATCTGAATACATAAATTTTCATATGTCTTTTGCAGTTATAATTGCAAACATATCTCATAAAAAAATTTAGTTGACAAGTACATAAAGCAGTATGTGTTCTGGTTTGTCTTTCCAAATCCATTCTCCTTCCTAGAGGCAAACACAGTTACACATTGGGGGGCTGTGACCTTATCTGGGACTTCAGGGACCACCCAACACTCAGTCTTAGGTGCCTCCAGGGTCCTCTCAGCCTCACCTCCCCCTGGTCCCTGACTGGGCCTCCACTGAAGCAGGCATCTGCAGCTGCCACAGGTGTATCTCAGGAGTGCCGAGGGGTCGCTGCCTGCGAGACAGAAGTTTGGCACAGGGGAGGGGACTGTCTTGTTCTGAGAAGTAGCTGTTTCTCTAGGAGAAATGCCCCCAGAGATCAAGCCATTCCTAGGGACTCATGCCAAGTCGTCCCCTTCACTGCGAGGTTGGCCGTCTCTCCTTCACACTCACCCCTGTTCCCTGGACCCATGCTCTTTCACGTCTTAGTGGCACATAAGTGGCTTCCGGATTTGTTTTCTATGGATATTATGATAAGACAATTTAACTCTATGAATGGAAAGACACCCCCTCTGATTATATATCATTATTTATGTAGCCATTTTTATCAACTTTAGTACTTTTTTCTACTTCATTGAAATTACAAGAATTACAAGTAATATATTTGCTTTTGGCATATTTTTCCCCCAGCATTTTACGATTGCCATTTTGTGGCTGGATGTTTTTTCCAGTGTATTTTCCAATTGTAAAATACCTAACACTTCCATAAAAATATTGTAGATGTGGGTACTGGTTGCTTTACAGTAGATTCTGGAGATGAAACTCTGTGTACAAATCATGTACAGATTTTACTTTTTGTCCTCTAATCATACTCCTGGGAAAGCAGGCTTCATAAAATGAATGAACACGGAGCACATGTGGGTGAATGGAAGCATGAGGGGGAACTAGAAATCAGCAAGGAGGCAGAAACCAACCTTTTTTTTTTTTTTTTTTTGTCCCATTGACCAGTGGCCATTTGCCTTGGTAGCACTTAACTGCATTGTATGGTAATTACTTGTCAGATTTCCTCCGCATGCTGAGATACTTGGGCCCATTCTTTACTCTGTTTTTCTTTGGTGTCTAGTACAATGAGAACAGGGCAGCCATAGAATAAATGCTGGTTTGAGTGAATGCAAAGGAGTAACCAAAGGTAGTCCGGCGACCCAGGGGAAAGCCCTAGTCGAATGGCGGTATTGCACAGGTAAGGCTGAAATCTAATGAGAGGTCCTTGGATTTAAGGGTTGGAGACCTTTGGTGACTTTGGCAAGGTCAGTTTCAGTGAAGTGATAGATACAGAAGCTAGAATGTAATGGGATGAGAAATGCATGAGAAGACAGGAACTGAAGTGAGAAGAGAGGACTGTTCCCAAAAATTTGAGGGTGACACCAGAAAGAAAGAGAAAGGTTGTTTAGCTTTTGAGAGATGCTGTTTTTAATGCTGCTAATTTCAAGAATGAGAGTAATGTTAATTTGGGGGGTTCCAGAGAAGGGCTTTTGAAGGAGTTTAAATTTGATAGCATTTATCCTTTGAAGTAAGCACAGTTTTCACATAATGTTTAAATCTGATTTTTTTTTAAAGTCTCTCACTAGCACTTAAATGGATCCATTAGCTGACTTTTCTCACTTATGGAGAAAACAGTGTTTTGCTATTTTATTTTAGGATGGTCAGGGAAGTAGAGGCATAGTATCATAATTAGTAAACACATTTGTGAACTTGGTTTCTTGGGAGGAAAAACCTAAAAAGTAAGTCATGAAAAGTCATTTTCCATTTATTTGTCATAGCGCATTTCAGGGCTGGGTTAGCGAAATAATTTGCTACATCTGGAAAAGAACATTCCCTCTCTTTCTGCAAAATGTTTGAAGGGAGCTTTGTGTGCGATGAAATGTGAGTCTCTACGAAAGTTTTTATTGTTCAAAACTGGCCTTCCTTGAAGAATATGTCATCTGGATGTTTATATAACGATTCAAAGTGGGTATTTTATTTTCTTCGTTTGGGGCCCGGTGTGCGCTGATAAAGAACAACCAGGGCAGTTAAGTCGCTGAGGAGCTGCGAGGAGAGCGTTCACTTGGTCCGGAGCCCCGGCTTCATGGTCCTGGAGGGCTGCAAAGAAGTTGCTTTCCCCTTAAAAACTGGAGGCGATTAACCAGCTCTGCCTTCGCTCCCATCAGCAAGTCCTGTAGTTCAGTGATCTAAGCGACTGCCGACACAGACTCCCAACTACGAATGAAGAGCTCGTCTCAGTGGGTAACAAGGTCCATATGATTGGTGTTCAAATCGGAGAGGCTAACTTACAAGCGACAACTGTGCCCAGGAAATTACTGAGCTGGTTATACGTCTCTTAGAAGCAGAGGTAAGCGTAGTCAAGATTCTTCAACTCAGAGAGGAAGACGGGCGACACAACTTTCTTCAATCTTCCACAATTGTTTAAATTTCTTGAAAATGTATAGCGGTAGCTGTGTTATAGATCGTTTGCCTGTGTAACAGATAGTCCCACTTTCAGTTTTCAATTTACAGGATAAATTCACTCCCTTTGAGATGCTCACGCTTCTACCGTGTAGATTGCCTTGGCTATAGCCCGCCGACTCCCACAGTGGCGTGGAGGAGACAGGAATGGGGGCATCGATACCACTGCACGGTGACTTGCAGTACTCTTCGACCCAGTTACTGATTACTTCTAGCCACGATTTTCTCACCGGTACCATAGGAGTACAGCTAATCACCTGTGGCATTGTTGCATTGAATAAAGGATGCGTGCACACCTGCACACGGTGATAATTGGTCCTAGCAACCCTGGTGGGCTCACCGCACCTCTCCTCGCAATAACCGCATGAGGTGGGAGCTCCCGTTCTCTAGCGAAGAAGAGACACAGTTAGTGCTTTTAGATCGCCTTAGTCCCCTCAAAAGTGTAGCTGCTTCTTGCTTCTACTGTATTTCCAAATTATCCTTTAAAAAATTGCTCTCCGTGTCTGCAATTGCAAGGCAGGGAAACTGAATAGGGAGGGGTGCAGAAGAAACACATTCGCTATCACTCCATCCTAACAGAAGTAGTTTAATTATCCAGGGATGTAGAGAGTGGGTTGTTTCCGATACATACACTGGACTGATCCCTCCGCAGTCTGCTTCGGGTGCTCGCGTGTCGCTGTCCCTCGGGAGATGTGGCACGAGACCAGGCGGCGGCAGTCTCTGCTCCCACGTGAGTGCGCCCCAGTCAGGGTGACACGGAAGGGGTGGTAAATAAGCAGATACTTGCTCTCCACGTGTAGGAGTCCAGGAGGAAGAGGAATCGGATGAGCTGCAGACACAGCAAAGAGCACAGAGTCCCAGAGGGGCAAGACACAGAAGTTTGGACGGCAGTCAGTTTGGACGCCACGATGCCTTCAGTCAGAGTTCCATGGCTTGGGCGGAAATTGCCAGAACGTGGATGACCAGATCTGCACAGCTCTGTCAGATCCACGAGTAACAGCAGCTTTCCCGATTCTACGCTCCCGTCTAGCAGCCCTAACTGTATTCCACATGGAGTGCACCGGAAACATCTTGATGCTCTCTTACAAACATAAATACATAAATCAATAGGCACCAAGAGGTGAGGCACTTGGTCAAGGTGATACAGATGATAAGTTTAAATTGTCTGACATCTATGGACCTGGAAGTCCAGCATCCTCTATGCAACAATACCATCAGGCCCTGTCTGACTTCCGCTGACTCTGAGAGGACCGAGTTTCCTTTGCTGGTTCTATGTTTGTCTTTTCCTCTAGACTTTCCTTCTAGTCCTTTCCACACATTCCCAGCACACGGCTGTGGTAGCACTCGGGTCTTTTAAGCTCACTGCTTTGAAGGAAGTCGACTGAAATAAAGGAGTTAATATGAAATCCAAGTTCTAAAGAAAAAAAAAAGCTGAAGTAATTATAGTTTGGACAGTCAATTTTGTTAAATGGCAATCTGATAATAGAGCATTATTGATTTTTAAAGATTTAGATAGCAAACTTACCTACCACTATACTTCAGATCCCAAGCAAATTTCTTTACAATTTACTTCACACCATCATTTTAACAAGTGACTTCAGATGCATATATAATAGGATAACTTAGCATATCAAAGACCTGAGATTGCCATTAATATTGAAAACTATCTTCAAAAATGCAAATTTCTAAAAACATAAAACACTCCAGGAAAAAGCGGGTACAGGAGCAGCCTTCTTGGTGAAAGGAATTCGAGATTGTACGATACTAAAGGAGAAGAAGGAGAAGGATCCCTTTAAAAATGTTATTGCACCAGGAAAAAAAAAATCCTTGGAAAATTCACAGACTTGATACAAGAAGAATTTTGACAAATATTTCCCTACCAGGACCTTTACAGTCTGTAAGAACATGCTGTCACTTTATTTTTAAAATTCTCTTGTGCATTTAGGTCCCTATGGGGGGGGTAGACAATGGTGAATGCTCTGGAGATGTGTGTGAGATGCAAGATTTGTAACACAAGGCTTCCCCCATGAAATGCAGTGGCCATTTCTCAGACGCTCACACCGTGTCAATAAACTAAGTGAATAGAAGACAGGCAGTTGGCAGCTCTGCCTTTCCCCTTCCCGGTAAGATTACGTGTCAACACCCTAATGGCTTTGAAGGATTTGTTTCTTTCTAGAGTTCAAATTACAACTCTAAGTAGAGATGAAGCAATTTTCTTCCCAGTGAGGAAGGAATTTGAATTAGACAATAAAATAACAGATAACAGAAGTGGGTTCTAAAAATAAAGTTTTATTTTACCGGGCTGAATCACTGACAGCATTCAGAGGGCTGTAGGCAATGAGACTTAGATTTTAAAAAGGAATATAAATCATAGCAATAAATAAACCATATAAAAAAACAAAATGAAGTACAGCTGAGCCTTGAACAATACAAGTTTGCACGGCCTGGGTCCACATATATGTGTTTTTTCCCCCCAAGTAAATACCGTAAATGTATTTTCTCTTCCTTAATGATTTCCTTAACATTTTTTCTCTAGATTACTTTATTGAAGGACTATAGAATTTAAAACTTTCAATATACCAAATATGTGTTAATCAACTTTGTTATTGTTAAGGCTTTTGGTCAATAGCCTTTTGGTCAAGGTTATTAGTTAAGTTTGGGGAGGTCAGAAGTTATATGTGTGCTTTTGACTGCTCAGAGGTTGGTTCCCCTAGCACCCCTCACCCCACCGCATTGTTCAAGGTCATTAGTATTTCATTCATTCTGAGCAGAACTGGTGAAAAGATACTTAATTTGAGTATCAGCACATCTGTGTTCTTTAACTTTTGACACTTAATGAGGAGGGTAGGCAAGGATTATTGAAACTAAAATTTATTGCAAACACTTTCTTTCCAATCCGAATAAAGGATATAAAAGCAAAAATTTCCTTTCAATTCCCAGCAATAAATTTAAAATGATGGGTGATAATGTGGTGATCTCATTTAAGCCTAGGGCTGTAAATACCATCTATAATGCTGAAGGTTCCCAATTTTATTTCTTTATCCTAGATTTCTTTCTCTCTTGAACTCCAGACACCGTTGGCTACTTTAAAATGTCAGTTGAATATCTGATTAAAAGAATCTTAAATGTAATGTATCCAAACAGAATCACTGATCATCTTTCTCCCAAACCTGCCCCTGTTACGTGCAGGCTTCCCCGTTGCCGCAGATGACACATTCCTTCGGTTGCTAAGGCCAAAAGTGTTGGCCTCACTCGAACTGTCTTCATCTCACCTCCTATAGAATTTAACCACCTTTCAACATCTCCATTGCTGCTGCCAAGTTCCAAGCCACCATGATTTCTCGGTTGGACCATTGCAACAGCTTCCTAATGAGTTGTGCTCAGTCTAGTCCCAAACTTGCCTTTTACCCCCCAACCTTCTCTCCTTCACACAGCATTTGAAGCAGTTTCTTTACTGGCTCACTCAGATCATAACATTCATATTCATTCATATTCTCATTCTCTCTCTTTCTCTTTCTTTCTTTCTCTCTCTCTCTCTCTCTCTCTCTCTCTCTCTCTCTCTCTCTCTCACACACACACACACACACACACACACACACACACACACACACACACACAAAGGCAAAGGCTTCACAATGGCCCCAGATGCTCTGGCTTCCTTGTGATTCCTCTGACCTCATCTTATTGTTCACTCCTTTGTATAATTTCCCTGAGGTATATTGGCTTCCTTTTCTTTTTCTTAAAAACTCAATGCTTGACCTTGGGATTTCTGCTGCGGCTGATCCCGTCGGCTGGAATGTTCTTCCCCCAGATGCTCTCATGTCCGCTTCTCTAACCCCCTGTAAACTTGGCTCAAATGTTGTCAGATCCATGACCCCTACCATGACCCCTCAATTTAAAATTCATTGTGGGTGTTTGGAGTGTCATTGACAAGTCAGGCAGACAAGGAACAATGACATTTAGAAACAGTATCTAGCGCATCTAATGAAATAACGTATTATTTAGGAGATGGTTAAGTACCGTGGGAATAAAAAGCAGGACATTTAGGGTAAGGGTATAACGAGGTCTGTATGTTCCTCCTTTCCATTCTCCTGCCACCCAAGGCAGCTGTCACCCAGGTTTCCGGATTCCTCATCGCCTCGATTGTTTTTATGCAATCATATTGCATATATACACATATTTTACATGTTATAGTTATTTTAGTTGTATTTAACTTTATAGAAAGACTATCATAGTCTATGTAATTTTGAATTTATCTTATCACTTGATATTGTATTGCTAAAATATTGCCTGTCAGTATAGTTTACGTGTTCAAAAAGTTTGCACGTGTATTCCGAAGTTTAGATATCCATACCCCTGGTGATAAGAATTTGAGTTATTTCGTGCTTTTGTTACTATCGATGGTGCTAATCTTGTTTGAGTGTTCATTCCCACATCCCCTCCCGTCCCCAAATGCCAGCGCTTGGTTATCTGCTATTCTGAACAAACAGTTTCTAAAACGAGTCTGACGTGGGATGTACTGAGCAGCGTTAAGTTAGTTGCCAGAAATCTTGGTTCCCTGTGTTGGGCTCCCAATGTCAGGAGGCTGTCTGGCCCAATGGACTCATTCTGAGGGGGTCTCTAAATCCTCCTTTGGAGTTGTAGCTGCCAGAGACTTTGCTTTCGGTCTGAAGGTAGCAGGGACAGACAAGTGTCTGTCCCCTCTGGATTGGAGGGGCAGAAAGGAGGCTTGTGGACAGGAAGGACAGCTTGCAGACTTGGATGCTGTTTTCTTTACTAAAATGGTATAAAGCATGGCATAACTGTTTCTGAGTTTGTAAATATCATAGGCACTATAAATCAGCTATATTTTTCCTTGGGAAAATGTATTCTGTATCCCAAATAACCTGTTTACAAATGACCTTTTGGAACATAACCTGTTTACAAGCTGGGGGCTCCGGATAATATACCCAGAGCTAAATGCAAATAGTTTTTCATTATCTGTTGTCACGGATCGTGTGCTTCGCCGCTCCTCTTCATTAGCACAGATAATAGAGACCTAACCGAATTATCGCTTTCAAGCACGTCCATTACTTTTGTTCTGTAAAGACACAGGATTCCTTGGGTCTTTACCATCATTGCCAGCTGGAAGTTTTAGCTCTTTGTTCTTGAACAGAAAACCCTCTAATGTAAGTAGTGACCTCCATAAAATTCCAATCAACAGACAAGCTGAATGACTTTGCTTCCTTTATCGAAGAGACATACACTAAGGGCCAACTCAGGGTGTGAATGTGTTGTCAGGGGTAGTAGGGTGCACACGGGCAGAGCGTGCTCTCGATGAGCTTACCCGAAACTTGTTGGAAACCTGTTACGTACAGGACGTACGTACTGCTGGGAGTTAGACACACCCACAAAACAACAGATCTGGCTTGTGCGGTAGTGCAGCTTCCATCCCAATGGGGCAAGGTGACCACGGACAGTTCAGAGAGTGACACGTGCAGTGTAGTGTATGAAACTGGTCAAGTGATAGTGAGACAACCCAGGGTGTGAGGAGGGATTATTTTAGGCAGGTTGATCAGAGAAGTCCTCTGTGAGCAAATGATGTTCGAAATGAGATCTGAATGCTAAGACGGAGCCAGCCGTGGGGAGAATAGGGTGAAAGTTCTCCAGACAGACAAGATCAAGTGTAAAGGCCCTGGATTAGTAACAGGTTAGGTGAGCAAAAAGGACAAAAAGAGGTCACCCAAGATCCAACATGTAGGAAATCCATTTTCAACAGACAAAACTTTGTTTTGACAATTGGTAAAGATAATAATAGGCTATTGGCCAAAAATTCTGGATGTGACACGTCAAGAGGTGATGGGCAGGAAAGAAGATCCAGAAAACAGCAAGCAATGTGTGCACAGGTAGAGGGATAGACTCTGTGGACGGCAAGGTGCCTTCCAGACTTTAACGGTTACACAGAGGAGCTATTTTTATTGCTAAGATAATAATAGCTAATATTTGTTGAACTCTTACTCTGTGCCAAGTACTTTTCAAAGCAAGTACCTTACTTAATCCGTACAACTTTCCTACAGGAAGATCATTTAAAAATGTTGCTTTTAATGTATCAGGGAATTTTGTCACGAAAAGGTTAAGGAACTTGCCCAAGATCAGACAGATGGTACTCAATGACACCTGACTCCAAATCCATGCACTGAGTCACCATTGTCATTAGTAACCCGGAGCTGGAGTTGTGGTCGATTGCACAAATGGCACTAATTTTCGCATCTCAGGATCCATACATTTTTATGCTGTGACTCGGAGTTACACCCCTCAAGAGGAGGAGTCTGTTTATGCCACCTGTGAATCTGGGTTTGACCATTGGCTGGCTTTGGCCAATGAGACCTTCCCAAGCATGACATAGGGAGACTTGGAATGGTGTCCCTGCGTTAGCAAGTTCTCTCTTTTGGTGCATTTGGCACCTCTGTAACCACCGCTATGTGAACAAGCCCGGACGGCCTGCTAGATTTTGAGGGGGGCACCCACGTACCTCCATCCTCACCCAGTGCCAGACACACAGGGAGACTTTTCTGTCACTGGCTGATGACTAATGTGAGAAGGAGCCCAGCCAACAACCCTAGGAGCAGAAATGAGGCATCACAGTGGGACTGAGCCCCAATGGCTGACCCACAGAGTTGTAAACAAGTACATGTCCTATTAAACCACCAAGATTTGGAATATTTTGTGACAACAAAAATTAGCTGTTGTACAGGTCATAGTGAAATGACAGCTTTGGGTATTTGAAGACATCGACTGCTCCTTTTGCTTTTCCTGATGTGTGACAACGGTATGATAATTTCAAGGGAAATAAATAGTAGGGATCAAGGAAAGGGAGGCAAAGTCAGGCTTATTTGAGGGACCAATACCTTTGTGTTGGCCCTTGATAAAGCATAGCATTGTTAGCAGGGTGCTCTCGCTGACACCGTCCACCATGCGCCCTGTATTCAATTTCAGCGTATTCAATTTCAAATAGCCCCACGGGAATAATGATAGTGAGTAGCGTGGCTGGCATCAGCAATGAAGCTTGGGGGATAACCTAAGTGCTGCCGTTTGTGTGTTAAAATTCATCATGGGCATCTTTTGACCGAAGGAAAAAGAAAACATTAATAACGTCCAAAAAGGATGCCAGCCAGTGAAAATATGTCAGCCGCCTCTGACAGAAAAATAAAAGAAGTATCTAATATGTTGTTCATAGCATGAAGTAAGCAAGTTCTTTGCCACAGTCAGCAGAATCGGATATTGCTTTCTCCAGATTTGCCTGTCTGTTCAAATCAGCCAACCTCTGTTTGGCCTGACAGGCTTGGACCAATGTTTACCTCGTAGATTTAAGGATGCAGAGTTAACAGTCCTGAAGACTGATGTCAGTCAGTGTTGATTGAAATGACGTTCGAAGTTACGGTCAGAGCCTACCACCTGGTCCTGCAGTTCTCACGTGATAAAATGTGGCGTGTTGCCAATACAGGGAAAGATGGCAGTGTCTACGTGCCGTTGCACTTCCAGAAGAAATTACGAGCAGTGGCGAGGATGAGGTGGAAGGGAAGGAGTGGGCTTCAGGACAGACTCCTGCATAAATGGCAGGGAAGGTCAAGGTTACCGAGGAATCTTGCAGACATCCTTCATGTTACCAAGGTCGCAAGAGTAAAGGAAGTGCAATTACACAGTTGAAGTAGAACTGAAAAACCAAATGATCTCAAGTTTAATCACTCCTCTACAACTCCTCACTGAGGTTAAGAAATTCTGCCTGCGCCATTTATGAAGGGGGTTGGGCAGACAATAGGAGTTCGGTGCAATATATTTTATTAATGTGGAATGATACATGAGTGCAGCGTTTGAATTGATAACCATTACACATGCCTATGATTTTAGAACATTCACTTATGCTCAAGTTGAATGCTTACACGTATTCCATTCAGTCCCAGAGACCGGAGCTGATCACTGTTTTATCTGTGTTGTGCCATGTACCACATGTCCTCTGTACCATCTGTTCTTTGGGCTTGGGTGGGACAGTGGCAGGGGAAACTTTTCGAACTGAAACATTCTGTCATCTGCAGAAACAAGCATTCAGGGCAGTATCAAGAATAGCACCCATTTTTCTTTTTCATCTTAATATTGGAACACCATGATTACATACACACAGTGCTTAATAGAGTTCTTATATTTTCTTTGAGGAAACAGAATAAAATTCTTTTTTTTTTCTAAAAAAAAAGAGTTCTCCTATAAGGTTTATCTAGCATAGCATTTCACTCTAAAACCATTTGCCCCTGCATAATTGCTTTTAATTATCACCATTATTATTTTGTCATTCCTAGGGTACCTGGGGCAAGCACAGCTCTGAGTAATGAGCAGGGACTAGTCTGCTAAATTCCGTACCAGGCGTGGAGAATGCCCCTGATGTGTTCTTATCAGACTCACACCTGTGCTGGTTCACACCATTTTAAATGCTATAGCAAAAATAATGCTCCTGGCTGCTGCGCGCGCCTATGAACCAAGGGATCGTGGTTCGATTCCCAGTCAGGGCACATGCGTGGGTTACAGACCAGTTCCCGGCAAGGGACACAGGAGAGGCAACCACACATTGATATTTCTCTCCTTCTCTCCCTCTCTCCTTCCCTTCCCCTCTAAAAATAAATAAATAAAATGTTTAAAAAAAAGAATGCTTACACAATTATCCAGCGTGTTTTCACCGGATTTTCTGGTTTACTTGTCACGATCCTGGCTCGTCCTCCACCCTCTCACCCTGGCCCACTGGGGAGAGGACATCGAGGGCACATAGAAAGCTGCACATTTTTGAAAGACAGAGAACTAGAACTTGTTATATCCACCTTCTCCACAACAGCAGTAGCTTTCTGCTCCTAGTTTCACAGAGAGGAAGCGGCTGAGTGCTTGGAGGTCTGGGCTTGTGTCATTTAAATATCTTTGTTTTCACATGTTTTACTTAATAATTTTTTATAAGACTATATCTACTGGTGCATAATTTACTAAAAATATATGAGATGACACCTTCACTCTGGGCCATGGTATAGGGCATACCAACTCTATCAGCATTTATGGATTTTATTAGTAATAATTAAGAACAGGTTGATGCAGGGGAAGTTGAGACATAAAAACATAAAGCAATAGTTACCACATTTAAAGTAGATCAAATGGAAATAAATCTTGATAAGGTAAAATTATTCTTGCTGTCATTGTTTTTTACCTGGTACTTCAAATAAATAAGCTTTTGTTAATAGAAGATATATATTAATGTCATTGCTTGACCAATATTTTAGGGGACAGTTAAAATTGCAGGTTCAAAAATGCTTTAAAGACATTGAAAATAGGGGAAAATAAAGTTTAGTTTTGATCGCAAAACTATTTTGCTATTCTATTATTACAGTAAAATAATTCTGCATGTCTAATAATATTTGAGATATGAGAGTCTAATAAAATGCTTGTTTCACTCTGAATAATTTCAAGACAGCGATAACCATTTTTCCTTCGGAGACTCTTCAGTTATTCCCCATTTGTCTCTGGCCAAAACGAGAATGGACGAGTCTGCTCTGCATCTGTCCTGACCTCCAGCAGACAGAGAGTCAGGGATCTAGGGCCCTGACGTTGACCCTGTAAGCCAGGATCCCTGCTCCGTAGCTGCTAATGTGTAAGTTAACAGCATACGGTCAGTTCCTCCTTTCTCCTGGCCCCCTTACATACGCTCTGTTGTGTGGATCAGTCACGTATATATTTACAGGAGGCCCAATCAAAGCAGCCACTGTTTACCTGATGCGAATCTGCCGTATGTGACTCTACCCCTTTGGCCCTTCCTTTCCTGGGAAATGAAGAGACGGGAGGTATTTTGCCTGTGTGCTTTGTTCCCCACAGAAGATGAGCTGTAAGGGATTTCTAGGATCTCCAAACTTTTCACCACCGTCAGGGCACCGGGCTGCTTGACAAGATGCCAACACGTTGTCAACAAAATTCCGACAGTTAAGTCATTATTTTACCACTCTTCATGTTGTTTCCAGTCCTCATTTTAATGAGGTGTCGGGCTGCAGCGATCTGATCTGCATGCAAGTTCTCTGCAGAATTCTAAGGTGATGATATAATGAGGGAGCAAACTCCTGGTACTCTCGGAAACCCAGCACCCGATAATCAGTTAGCGAAACTGCATCTGAGTCAGGAAAGTGCTAATGAGCAAGCTGCCTTTGATGACACATGCATACATTAGCGACTGAAGTGGGAAAAGAAGAAGCGCCGCTTCCATCTGAGACGATTGGCCTGCTGGCCCGAGAAGGAGAGCGCCCCAGTCTCTCTAACGTTGTGCAGGGAGCCACAGGGAGCAAGATGCTGCTTGCTTATCATCGGGCTATTTGCTAATATCCTTCGGTCAAACAGAGCTCTGGGGGATATTGTTCGGACAACATGATTTTTACTCATTCCAAAGTGGTGGTGACACATGATCTCAAGCCCTGTTTTGGGAAGCTTGCCATTATTTGGCTAAATGAATAGGTAAACATCCAAAGGTGTGATGGACAATCAGAATACACACACACACACACGTGTGTGCACATTTTAACACAGAGTACTTCCAGTTATAGTGTCCTAGAACATGGACATCAGTGTTGCAGTTTCTTCTGAAGGAACAAAAAGAAATAAAGGTCGAAGGAATTTCAACCAAAATTTAACCCTTATCATTCCACAGAGTAATTGAAATGGTTTTTATTATCTATTTAACTTGTTTGCCTTTAAACTGCCTTAGATATACTTGAACTTTAAAGCCAGTTAATATACTTGTACACCTAATATTTCTGAACATGTTACTGGATTCTTTTTACAGATTGTTTAATTCATATGCTTCTCCTTGATCATCACAAATGCCTACTTGATTATTAAGAGTTACAATACAGTCCATTTCATGTTCTTATTTGTTAACCATCTAGTATTTTGGTAAGTTAAATTATCACTGCTATTTCTGGTTTTGTAAAAGTTACCAAGCTTAGTGCTGTGGACTTTAGAAAGTGCAGTTCTCTGTAATTCCTGAGTAGGTACCAAATATGGACTCTTTGGCTCCTTCCCATAGCCAAAGGAAACACATGTATCTCTCACTCTGCTCAACTATAACATTTCCTTTGCAATTTCTCTGTATATGCCTTGGTACTACCAATTTTTCTCCAATTCTAAATTTATGTGGGGTTTACATTGGCTTGCTGGTTTATAATTTCTTTTATCTCATATAGATCAAACATGACTAAGTAACAAACTCTGTTCTGATTTATATAAGCAATATCCCAAAATATTTCTTTAAAGATTGAAATCTACTATACGACATGTTTTCCATGTTCATTGGCATCTCAGAGGTAAATATTTTGTTCTATTAAGACACTGTTTCTTCTTAAACTCTGAAATGTCTTTTTAGTGTTTCCCAATAAATAATTAAAATCTTTCATCAAGCTCCCCCATCCCCCACTTTGAATGGCCTAGATAAAACACAGTTCTATGAATCCCACTTACTAAAGAATAATAATAGTGAAATCAGTCTCTTACACAAAGAATGCATCTCTCCAGTGTTGCTTTCATAACCACTGAATAACAAAACCTTCAGGGAAATAGTTCCCCTATTCTCCACAGGAAATACTGAATCAAAGCATTTTCATTAAAGCTAATATGAAATGACAGAAAGAAGAGAAAAGGAGAATGCTTCTTGTTTATTTTACTTATTTTTGCCACATATCACGTATTGATAAAGCAATTCTGAGGACGTAGGCATGATATAATACAGTGAAATTGACTTTTGTGTTTTATAACCACAAGCCCGTTTTTATACCTGCAGCAATATTCTTCTTGAATAGCTACCTGCAGTTAATTTCAAGTTCCCATTGATCTTTGGTGGCCTCGAACAAGTTACAATGACGATAAAGCAGACAACCTGAATCATCAGCATACCAGATAGGACAGGGAAACTTGGTCATGCACGGGCATTTATCTCCAATAATGTATAGTGGCAGACACCACATTTAAAAATGCATTGTGTGTTTCTCAAGCTAGAACAGATGACAAGGTGGAAAAAAAATGCTGTTTATTGTCCTCCTTTTGTGAGATTGAGCTGCAGAACCCCTTAAAATAGCTACAACCAAGGAGGAAGACATGAACCAAGAGCTCAGATAATCTCCTGTATATGAGTAGCGCCAATAAAAATGTTTAGAAGATCTCAAATCAAATTGGCTAATGTTGAACCTATGTACACACTGCTGCAAACGTTTTTTTGAATCCTGCCACCCTGAGCAGATATGTAGAGGGAGGATATTCTTACGTATAATTCAGTGTGAATCCAAGGAAGCAGTGGATTCTACAGAGAATTTCTGGAAGACACTTAGGCGGGGAAGCAGATGGATCAAACTGGGTCACGTCAGATGGGTAAATATCACTGCTTCTCTTCGGCCACTGAAAACGGGGGAACCATCCTGCCACGTCACTGAGGTTCTGTGACGATTGGCAGCTGCTTTTAGGTGGAAATGAACTTGGAGGTTATTTCACTTCTTTTAAGGTTTTGAAATGGGCTTCTTGTGAAAAAATGTTTTCTGTGATTATTTTAGTTAAATACTAATTAGAATCCACCTTAGGCCTTAGTCCCATATCTTTCCTGGTAGTGGACTGGTTTATGGATGTCTTATTGACGAATGGTGACGTGCCGATTTATACTTCCCTCTGGACGAATGAAAATAAAAATAAGAAAAGCTGCTGCGTGAGAAAAAAATCAATTTGAAAGCTGAAAGATTTCCAAGTAGCAAGAGAAACCTCTAAATTGTGACATGTCAGCAACATGCTAGAAATTAGAAGAGAAAAAAGGAATTCAGCAAAACTCGTTAAGATACTTTTCATCTGTTTCGATGTCAGAAAGGCCGAGGATTTAAGCACGTCCTCTTTGAAATGCGTAAGCTGTTTTCCAGAACCCTCTCGGATGGTGTATTGCACCCTCCTTTCCAGGGTTCCGGCAGTGCCGCGTCTTGTCAGTGTCTTATTTCTCCTCTCGGGTTTGGGGTTCTGCCAAGCGTGTGCTGGGGCCCGACCCTGCACCAGCTTTCCAGAGTTGACTGTGCACATCCCTCTTAAACTTGGCATTCGGTGAACACCAACTTGATAGCTTGAAATCAATCATATTGAAAGTCTTTATCGCATGGAAAACTGCAAATACTTCAAATGAGGGCTTCTCTTCTCCCAGGAAAGCCAATTGTTAAACATCTGTTTGCCCGCCCCTGCCTGGTATCAGTCTAGCTAGGCATTGTCCTTAGTAGAGATTCAATAAATGTTTTTGAATAAATAATAAATTAATGTTTGGGACTGCAGAAGCATTTGCATAAAGTGAAATGAGAAGGCAATTTATCTGGGTTTTTTATATGCATCTATACTAATAGCCTTTTCCAACTTGTCTAGATGATAGTTGATGTGTTACGTGGGCCTCATGGATTTGGGGCTGATAATTCAGGTCTCTCTCAGTGATAACCTACATGCAAGGTTTTCCTACTCCTCACCCCTCAGGGCACTATTAAAAATAATGCAACTTGGATTATTTTCAAAATGAAAAAGAACCATATGAATACAGAACATATAAAAATGTCATTAGCATCGGAAGCTGCCTGAAAACAGACAGTAGGTGGGAAAGGTAAAGGCATCCTCATGTGTCATGAGGCTCAGACCTGGGACTCTTCGTATTTGTCGTCTCACTGCTACAGGAGCAGTGATCATGTATTTAACCAGCAAATGAAATCCAAAAATAGTGAAATCGAAACCGGAAGTGAGAACGCTTGCCGGAAGGCCTGTCAGTGTTTGAGTGAGTTGGGAGAGGAGCAGGAGCCAGTTGCCATGTTCAGACTTACCAGGTGGTTTGACCCACAGGACCACGGGCTCTAAACTCCGCACGTTTTCTACTTAACCTTTCTGGGGCCAGACACCGTATTTCGACCTAATGGACCCAAGATTGAAACTGGCTCTTAAAATTCTCTTGGTGCTGATGAGGGAGAAGACTACGTGGTCCTTGGCCTAAGTAGTGGAGCTAGGGAAGGGGGAAAAGTCTGTTTTCCCTTGCACACTCATGCAGGCTCTCAGAATGTTTCTGTATTCCGGTCTGTGTAACACAGCGTTCAGAAAATGAAAAGACGAGCCACAGACTAGCAGGAAACAGTTTCAAAATGTGTGTTTGATAAAAGATGTGTGTCCAAAATATACAAAGAGTTTTTAAAATTAAATGACATGAAAGTAAAATAGCCAATTAAAATGATCAAAAGATTTGTACAGGCATCTCACCAAGAGAGATAAACAGATGGTGAGTAAGCATATAAAAAGGTTCTCGACATCATTTGTCATTCAGGAGATGTCAGATCAAGCATAGTATATTGAAAGCAAAGATGTGGGGAGCAGCCAAAAATCTGAGAAAGTGTGTGTGCTTGCTACTTTCTGGTAAAAAGCCCTGGTAGAGTCTAATGGTTTTCGTTAATGGCCAGCTAGCCTAAGACACTAGGCTACTTTGCACTTGTCTGCTTTCAACAGGACATAAGAGTGCCTGATAATGGAGCTCCCTACTGTTTCACGCTTGAATAAAATTCACTTGCCAGAGAAAGAAGGGTCTGCTTTTCGCATTTGCCTAATGAATGAAACTGCACAGCTATTACTTGATGTGAATATCTAAAGAAGACGATTGCCGTGTTTTATCTTACGGTTATGGATTACCTTTGTTCTAAACTCTGTCTAGGGAGCAAACGGAAACATTTGTTACGTTCATTTTCTATTTTATGGCCTTTACGGTGAGAAAGAAGCTGTCTTTGAAGAGGCCCAAGTGGGAGGCTTCCAGGCATTTCTCCTAACTTGTAACACCAGGGCCTGAGATGATGGTGATGTATTCTTCACTTAACTTTACAAACTTGCAGGTTTTATTATTAAAGACTACAAAAGGATCGAATAACACAGACTTGCAGTGGAATAATGGAGCCCCGGATAATGTGGAAGCAATCATCCTCTATTGTGTAATTTATTTATTTTTTTGTAGAGCAGTCAGAAAATTGCTTTTCTGTCTGGGTTGTTCTGAATTTTATTCCAGCTGGAACTGTCATTGTTGTCGTTCAAATAGGATGGCCATTCACGTGTGGAAGAACCTCATACAGTTGCATTAATCTAACAATTATTTTCCATCGGTATATCCTGACTGACTATAGTTTCCGTTCTTCTGAAAGTTTGCTTTTCTTAATGTGTCCTTTAAGTGATAGAGGTTATCCTCAATGTCCGGTGGAGAAGTGAAATAAGGCAATCTGTCTTATCATGTTATGTGAAACCCTTGTAGACCGGTAGTTTAATGCACCCGAATGAGGCACAAGGTAAACAAGGTGAGCACATCTTGTCTCACTCTGATATGCCTTGACTGCCACTTAATCTGATCTTTACACAGTCCTCCTCAGCCTTTAAATGGTCATTATGCACCCTCCATCTGCTGCGTAAAGATGATATAGGCTATTAGGAATTAATGATCTCATCCACATGCACACCCACCTGTGCACAAAACACCTGTGCGCCCAGGGAATAGCGTTCCTCCTGTTCAGGGTTGATCTCTGAACCCGAAGGGGTCTTTGGATCCCCTCCCCCTGCAGACGTAGCTCCACTGGTTGTCAACACCCTTTTGATCTCCCAGATCTTCCTTGCGAATGACTTTTTATGTGAGTCTATAAACACACCCAAATCTTGACTCTGGAAACCTGGTGAACTTTCCCTCTTAGAGAGTTCCCTAACACTCTTTGCCTTCAAAACCAACTTTTTAAATAGTTTATATTTATTCTCTTTCCTTCTTAACACTCAGTCCCCACCCAGATTCATTTGCAGTTTGAGTTTGGTGCCACTCCTCACCGGAACTTGGAGGTCCACAGTTACCAGACCACTTTATGCTCCCACCAGCAATGCACAAGAGTTCAGTTTCTCCACGTTGTCAGGCTATTAGGGTTCCGAGAAAGAGAACTTACAGATGTTTATATTCCTGTGTGCATGGGAGCATGGTACATGAGTTTATGTAAGATTTGCTCTAAGGGATTGTCTCATACAATTATGGAGGCAAGCAAGTCCAAAATCTGCAAAGTGGGCCAGCAGGCTGGAGACCTAGGGGGGCTGATGCTGCAGAACCCACTGTTCTCTGAGGAAAAGTCAGGCATCTCTCTTTTAAAGTCTTCAGCTGATGGGGTACGGTCCACCCGCATTGTGGAGGGACATTCATTTTAGTCTATTGACTTAGATGTTAATCTCGTCTAAGAAATGCCTTGTGTGAAATATCTAGAATATGTTTTACCTGGTACTATGGTCTAGCCAAGTTGATATATTGGATTAACCATCATACTCGCTAACAATTGTTATTTTCTGATTTTTTTCCAATGCCAGCCTTAGGGGTATGAGGTGGTGTGTCACTGTTATACTTCTCCTTCTTAGTAGAGTACACAATCAACAGCAACTCACAACCAGAACAGACCACAAGTAGGTTTATGACTCTCTTCGCATCCTTTCCACCCCTGATTTTTATGCCTACAGACATTTATTTTATTGTTAGAATTCCAGAGATTTCGTTTGTTCTTTTTTTGATTGTTTGCCGTTGTTGAGTTGAGGAATTCTTTATATATTCTAGAAATTAACCCTTGATCAGCTATAAATGATTTTTAAATTTTTACTTCCATTTGGTGGGGTGCTTTCTCACTCTGGTCAGAGTGCCCTTTGATGCACAAAAGTTATCATTTTAATGTCCAATTTATCTCATTTTGAATGTCTGTGCTTTTGGTATCATATCCGAGAAATCATTGCCAAATCCATACCATAAAGCTTTCTCTCTGTTTTCTTCCTAAGCGTTTTATAGTCTTAACTATTATGTCTAGGTCTTTGATCCAAACACACCACTTTTAATTATGAATTTATAAATCGCTACTCCATACTATGGAAGGGGGCGGGTGATCTTTACACATCCCCAAGTGTGAAAACACTATGCTTGATACTTTATAAGTTCTTAATAAATGAAGACTGAAAAATAAATGAATGATTGATTTTAAAAATGAGTAAAATTATATCTCAGTTACAAGTCTCAGCATTTTACATGAATTTAACTCACTTAATCCTTGCAAAACACTTACTATTGAAGGAACTGAAGCACTGACGTGTTAAATTACTTGGCCACAATTACATCAATAGTGAGTGACCAACCTTGGAATTCATGTGCATGTAGATTAATCCTCGAAGCCACTGAGAACAGTGGGATCTTCTCGGTGGCAAACAGAGGACAGCTTAGGCTCCCACGTTTGGCTCAGGGTCAGAATGACTTGGAAGAGCTTTGACAAATACAGACTCTTGGATTACACCCCAGATCTACAGAGATACAGAGAACTGGTGTTTTAAAATCATCTTGGTGATTTGCGTGCCGTCAGGCCGACATCTGCCTAAGCAACGTGGTTTGTGAATTTTAAACACTAAACCCCCTCATTGTGCCAGTAAGTGAAATGAGCAGAGAGTGCCTCGAAATCTCTCCTTGCTGCTGTCTGCCATCTCAAACATCAGATTCCAATGACAATTGAAATTACTTGACCAGAGAGGGAACACTCAGGGGACTTGTAGGGCATGGTGTACAGGACTGGGGAGCATTATGCTCAGTGGGAGGTAAAAGAAAACGGTTAGAGAAATGCAGAACCTAAACCCCTGCAGTGAGAAGAGCTGAAGTACTTGAGTGTGTAAATTTGTACAAATCATACAGAAGAAAATGTAAACAAGGGAGCTTGCAGGCACTCTGGTCACTCACGTATAAGCAACTTAGGAACAGTAGGCAAAGCTGTGTTTTGGTTTTTGTTTTTCAATAAGCAAAAGAAGAATCCGGGCAAATCAACCAATGGCTAAATGAGGAATGAATGGATCGATCCTACAGATGGGTAATGTCACACCAAGCAGTATAGTGACCGGAAGGGAATTCCAGCTTCAAATTGTGATGGTCTTTTATGCTCTTTGCCCAATACCATTCTGCCCTACAGAGCCTAGAACGTCTTTTAAAATGTTGGGGAATGCAGGGCTTCAGTTTTACCTACGTGCGGAAAAGGCATGTGTGACTACGACAGTAAAGGCTTCCCTGTCTCCGGAACCCGAACATGAAATTGACGGGGTATCATGAGAAATAACTGTTTGTAGCCAAAGAAGTAGCCACTGATGCCCAGGAATATGTCTCATTCTAATTCCTGCTAGATTCTGAAACCCAGAAATCAAGGAAGTGAACTCACAATAGCTACGCAATCACATGAACCACTGGGCCTATTGTTTTGACTCCTTGAAGTATGAGATAGTCAGAAACTGTCAATCCCTTCCTTCCTCCTGTGGGATTGGATTGCGCTGTTTCTGAAAATTAGTGTTGTTCATTGAGTAAGGTGCAGTGCCTGTAAAAGAAAGAGAAGACAATTCCAATGTGAGCAACAAGTGTGTGTGTGTGTGTGTGTGTGTGTGTGTGTGTGTAGTAGTAGTAGAGGGAAGGTTTCGAAGATCACAAAATGTAACTAAGGAAATTGGGGGGATGTGAGAAACAAAGATGCCTGAACCTACCCCAGACATGCGCTGCGGGAGAAGGCCCTTCTGCGCTACAGTGAGTGAGTAGGTTTCAAGACGTAGGGGGCCGTGAGGGGTCATTAACAGTCCCGCTGTTAGTTGTACAGGGGTATTCCACAAGGACGACCCGGGATGTGGGTGTGAGAGATGGGAGGCTTTTTAAAATCAAAGGCCAGTAAAGCTTTCACTATTAGAAGCTTTGATTTCTGGACTGTGGGAAAGGACAGTATAAGGCATCTTTAGTTTCTTGCCTCTTATGTTGTGATTGATTTTATTTTTTTATTATTTTGATTGTATAAACACAATACGTAATTCAGTAACACATGTTGACTGAACTATTCAGGCAATATTTGTTCCTAAACAAGACACAACCTCTAACGTGGTAATTTTAAGTTCCGATCTCAAAACCCATCAATGATATGCAACCGTTTCTCTGAAATTTTAATACGGTGTCATATTAAAATTACTATGGCCACAAGAAAAAAATGTAGTATGTTTCACTTGCAATTAATTAATGCCCTAGTACGGCATTGCTACATTCCATAAAGGGTTATTTCCTATTTGTTTTATAATAACACGGTATTTTTTCATTCTCAAATGCCGATGCAAGGAGGCCAAGGGCACAGAAAGTCTGTTTACTCCCTAAATAACTCCACTATCGCTTTGTGTTTGACCGATAACAAAGGTGAAGGTGTACACGGAGAAGAATCTATGATCTACCGATTGACTTCCTTATTTCCCTTAAAATCAACCTGTAGAGTTTATCGTTTTAGTCTGTTTCTGAGACGAGGTGAGCTCTGCATTAAAAGCAGACATCGATGAGGGAGTAATCCACCTAAACTGACTTGCTTTGCAGTATTTCTTCTGTCTCAAGACCTAATACGCATCTGTTATTTCCATGAAAAAGCTTCTGATTACTAATTGAGCATTTTTCTTAATAAGTTAATACTTCTAATGATTTTGCATTTTAATGAAGATGGAGAAGCTATCCATACGAATTTGTGTGCCTACTACAGGTATCAGCTTGCTTAAGTGAACTATTGAAAATGGTGGAACTTCAGACAATACTATTATTATTCCTGCTGACTTTTTAAGGAAACGAGTCGTCTTGTACGTCTGTCTAACTGTGCATTTTCCAGCTGTAAGTGGTGTTTTGCCTTTGACTGGTGACGGAATTCCGCGCCAGCAGGATGATAAGTTTTCTTAGAACTGGGCCACAGGTCAAGGACGTCTTTTGGTCCCCGTTGCGAAAGGGCTCTGAGCTGTCCCTGACGCTCTTAGCCGTGTTCTCTCGGTTGGAGCACATCAGTTGGCTGCTTCTGTTCTCCTAGCTCTCTGGCCACCTTCATTTCTCTTTATGGTTAGTGGTCTCCACCAATAGCAGCTAGCTTTCTGTAGGCTCGTTTCTAGGCTCTCTCCTCTTTCTGGTCCCCCCTCCCTCTCCGTGGGGCATTCTGTTCAAACCAGGGCTTTACGAACCCTCAACGTACCAGCAGTTACCAAATTAGTATCTTCTGTCGGAACTTCTCCGTGAGCCCAGACTTACAGCCACTTTTCCATGTGGCTGTCTTGAAGATCCCTTAATCTCAACCCCCATTAGCATGACGAAGATTAGCTAAAATTAAAAGGCCGCCGTCAGTTCACCAGCCTTTCTCAGGAGACCTGGCAGAGTAGCCACTCCTAGTGTGGGGATGAGGGCTGTAGCTGAGGAAACCCTGTGCTTCCTGTGCTCATCTTTCCAGGTGGCTAGGTCACCTGTCCACAGATAATGTTTTTTAGCCGAAATATGTGCGGTTTGTTAGAGTAGCTGAGCATAGTGTAATGAACCGAGATGCATAAACAAAAATAATAAACATCCCAATTGAACTTCCTTATGAAATTTAGTTTCTGTGGGATAATTGTACAATAGGTGAATAAGCCAAGGAATAAGTGTAATAATTTTACGTAGTCATAAATACTGTAAACATAGGGGGTGAGCAGAGATTGGGGGGGGGGTTAGTACAATGAAGGTGGTCCAGGTAGCTTCCTGCGGAGCTGACCTTGGAGCAGGGGCCTCAAGCACATGACCTGCAGGGACATGCATGATCTGAACATTCCATACTGAGACTGTTGCAGCTGCAGGGACGCTTGGGGACAGGAGAACGACACAGTATCTGAGCAACAGAAGGAAGACCGATTGTGGTCTGAGCAGCAGGGTGCCCTGGGAGAAGAGTAGGACATATATTTAGAGAGGTCACCTGGGGTCACACCCTGTAGAAGACAGTAACTCTAGATGTCATTGTATTGTTATGAGAAGCTCTGTGCACCTAATGACCAGGGAAATCATGTGATTCGTGGATATATA
Source organism: Anoura caudifer (assembly GCA_004027475.1). Lineage (NCBI taxonomy): Eukaryota > Metazoa > Chordata > Mammalia > Chiroptera > Phyllostomidae > Anoura > Anoura caudifer. Next base: position 56,056 of record PVKU01001268.1, read on the forward strand.
TTTGAAGCAATGGTATGAGCTGTTTGTCAATAGGAGAGAAAGCAGAGGCCAGCAAGGGAGTTGCTGTCATGGACTTCAGAGAGACCGCACTTGCTCGGATTGGGAGGGATGGAGAGAGGTGCCGAATGTTCCACATTAGGGATGGGGCGAGGAAATCCTTGGGGCTGTGAGCCGCAGGGGGCAGTCGTCCTCACTGTCCGTGCTGCGTTCCACAGACTGGCCTTTCCTCAGCTTGCGTGAAGTGGGGTCTGGGCGCTCAGCCAGGGGACAGTGGGAGACCCCAGGCTGGGCTCTGTCCGGGCTACGCTGTGTCTACAACATTCATGTCCATAGCCTCACTCCTGGGAATCCGCGGTGGGCTCTAGAAATGCAATTTTATGCTTTAAAAAAAAGATTTTATTTATTTATTCATTTATTTATTTATATAGAGAGAGGAAGATAGGGAAAAAAATTGGTATGCAAGAGAAACATGGATCGGTTGCTTCTTACACACACCCAAGCTGGGGACCTGGCTGGCCTGCAATCCAGGCATGTGTTCTGACCAGGAATCAAACTGGTGACTTTTTGGTCTGTGGAGGGATGCCCAAGCCACTGAGCCACCCCAGTCAGGGATGAAAACAAAATTTTAGACACAACATGTTGTCCCACCTACGTTGCTCTGCTGTGGTTGTTTGTGTGCACGGGTAACCCTCTCTGGGTGTTGGCCCGTGGACGGGACGCACTTGGGCGCTGCTACCTGCCCCGGTCCTAGAACAGCTTCCTGCTGCTCCTTTAATACACAAAACCGTCAACATAATTATTGGCCACAAACTCTATAGTGTGAATGTTGCTAATGCCCGAGGAAGAAACCCCCAAAGTGGCTGAATTACTGGTCTGTTGGTGAGTAACGAATGCTCTGTCCATTTAAAGCATGAAGTGTGGAAGGGCATCTCACTTCAGAAAAAGGAAACAAGTAGTAAGTCAATAAAGAAACTGAAGAAGTACCCATTTAAAGGCAGACCAGTATAAACTGCAGCAATCAATATAAAAGTTGAGGCGGTTACTGCATGTCTAGCTAGGCTAATAAGTGAAAGATGAGATACGTAAAAATACAATTCCTAAGTTTTGTTGATGTATTCGATAATGACTATTAGTTTCTAATGCTAGGGATGTAATCTAGCAATTAAAGTTACAGCAGTTAGAATTTAACCACAAAAGTACCTGGAAATTTAGGAGAAAACTAGATATTTCTATGCATTAAGCCTTGGATACTCTACTACCAATTGTAACAAAAGAATCTGGATTTTAAAAGCTCCTAAAATACAACTATACTTAGTAACCACCAGTACGAAATATAGATGTTAATATATGATTGACAGCTAATCATCAAAATCATTTTCAAACTCTGAGGACAGTTATCTAGTTTATATTAATAAATATCATGGGAAGTCTCAGGACATCAGCTCTATTTCTTACCTTCCTTTGGTCTTCACAGCTCGTGGCATTAATATTATAATCTATCTTTATTCTCCAAAGAATTATCTCCTTTGAGACATTCATCATGACCTCTGCCACATTACTTATGCATATTTTATTACTTAAGAAAAAGGAAATTAAATATCCAAAATGAAACTTGTATCATTTCAGGGCTTTAAATCTTTAAAACAAGGGCATTCAGATCAAGGGCTGAGTTTATATTGTCCAGAATTTCAATCATGAAATCCATAATATTCTAGCTAATAATAGTTTATTTTCTGATGGCAAGTTGCATATTTATATATGGAAATCTTTTGGGGTAACCATGGAGAAATGGTTTCCATTAATTAATGCAATACTAAATATAACATTAAATTCTAATTGATAAAAATGCTCACTATTGTAAAAATGGTACATTTATGCATGAGATTTATTTCAAGAAAGATGCTGACTTTCATTACAAATGTTGGAAAAATTATGCCACTTGATTAGGTCTCTCTAATCTTTTCTGGAAAATAATCATGAAAATAAAGACATTTGGAATGACAATGCATAATCCTAGTGAAGTTATGATCATGTGGCCTACTATCAGAAAAGTGTTCCCATAAAAATTAATGATTACTTACATCTTTCAAGCACCAAGATGGGGCAGAGAGTTCACGGAGACTCATTAAGTTCTTCGCTGCATCTCCCGTTCCTCCCTCGCTACTGGCGTCTTCATCCTTCTCTCCGGATTCCCAGGACTTCCATGTTCTGTCCTGTTATACGAACTCCTAGGGTCTTCTCCAACTACCCTTTTCCTCTTCCCCCCTAATTTATGTCACAAAAAATGAATGAGTATGTATAAAAAAATAGGCCAAAACCATGTCCATGGGAATTATAATAATGATTATTGCATAATTCTAAACAAAGAATATTGGTTGAGCATGTTTTGAATCCCAGAGGAAATTCTATAGTTGAGGCATGAAAGAAAGCTCAAGGTTGAATAGCAGAGCCAGGTGCTAAGATAGAGGAAGAGTTCAGAGGTTTTTATCCATTCTTCTCTGCCCCTGCACAGCTCTACAGGGGTGCGGATAGTGCGGGGTAGGGAATTAGAATCCATTCCTACAGTATCAGGTGGCCACCGCCGCTGCGCTCTACAGTTATATGTTATTAACACATATGCTAGAAATATATAACATCTACAATTTCCAACCAAGACAACTCGACCAGGTAGAGCTCCCTTCGGGAGAGAAGGAGAGAGAAACTTCCCCAGACAAACAGAAGTGGAGGAAAGTCCTCACCACGAGACCTGCCATTCAAGAAAAGATGAAAGGAGTTCTTCAGGCTGAAATGAAAGGATGCTCATGAGTAATGTGAAGATGTCCTCCACTCCGGTAAAGGTAACTGATTGGTCAACATCCAGAATACTGCAATACTTCAGGTACTGGAGAGTTCGCCACTTTAGTACACAGGGTACAGGACAGTAGTATTAAAAATAACCATAGCCACAAGAAGAGTTTGGTGTCCTTGGAAAGTGACATTTGATGGAAGGAAGAGTAAAATCTCCAGCTAGAGAGGATGGTTGGAGCCTCATCCTGGAAAACATTGGGTATTAGGTTTTTGGAGCTTGGCGATTGAATTCCACTAAAGACTCTTAGATGGTCATAGTTGTGTGATAGAGAGCCCTTTGAGGGCTTGTGTAGAGTGTATTTGATGGGGGAGTTTGTGATAATTTCTTCATCCAAGTCTTCAGCTAACTGTGCAAGACTTGGTTTAGGTCTTGAATCATAACTATTTAACTCTCAATAATAATCAAGAATTTTTTGTATGATATTATGGTTTATTCTTTTTATGTGAATATTCAGAAAGGATAGACAGTTTTCTCTCTCTCTTCCTGAGAGTCCATCTATCTTAGAGATACATAAATAATTTAAAGAATGAATTGTTAGGTATGGAGTAGATTATAAAAATCAACTTCTTCTACTGGCTTGCGTGCTCTTGGAGTGGAACTTCCTCTATTGGATGTGACGCCGGTGGTCTCTTGACAACTGATTGCGCGCCGGAGTTTGCTGCACTTGGGACTCTGCATGCACCATAAATCCAAACTAGCCTTCAGGAAGATGGGTGCTGCGTGGACAAGTGATGCTCTCAGCTGACAGCAGGCACTCAAGCAGATGAGATGTGAGCGAGGCTGTTCAAGATCCTCCAGCCCTCCAGCTAAGCCGCTGGTCCGCCTGACAGCTGACGGGCTGCATGTGCAAAACAGAGCCCAACACAGGGCCGGCTGTGCTGGCCAACACCCACAGGACCCGATACACTAAGAAGAACAGATATTCTAACTCATAACCAAATGATTTTTCTGCCTATAAATTTATAACACTTCAATTGAATATATGCATATAAATGAGCTACAGTTATGTCCATGGCTTTATTACAAGTGGAAACTCACTGTGAACTGATATTTAAACTATCAGCTTGAAATAACTCTATTATGATCCATGATCGTATACAATTTTTTTAAGTTTGGCCACTCCAGTGGAATATTAGATATTAGATATCATATAAGCATGCAAGAGGTAATTCCAGAACACTGCCATATGATGTATGAGAGAGTCGTTATAAAATTCTATCAGTGCTCCTCAGTCTATGCTACATATACTGATTGCAATATCTAGTTAGCGAAGCCTCAGGTTTGAAAAACATGCTTAACCATGTTCATCCATCATAATTATGTTTGTCATTTACTGGAAAGGCTATAGTTGATGAAGCATTCTGACAGTCTGCTGGATTTAACAATTTGAAATGATCATATTAATGTTCATGTCAAATAACTTATACTGAGTTTCCTCAATATCTTGTAGATGTGGTCATCTGGTTATTCTCTTTCCTCACTTTTTCAAAATTCTTCAGACTATGACACTAATATAAGTCTTATTTTAAAATCCATCTATACTTATATCATGCTGTCGATACTTTAATCAAACTTCTAAAATCAATTGCATTATACCCTCTATAAGCGTAACCTCATGTTACCACTAAAGGTGCAGAAAATGAAATGTGATTGCTTTCACAGGTTATCTGTCATGCGTACCTAGTGGAAACTTGCCAGGCAAGCTCCTGTAGCAGACTGTCTGTGGACTATACCAAAGGACCCACCTGTGTTTTAGGACACTGTTCAGTAGTCACGGTTGTCATTCTAGGTCCCACAGTATGAGTTGGTCCTATTGAAGAAAATGAAGCATTATCAAATATTGAACCTCTCCTATTTCTTGGTAACACCCAGAAGAATGACTCCATTCTTATTCATCATTTCTGCGTCTTAAAATTCGGTACATTATCTACAAAGTGATGTCTAGGGTTCTGGCAAGCTGAGTGGTAATGCTCTAGATATTTACTGTGAATGTCAAAGCCTGTGATTTCCCCCATAATAAATTTCAATGGACTGGTGTCACTTACTGGAAAGGTTACATGTGATTGGATTTATGACCATTTGCTGCTGAACTCAGCTTATAAATTGCTAACGATTCTGGCAGTTGATTCAGTTTCTTATGCCAGTGAAATATTTGAGGTTAATTAAATAGCCTCCATCACCTCTTTTCACCAAGATGCCAATGAACTGCTGAGAAGTTAAATAAATGTACTACTTGGTACCCAGTGATGCCAAGTAAACTGTACTCAGAATGTGCTTTGCTGAGTCTCTGATAATGATCTCCTGAAATAGAGCTTGAAGTGGTGGATCCTTAACCATTGCTAAATAGAGAAATCATTGGAAATGTAAATGTTTCTTTCAGCATCATTAGATACAATACCATCAGAGCAAAGTAAGAGTAAAATAAACTTAATAATACGATTACTAGAAAAAAAGTAAGTTTGAAATATACAATGGTCATCAAATATAAGATTACAGATAAAATTCTCTGCAGACACAAAACACCACTTTTCAGTTCACAGAGGGGCTTTGAAATCATTAAAAGAGATTGAACAAGTAAATAATTCAATGTTTAAAATAATCCACACTTAACTTTAACATGTTGCTGAATTACAGAATTCTGGTAATAATTATTCTTTTAATAAGATGCTTACTGGGTTTTCTTAAGCAGTATCCTTTGCCCCTGTCTAAGGACATACTCCTGCTTTGCCACAGGTGCAGCTATGTAGAGATGCCTGTGAAACGTTGTCACCCCAAATCAGTAGGACTCTCGCGCACGAGGTTATCTACATTTTTATTAGGATGCTAGTTTTTTCCTTTTACTTTCTTAAAAAGGCAGCACTCTTCCCAGTTGGAGGATCGCGTTTGCCAGTATCCCTTTACACTCAGGGGTCAGCCTTACAATGCAAGCAGCGGCTCAGGGCAGGTTCAAGCAAACCTCCTTAAGACTTCCTCTGGAAAAAGAATCTCTTCACTCCCCTTTCCGGCCTTCTCTTGTTGGAATGCTCAAGCGCCTGGCATCAAACCTAGATCACGGGTTGCACTGAGGATGTTGGGGCAGAAAGAGGCCCCATGACCTTGGAGCCAGCTCCAGACATTGTTGTGTAAGGGAGTTTTTAGGAAGTGCTACCTTATTTAGGCTGTTTATGTGGTCACTGTTAACAACCTCTAACAACCCGGTGTGTATTTCTTTTCGACTACATTCCCTTTTCTCCAATCTCATATACAGTAAGTACATGCAAAACACACAGATGTGAGAGCATCGTACTTTGCCATTATTTGCTTAATTAAAAAGGAAAGATTACATTAACAACTGCAACATAAGCTGTTAGTTAACAGCTTGGATGGCTGATCACCTAAAAATATATTTTTAAGGCAACACTCCACAGTTATACCTCAGCTCCATTTCTTTTTCCGGCAAATTAATTGCCCTAGGAAGTTCAAGGAGCAGCAAAAACAAAACAACAGACAAACAGGCAAAAAAAAAAAAAATAATAATAGAGATTGTGTCAAGTCTTTAGGTTATGGCTTTAGAGACACTGAGGCATAGAAAGAACTTCAAAGTTCTTTTTTTAAAAAAAAAGATTTTATTCATTTTTAGAGAGGGGAAGGGAGGGAGAAAGAAGGAGAGAAACATCAATATGTGGCTGCTTCTTATGCTCCCCCAACGGGGGACCAGGACCAAAACCCAGGCATGCGCCCTGACTGGGAATTGAACCAGTGACCATTTGGTTCACAGGCCGACACTCAATCACTGAGCCACACCAGCCAGGGCCAAAGATCCTTTTTGCCCAGTCACTAAAAATGAATTAACCACAGAAAATGCCACCGGTTCCAAATTGTGATTCAGACCCTACAGTCAACCCTTGGACTGTGGGATTTGAACTCTGAGGGCCCATTTGTATGCAGATTCTTGCCAATAAATCTGAACAGTACTATCAGTATAGTTACTCTTCCTTATGATTTTCTGAATAATGTTTTATTTTCTCTAGCGTACTGTATTGTAAGGTTACACTAATTAATCCGTATGTAAAATACGTTAATTGAATGTTGGTATTTTCAGTAAGGCTCTAATCAACAGCAGATTGTTAGTACTGAAGTTTTTTGGAAAGTCAGCAGTTACGCAGGAATTTTCGACTGTGCAGGGCGTTGGCACCCTGACCCCCTGACTTGTTTAAGAGCCAACTGCACTTGACTATCTCTGATGATGAAAATCCCACCAGGGATTTTGTTTTTCTCTCAGTGCTGTGTCCTTCAAGCCAGAAAAGGGTTTGCATATCGTCGTGAGGATTCAGTAAATATTTTTGAATATGTGAATGAAGATTAATTATCTTAGGCAAATCCAATTTTTATTTTTTTCTAAAATCTTCCTCAGTGATTCAATAAGAAAGAAAAAAGTGTGATGCCTACAGTTGGAGAAAAAATATGAAGAAGCAAATACACGTAGAACAGTAAGTCATGCATTTTTCCCTTGTCAGTATAGATCGATTACAACATGTTTAATGAGACAAGGGATTCCTGATTCCTTTAAATGTACATATCATAAGTTATCTTACCAATTCCCTTTTGATGAATATTTACATTGTATCACATTTTTGTTATTTATAACGCTATGATAAATATCCTTGTCCCTACATTATTTCTTGTCTAAGTGATTAAAAGAAGGACCCGATATAAATTGCTAAATTGCCCTCTAAAAAGCCTACACCAATTTATATTCCTGTTGAAAGTGCATTAGAATACCAACCCTGGGCCTTATCTGTGTGTTTAATTTTTGTATAGCTGGACGACAGAAAATGGTATTTCTTTGTTTATACTGATACAGGAAACCTAACACAAGTGGTCAAGAGTATGGAGTTCGAAGTCAGGCTTCTAGATCTCTCAATAAATGTGGAACGTTAGTTTACTCCTCTGTGTCTCAGCTTTTCCACCCATGAAATAGGATCAAAAATAAAACATACTGATAGGGATCTTGTGGGATTCAAGTTGGCGATGTGTGTTTACAGCATGCAACAGTGCCTGGCACACGGTGAGGTGCTTTTTGGAAGTTCGGTTGTACTTATTTTTATTATGACCAATACTATATGTAGCTTTTCTCTTACGAATAATAGTCCTGGCTACTATTGTCTATTTCAGGTTTTATTTATATATGTAAGCAAATCTAAAAGATACTGGAGCCCAAAAAACAAAACAAGGAGAGACTTTATACAGATGAGCGGTTTGCAACCCTACGGAGACACAGCCTCTAGCAGCCATGGGACGTGTGCGCTGTGGAGACGGAAGGAAGGCCATCTTTTCATCCAGAAAGTTCCCATCCAGGTTCCCAATTAGTTTCATTCTACAGAAATGAGGGATCCAAATTCATACGGTTCTGATTGGTCCAAGGTGTACGGTCTTGCTTGATCAGCATTATGAATGCTGATTGGTGGTTAATGAACAGTTCCGATTGGATAGGGATGATCTCAGTCCGGTGGTGAGAAGAAGAAACCAGGAGCTCCCTTAACAGTGGCCCTAGATGGTTAAGTGAGCAGGACGTAGTGGAGGGAGCGAGTGTTTAGAGATTCTTCCTGGTTGTGCAGAGAGTGTGCAAGAGGCCGATCAGCGGACAGCTGCTGGACCCTCCTTTCTCGTGAAACTTCTGCCCGCCGTTGACCACGGGGAGTCCATGTCAGCAGGTGAAGTCTTTCTCAGGGTTCACATCAAACGGATCTCTCTTCTTAGAGGACACAAACACACACACACACGCACACACATACGTATATCCTATTTATCTGTGTATGTATTTAAAATGTTAGAAGTGTTCATGCTTTCTGTGTCATGCAGTTATTTTTCCTTTTGACCATTACATGAGTTTGCCAGGGCTCCGTAACAACATACCGCAGCCTTGGTGACTTCACCGAAATGTAGCTTCTCATAGTTCTGGAGGCACAACGTCCAAGACCCAGGGGTTGGCAGGTGTTGTTCCTCTGGAGGCCTCTCCCTGGCTCCCGCCACTCCTTTCCTCGGTGAATGTGCCATCCAGCGAGGTCCTTCTCTTCTTCTAGGACAAAAGTCCTATCAGATGAGGACCCTTTAAAGGCCCTGTCTCCAAATAATGTCCTGGGGTTAGAGCTTCAACATATGCATTTTAGGGGGGTGCAGATCAGCACTTAAGCCATTTTTGCTAATCATCTTATTGTCTGTAATAAATTTGTCTTAAGGAACATTTTAAAAACATGTTAATGGAAGTTTCACATACACAAACAAGAGCTCACAAATCATGTGTGTGCAGTTCAGTAAATTGAAAGTGAACGCACCTGTGTAAGCCATACCCACAGCCAGAAATAGAGTGTGACCAGCCCTCCTGAAGGACCCCTACCCCATTCCTCTCCCACGCACCCTGCACCTCTGCTGCCCTGCTTTGAACTTTAAACAAGGGAATCATTGTAGGCACTTATTTGTGTCTGCTTTAATTCGGTCAATATCATATTTATGAAATTCATCCATGCCATTGTCTGAAGTTATAATTCATTCATTTTCATTGCTATGTGATACTTGTTTGAAAATTCTAAAACTCATTTATATATCACGTATACATATTTTGGCATGTGGTGTCGCGAGCCTTTTCAAGTTCATTCAGCCTGTCTGTGTACTCAGCACCTCACTTGCTATTTCAGAGTCACAGGTTGAGTGGGGTGTTCTGAAAACGCACTCCATGAGCCCCTCCCTGTTGCGTATCCGGCACGTGGCTGTCTCGAATGCTCATTACCGCGGCTGCCTTCTCTCTTAGGTAACACATTTTTATCTTCCTCGTTTCTGGTATCTACCTACCACTTGCTATCTGGCCTTGTCCCTTATATTAAAATCAAGAAATCCAGGGTGTTGGAGTCCACATTTTTTCATGTACCATGTTCCGTAGTTAGTTATATGGGTTTATCTAATATTCTGGATCCCCTAAATTTGATCAGAAAGTGGTCTCACCTAGGAAACATGAAATATGTGTCTTTAATTCTTGAGTTCTCAAAATGTATTAAAGGTCATTATATTCCGAGCAACAATGGCTGAAGCAAATGTATTTGAATGAATAGATAGAAAATAGTGGAGAATGTGTTTATGGTTTTTTAATCAAAAAAGCCATTAATCTAGTTCATAAATATTCATATGTTTGGTGTACTATAGGAATTTGGACTGTGGAGGTAAAAAAAACAAGAGAAGGAATAATGCCAAAAACATACATAGCTAAAGCCAAAATTGCAATTAGGTTGGTTTTTTTTTTTTTTTTGGAGTGAAGCCAAGACTTTAAATCTACCCTTAGAATAGAATAGGTAGTTTGAAATGTATGGACAAAAAAAAAAAATCAATGTTATATATGAATCTTATTTACAGATTCTTCAACAGAGCCCTCTTGACCCTCATTCCTGCAATCTGACTTCTGGTGGATGGAGTGTTAGTCTCAGCCCTGACAGGGCCTCCTCTTCTGTCTTCCCGGTGTCCTCTTTCTAATCTGCTTTCCCGGGCTGGGTCAGGTGACCTGCCTGTCCCCCTCCCCACACCATCTTGTGCCTGTCTCTGCAGTTAAAATTGCAGTGGCATTTTCAGTAAACAAGGATAGGCTCCTGTATCCGTTCTCCGCACACGTCTGTGCAGGCGGGGACTGCGGTATTTATCTTTTAGCGCTCGGTACTGTGCATTATACCTGACACATTGCATGTGTCTCCACTACATGTGATTGCTTAGCAGAACCTACTTTCGAAGTGAAAGGCAGACAGCGCTAATTCCAGTTTCCAGTAGGAAGAGATTTATGTGACGTTTCCCTCTATTCCTACAAGCTCACCTGTGTCCTAGTGTCCTAAAGATAATTGATCGTAGCTGACATTTATTTAGCACGTAGTATGTCTGGGCCACATAGGTGATGGTCTGTTAGTTTCTAGGGCTCCTGGAGGCCTAGAAGTGTGAAAACAAGGTGTTGGCAGGTAAGTGGGCCACACCTTAGGTCTGTGCTGTATCCTGGAAATAACATTTTTTTGAAGTCCCCAGATAATGCTCAGAGAGGCTGGAAAATCGCTATTCCCGGGACCCAAGTCCATTAAAGAAAGAACATGGCTGTTGTCTTAAAGCTCAAATGCTAAAATATTTAACCTGAGAGTCATCACATACAGTACTAAAACTATCTCTTAGTTTCTTCATTATATGAGATGAAGACTTTCTTCTCTTATTTCGTGTGAGGGGGAAAATGTGGAAACCTGACTCATAAATCATGCTAACACCCACCATTGCTGAACACTTACCATGTGCTCAGCATTGTATTCAAGCACGCCTTTTCATGCATTATTTGTGTATCCCCATCAGATTACAGGAGATTAATAATAGATCCTTCTTTTCCATGCAGCCTGTATTCCAAAAATATTGTGCAGTACAACTTGAATAAAACAGAACACTTTTCTCCCTGAAGCCTTTAAGGCAGCATATTCAGTAAGTCAGACTGCTTCTCGAAAGGGGAAAATTGGGTCTCGGCAAATTAGGAATACCAGAAAATGCAGATACTGTAGCTATTCCAAGCAGCTGTTGCCATGGAAAGACTGGAGTGATCCAGGCACCTCCATGCAAAGCCTGGCTTCGTCACTGATCCGCGATGACTTTTCTGAAGTCAAGTATTTTCTCTGCTATACCAGGGGCATCTATAATATGGGGATGACCATACTTGCTCAACATTCTTTAAAATAGCTAAAGTATCTGAAAGCATTTTTAGAAATCAAAAGTACTCTGAAAATACCACTAGCAACAGCAATAACAACACAAAACAAAAGAACGTTCATTGGATCAAGAGAGAGCTGGGCGAAGGGAATAGAGACTTGGAGGGAGGGGCCGGGCATGATGTTCAGCCCCCCCCCCCCCCCCCAGAACACAGTGGAAACTAAGTTACCCTGCCCTGGCTGCTTTCGTTTTGGTGGTGGCTGTTCACGTTGTTGCTATTTTCCTACATCTGCGTTCTTACCAGGCCAGACTTTAAAATTTTCCAGATCCAGGCTCAAAGAATGCTTTAAAATTAACTTTGGATAATTTTATTGTGGTACATCTGTGTGGGCATGAGTGATGAAATTACTCAAAATAGCACCTTCTCTCTTAATGCTTTTAATATGCTTTGAAAAATAGGGTTGCTTGTCTAAGAATCTTCTTACCGGGAAACTTAGTGCCTCAAGACTACGGACGTTGCCCGTAGCTTTCACTGCAGAGACGTCTGTCATTTAGAGCTCAGAATAACTTAAATTCAGCAACGATCTGATTGCTAACAAATCTATATCAAACTTCAGCTATGACATTTTCAAAGATTTGACACGCACTATACTTTAAGATTCTATTATGACAATCACATTGTATTTAACTTAGTAACTTTAATTTGAAAATAGGCAACGTGATGCATGTATTACTGTTCTGTTTGTTTTTGATCAAGTGGATAAATAAGATGAACACCTAAGCCGAAGTAGGTTTCAACCTTTTCTTCAAACTGCATCTTGAGTCGAAACCTTTTAGGACTTCAAAGACGTTAAAGCAAAATTTCATTTTCGCTACCTTTTTTTTTTTTCTTTGCTTATGGTTGATTCCTCAGTGCTTTTCAGATAATAAGCAAAGCAGGAGCTAGAAATGGTAAGGTACTGTCAACCAGGTTTTCTCATTGAATTTCCAATCTAAACAGAGATCTCATAAGGAAAGATCTCATAAGGTACTTTCACAGTACCTCAAAAAAGTGTGGGGCATTTAAATAGAATCCCAAAGTTTGCACTGTTATTTAAAACAATCCCTGAGTCACCTGTGGTTGTCTATATTGTCATTTAGTCCCTGCAAAAATAAAATGAAACGTAGGGGACTGAATATAAACTATTTTTATAATTATTTATAGATAGTAAAATACTAATTTTGTAAGTCATATATATTTTTAAAGATTTCACTTATTTATAATTAAAGAGAGAGAAGGAAAGGGAAGAAGAAAGAGAGGGAGATAAACATTAATGTGTGGTTGCCTCTTGTGCGCCCCCTACTGGGGACCTGGTCTGCCACCCAGGCATGTTTCCTGATGGGGAATCAAATTGGTGACCCTTTGGTTTGCAGCCCATGTTCAAGTCACTGAGCTACACCAACTAGGAGTAATTTTGTAAGTCATTATATAGTGATAGAACTAGTGAAGCTATGCATAAGACTTAATTGAATTGAAATTTAGTGCAAAATATCAGGTTTCTCAAAGTGCTTTATTGTTGACTAATGATACTTAGTTCTATATTCAAATGGAGTTCTAGTTCTTTAAGACTGCATGCTGCATTTTAGTTTTTTAATCTAGTATCTTTCGATCTTTGCACAGAATTATTTTTTGTCTTTATATAAGCACATAAGAATAAGAAATTTTGAAATATCTAGCATGTCTTGTTCTTGGAAACTGACCTTGAAAATGGCTTGTTAGAGACTGAGAAACTTGCAGCAAAGCAGCTTCCTGAATTCATTTGACGTAGCATTCACATTTTTTTTTTTTTAGTATTTGAATGGAAATAAAACTTTTTTTTAGAAAAGGGGTTTTTGTCCAAATAGTAATATTCTTTACTAAAACAATAGTTCAAGACAGAATGTTTCTTTCCTTCCCCCTAAAAACTCACTGAGGCATTGGTGAAACGTGTGAAGGGTGTAAGTGCACAGCAGTGAAGAGGGAGAAGCAGATGCCATCGCTTTGTCCCCCGTGTGTCAACGCTGCAGTGGGACTGGCGGAAATGGGACTGTGTTGACACTTCCTTAGAACCCAGGAGGACCAGGCCCAGAAGACGCCCCTAAGCGATGGTGGAAGTGGCTTTGTTTCCTTCTCTGAGCCCTGGAGAGCCAGCACCCATGCTTTCCTTGGGCAGAGATTGCAGAAGTATAGGGCAGAGCAGAAAGAACGGACTCATGTAAGAGTCTGCAAGGAGCCTGGTTGGCTCGCATGCCTCCTGTGCCAGGGTGGTAACTCATCATCTGGCCAGCATCCCCAGGCAAAGCATCCCCAGAACACTATGTATGTTCTGTTATATTTGGGGGAGAATTGAGCTTCTCATGCTCTCAGTGTTTCTAAGCAAACCCAATCTCTGCTAGCATTTGGGGTGCCTGCACTCTCTTGCCTGCTCTCTCGTCCTGGGCCACAGAGCACAGAGACACTGTGAGCTGAAGTGCTTGTACGCGTAAGCAGAGCTGCTAGTAAACTCATAGGTGGAGGGCTGAGGGGCCTATGGGAGAGCAAAGCTTCCCCACGCAGCAACGGAAAAAAAATCTCAGCCCTGCTGCTACCCTGAGTCAAGATAGTTGTTATTTTAAAGAAAGAACGGACATCTCAAGTTACAACGCATATCTGATAAAACCAGAACAAAAACTGAAGGATCTAAACGCACAGAGAACATGACCAAGCTTAGAGGAAATAGTCATTCAGAGCAGAAGGAAGAATTTAAAAAAAAATGAATGTTCTTTCAGAGATAAAAAAAGTCAAGACATCTTTTGAAATATTTAGCAAAAAGGTAATAAGTCAGAAAATATGAAGGAGGAATAAAACTATAAAATAAAAAGTAATATGATCAAGAGGTCCAGTATTCATGAAGTTGAAATTAAAGAGACAACAGAGACCATGAAGTAAAGTAATAATAATCATAATAATAAATAGAAGAATATTTCCAAGAGTTAAAGATCAATCTTCAAATGATGGGGCCCTTAAGTGCCAAATACAGAAAGTGAAATGTGGTTCACCCAGATTTTGTAAACCTTCAGAAGTACAAAGAAAAAGACAATTTACACACAAAAAAAGGTTATTGTATAATTTATAATCGAGTCCTGGATGATTTTGTATGTAGTTAAATGGATGCCACTAAAATCATGACAGGACAGTAAACAATGACCTGAGACCATTCCGGACACAAGGTGACTTCCGGCCACTTCCTGTGAAGGAGCGGAATTGAGACTGGCAGCCCAATGCAGCAGTGGTAGATACTAGAAGACAATATAAATGTATTTTCCCCATACGTGGGAACGATGGTTATAAAGCTGGAATTTTATAGGAAGTCAGCATACGGTCAAAAGTAAGAACGATACAGATTTTTATGTCTATATAGTCTCAGAAAATGTACTTTTCAAACCCATCCTGAAAAAAAACTTATATAATGAAAGCAATCATCCAAAACAGGAAATAATTAAGATAAGGAAACAGTAGAAACGAGGAAAACATCCTACATTAACAGCCAGCAATGCAGTCAGCCCCAGAACAAATATTTTGTGCCTTTGCAGAAAGGTGTGGGCCTCCTACAAGGATATCCTTTAGAAGACTGTAGACGCCATCAATTAATAGTTTAGTCAAGAGAAATGTCCATGGTGAGCACACGATAAAGGTGGGTGCACAGGGAGAAGGCAAGGTAACGATCAGTCCAAAGAAACATGGGAAAGGTTTCTCAGAAAACTGTGGTCCATCTATATAGTATTAAAAAATATGGCATAATTCTCCAGTTCTCTTAGGGTGCCAGCTTATGGTCGTCAGGAGAGAGGGTAATTTTTCCTTTCCCATATATCCCTCCTTTCAAATTGCCTAGTTGTCGATTGAACTTTATGTAATCATAATATATTAAATGATATTTATCGATTAAGAAAAATAGTTTAAAATCAACTCATAAAATCTAAAATCAAGTCATAAAACTTAATTACAGTTATAGAATAGAATGTATATGTTCTAAACCTTGTCAATATGAAGCTAATGTTAGAGTTGGCAGAAACTGGGATGTGAGAGAGGGAATAGAGGAGAGGGTCTAATTTCCTGATTTTTTTTTTTATGTATACTGGAGAATTATAGAACACCATCTAAAACTGGTCGGGAATCAAAGGCTTAAGTAGATAATTAAAATGTGTACAATACTTGATGTAAGAGAAATAATTCTATAACTTCAGAGAAAGAATGTGATTTAAGAGAAATGAAAATGGCCTAATTTTTTTTCCCAGTACAGTTCCAATTTTACTGACTCAACTTGATTGACCAAGAAGTAGAGACATAAGCATATTAGTTAGAATTTATAACTGATCACTATAATAATCGCCGGAAAGCTCACTTACTCTAAAAGTTCCAATGAATTCTAGCGTCTTACTCACCTCATTCTATTTGCTATCTCACTTCTCATTGGCTCGTATAGCCCAGGGCATAGTAGAGAGACAGAGTGAAACTGTCAAATGTTCCAGCATCTCGGGGGGATAAAGCCCCTCCAAATGTTTGCTACAGAGGCGGAAGTTGGCCTGAGCCGGCACTTGTCAGATCGTCTGACACGGCACAGTTTCAAGGAAGATAAACTACAGGTATTTATGGAACTGGTCATAAAACCATTTCGTAAAATCTGGTCCCTTTTTCAGCTGCTGACGGAGGCAATGTTTGATCATTGTGGTCCAGAGGAGAGCTTGATCATACCTCTTCACTAGAATAAAAATAAAAACAAATTCAAGACAGATGAGAGAAGGCTTTTTTTGTTCCATTTAATACCCTTTCAAACGGCTTAGATTTTGGATGTTAAATTGAACTTGAGACTTTTCGGATTTCTGTCCCTTTTACGGGTGGGGAGAACCATTTCCAGGATCAATACAGAAAACAGAAAAGGAGATATAACAGTTTAGTGTACACTGGCTTTCTAGTATATTGGGAAAAAAATGGCTTCTGAGATGGATCATATACAGCTTCTTTTCTGTGGTTTGATACTTAGTCTTGTGGTAAATGAGAGCTAAGGAAAAAAAAGCGTAAGGCAGAATTCAGAAAGTCAATGAGAACAAAATTCGGTGTTTTTATACCCAACTCCTAAATAGGAGAATGCATAGAGGAGCAGAAGGAATCACAGTTTAAAGCATCTCCCAGACTATGAAGGAGTTTTGTTTAAAAAAATAAAAAAGTGCGACAGTAGGTGGTCCCAGGTACCAGGAAACAAAAGGAAAAAGGAAGATAAATCGCTGGCAGTTGCAAAAGCTCTTCCGACCCCTGAATTCTCAGGATTCCCCAGTGGGCAGGCCTCCTTATCATTTGGGGGGGAACCCTGTGGAGCACATAATGTATCACTTTTTGAATTTGTGTGTGCATATGTAAAATATATTCATGTATAAGCTAATCCTACTCATAAAAATTCATCTCAGTGTGAAACTTCCTTTTTTTAAACCTTGCTCTGTTCCTCTTTATTGAAGAAATTAGTGCCTGGATCATTTAATTTTGTTAAAGGGCCATTCTGAACAATTAGGAAAATATGACAAAATATTTTATCAAAAATTCAACTTGCAGGATAAAACTGAAGTGGTTCTGGTCATGTTAATGAGTTATAGAGAGATAAAGGCAGGGTTTTAGGTGGAAAAGTCTGTTCTGTAAAACCAAGCCATAGATATCTCCTTCCTTTGGGGCATTTCAACGGAACTGGAAAAAATAAGGGGGGGGAAATGGGGGGCTAAGATTCATTCATTCATTCAAATCTTACTGGCTCCTTTGTTTTTCTGAGTGGGATGAATATGGTAGACTGCTCATTGTTTCTGTGCTTGTCTTAGTGTAGTCAGGCTGATGTGGCAAAATTCCATAGTCTGAGGGGCTTACGAACAACAGGAATTCATTTCCCATTGCTCTGGAGGCTAGAAGTCCAGATCAGAGTACCAGCGTGGTCAAGTTCTGGTGAAGACCCTCTTCTGGGTTGCAGGCTGCTGTGTCCTGGAGCGTTGGAAGGGGCAAGAAGCTCTCTGTGGCTTTCTGTGAGGGCGCTAATCTTACCCACCAGGATTCTAACTAACCTCAGGACATAATCACCTCTCCAAGGGTCCACCTCCAAATAGTCATCACCCTGGGGACCAGGTTCACTGTACGGATTTGGGGGAAGGCATAAATGTTGCATCTCCAGCAGCGCTGAAAGATTTCTCAACCAGGAAACACAGCTACTGAGACAGACAATGAAAACGATTTGTGTGCAGGGCAGACAGTTAAAAACAACAGCCCAGACTTGAAAGTGTACCAGGGAGGGCTTCAGGGAGAAGCGAGAGTTGGTGTTAGGAGTTCGCCAAGGTCAGGGTCGTTGCTGCAGGGCCGTTCGGCCTGCGCCTTGTGTTTGAGATGGACCCTGCATGTCAAACCTGGTCTTCATCTGCCAATGAGGTGCAACTGTCAGAAGCCTGTGCCCACATTGGTGTGTGCGCATTTGCCGAATGTGCTGTTTTTGTTGAGCGTAAACGTTTTCGATGTAACTCATTTTAAACCCCAGTTATAATTTTTGACCTTTTGGATAGCAATGCAGCAATTGGAAAATGGAAGAGACCCCGACGTGCACAGCTCCTGAAAGGCCCTGGCTGGGGTTGTTGCTCATTTCACAGAAAGAGGTGTGACTGTAATACCCACAGCACTGCCCTCTGTGGCACAGACTGGAAGGAGGTTGGGAGAGCTCAGTGCAGAGCAGATACTGCCCGTGGGTCCATTCACCTGTCCAGGCGCTACCGAGAGCATCCTTTCCTACCCGTACCCGCTGGTCCCCTTTCCCAGCCGTCAGCTCTGTGACCTCCACCCTCTTAGAAAGTATATTCCATAAAAAACTGTTCAGCCTAAGATTGATTGTGTGTGCCTACACCCCCTCATGAGCTGAATTTTATATTAAAAATCTCTGGTGTTCGTTCAACAATATTTGAAGAGTACTATGAGCTAGACAACACTCTAGGACCCGTGGTAGCAGTGAACAAGATAGGGGAAAAAATCCCTATTCTTATGGAGCTTACAATTTCAAGTATAATTGTTTTACCTGTTATTTAGGTAATTTTATATTCATATAGAATTTGGTCATTAAATGCTTCTCTGGTAATATATATTTTATAAAGAAAAAATGAGAGGAATTCCTGCCAGTCCCCGAAACATGTGAGGTTTAGAATAAGCATGTGGAAATGGCTGGTTTGATGAGGTAGCAAAGAATGGCAGACACACAATCATCAGGAGAGATTACTTTTCTTGAGTCGACTATCAGATTTCTTTGCGAAATTATTCCCTCCAGGAGAAAATTCTTTGTCAGTAACAGTGAAAAATAACACAGAATCTATGGCAATGTTTCCATAGGTTTTTTTTTTTTTTTTTTTTTTTTTTTTTAATTTGCTTGCAAAATACGTGCTTTTCCAAAGAGATGCTTGGACAGACCGCGGGCGTGGGTAGCGGAACGTAATGCGGCGGGCCACCTTGGGGTTCTCACGTCGCCCACCACCCCGGCGGTTTGCTGGGTCTCTGCAGCCCAGCAGGGGACCATTACAAAGCCACCGAGAGCCACTGTGCTCCCTCGCACGCAGGGTGTTTGTCACTACTTTTTAATTACTTCACTTGTGCATCTGGCTCAGCCTGTACTGTGTTTGCAACCTATGATGCATGAATGCTTTCACGGCGGAACCCACATTTTAGTCCTCTTTTATGGAGAGATAGATTTTTGAAATCCTCTTTCCAGTTTTACGGCCCAGAAATGCCTTTTTCAAGGATCTGGGAGCCGTGCCTTTGAAAGGTAGGGGATGGAGCCCCTGTTTCGCAGCCTGTGTTAGGGTGAACCCCTTACTTCGGTGGGCCCTTTGCTTGAAGTTGTATCCCTTCCTCTTATGATGAACGTACTAGAAAGTGTACTTTTCCTTTTGGTCAAACTGACTAGCCATCCCAAATGCCTAAGATCCCCTAATCCAGCTCTTAATAATTCTCCAGGCCTTTGTCTGCGTGGAGCTGAGCATCCAGGCTTGGCCCGTGTTCTCTCCTATTACTGACTATAGATCAGAACAAAATCAATGTCTGTTTGCTTATCCTGTCTGTTTTTCTTTAAGAGTAGACAGGTGACTCCAAGACTTGAGGTTTAGATGACAAACCAAAGGAGACAATTTCTGACCAACAAGCCAAAATAATACTACTTTTTCCAACACACCTTCACTTTTTCTCTTTCCTATAATACTGATCTTATCTGTTATACCCCTGTGCTCTTGGTGATCAGTCAAAGGCTACTCAGGGTGTTTGACTACAACCTGATCTTTCTACCACCACCTTCTCTGTCTTTTGACTGCCGCTAAGGAAAGAGAAGATTGTCCTGTGAGAATTTTTCAGACCAGAACTCCTGCTGCTAGCCCACCGCTGCTGAAGGTGGTGGCCTTCCCCTGATGCCAAAAGTTCGAATACTGTTTGAAATCCTTCAAAAAGGTTAACTTCCTTCACTCTTCCTCTGAGTATTTACATTTTTCTTTCATCATTACTTCCAAATTCTAATGCCTTTGAAGTAGATTTTGACCCCACGTCAACAAAAGCTTCTCCTGAAATCGGTATAGTCCTCTCATCAAAACATAGCTTGACAAGAGTAGAAACTGATAGCAAGAATAGTCTTTTATGTTACATTCAGTTTGTGGCTTTATAAGTCTGACTTCACTCAGAAGATCTCTCAATCCTGTGATAAATGAGTCTTACATCCCTGGTACATCCTGTGGTCCCACAGTATGATTTCTGTTAGGGGCATCAAACAAACCAGTTTATAGTTGTCTTCCAGTGTCCTTATGGACAATCACATTAGCTCCTGATTTATGTTATGTTATGTTATTAATTGTTTTGGCCAGCTGTGAAAAAACATGTGCTACTGCAAATTCCTCTTGGTGTTTCTACACGGAACAGCGCTTGGCCAGGCCAACTGAACGCACACAGAGACTCTAGCGTAAGGACTAAGAGTTGCTGCTTTTCTGGTAAATGTCCGGGTTGATGTTGGCTAATGAATCCTTTCCACCATCCTACAAGTTGTTGCGTAGCCATTACTGAATTATGCGACAACTAATCCCTAACAGGATAAGCTATCTTTAGTTTAATTGAAGAAATTGTTCCCTACACAGTGTTTTTGGTCAGTACCCTCAACAGTGGCCTGCAGATTGCCTTTGTCCACTCTTGAGTGAGGATGTTCTGAGGAAGAAAATGAAAAAAGCAGAACAAACAAATAAAAAAAAAGCGCTGTCAACTAGCTGCTGACTCCGTCCTTACAGACTGAGGCTGTGGGGTTCCCTGAAGACCGTGATCAATTTCACACAATATCAATGTCCTGCGAGGAATCTCCATGACTCTGAAGGCCACTTTATGCCCATGCCTTAAAGAAAGAAAGAAAAAGAAAGAAAGAAAGAAAAGAAAGAAAGAAAGAAAGAACCCCAGACTCTATATAACCACAAAATATTGCCAAATATCTCCTGTTTCCAAAGAAAGAAAGAGGGAGGGAGGGAGGGAGGGACCCCAGACTCTATATAACCACAAAATATTGCCAAATGTCTCCTGTTTCCAGCATATAAGTGACCATGGCTACTTCAATACCAACTCCAGCCTTTTCCTTCCCACTCTTGACTCTTAGAGAAAAGTCACCCAAATAACAATGGTGCCCGATTTTTGACAGCACTCAGTCCGGAACCGACCCCTGCTTCCTTTGGCCCCTTTTCATTCTAAACCCTGTAGCAGTAAGTCTCTCTCTTCTAACTCCCTTTAATTCAAGGTGCCTTGGGATTTCGCCCAGGGCAGCATGTTGCCTCACTTGCTGCCGAAGACTCAATGCACCCAAGTTTTCGATCACAGGGGCCCTTCCTGTTGGTTGTTGGCTTTGATATGGGCCAGCCCATGTTCCAGGCGCAGGATCAGAGGCAGAGATGCTGGCTGACTTCTGTGTCGTACAGTCAGGTAGTGGCCAACCTGAGGTTCAGACCCAGGGAGTGTGACTCAGGAGCGCACACTCTCAGACGTGTGTTCTGCGCAGCTGCTGGGGTGCGAGCAGAAGCTACGGCAACGCCGTTCTATCCAAGCTGCCTCTATGGCACATGGAAAGCAAAGTAGTGGGGCATATTCAACTGACCCCCCCCTCCACAAAAACTGTACAAAATAGAGCATCCGGTAGCTCCTATACACCTCAGTTCAAAAGAGACTAGTAGCAATTTATTTAAACATTTATGATTCTGTATCTTATTCATGAAATTACAACTTCTGTTGCCTGAGGTCTAAATAAAATTGTAAATGTAAAGTTTGTTACACAACATATGAATATACTTTATCTTTCTGATCGTTTTCTCTCTTATCTTCATAGAAATATGTATTTTTGTGGAGAAATGCTATTCTAATATAGGAACAGGGGAGCAGAAAAGGTGGAAAAGGGAAGAAGAGGTTGGCAGAAGTGATTCTGAGTGGGGTCAAGTCATTTTTTAGGGGCTACACAGAATTATTGTGGGCTCAGGAGAAATCTGCCAAGCAAATGACAAGAAGAATTTAATGTTTATTTTTATTGTGAATTCCTTATTCTGTTTCATTGCCTTATATTTAATTTTATTTCCTGTAACTTCTTATGGTATGAAATGATTACGCCCTACAATAAATATCTTTCTTCCATAGGAACCAGAAATATATTTTGCAGTTTTTAGGGTCAAGCAATTGATTAAAATGAAAGGTAATTACCAATATGCTGTGAAATGCATATTTGCTTCTAAGTATTTTTGCTTTGAGCAAATTACAGCTCCTTTGCTATGTTTTCCAGGCCGACTGACAGGGCAATTAGTAATCTGAACTATCAACTGTGTTTGCAGATAATGGAGCTTATCAATTCATGTGTTATAATTGCTTTTCTGCGGCCCCTCCCTCGGCTTCCTTTCTCCCATGGCATACCCAGTACATTTAATGCTGCTTAAATAGCAGCGTGTCAGACATGTCTGCTAATCACTGGCTGCCCTGCCCATGGAGGTTTCTGCAGTCTTAAGCGCTGCATTGCACTGTGCAAGGATTTTTCCCAAATATTGACTTTTGGTTTTCAAGGTTTCTGATGATGTGCTCCGGCACATTAATCATTCGAACCACCTTAACAAAGAAGCTCATTAAAAAGACAAATACATTTATCAAGCAAATCATCAAGCATATTATATACTTTCCACCCACAATAGATTGCAACTAAGTAAGTGACTTGGGTATTTTATAAATAAATATGCAGATCAGTTAATTTCAGAGTAGATCAGAGTATTCTAATACTCTGATTCTTTATTGAAGAATGAGGATAGACTGTTTTTTTTTTGCATATAATTATTGGAGCATAATTCAGTTGCAGTTACGTGAGTTAAAAATAGAAACAGTACTTTGAATATCTAAACTAATTTTTTGATAATCATAATAAGGCATCAAATTGAAAGATATTTGAAGTTCAAATGATTGGAAGTCTTAACTTGGGCAGAACAACATTTTAGTATCTATTTGTAGTATCTAGCAAATACATAGTTTCTGCTTTAGAAATAAGGCATTAGGTTGGGGAGATACAGGTCCCTTGCCCTCAGTCTACACAGCAACGGAGTGATTCTGTTTCTTTTGTCAGCCAAATAATGCTTTAAAAGCTTGGAAAGGCCTAAGGGGTCAGTTTTCTCATAAGGTCCAATTCTAACTCCTGCTGAATCTCTCCAACACATCTCAGGTCTGTGTGGAGAACTTTTGCTTTTCTTTCTCCAGACTGATGGGCCATAGATAACCTTGAACTACAGCCCACAGGCAGAAAAGGAACTCTTTGCAATTCCATATTTCCTTATTTCTTAGATTTTAGTTTCAAAGACAGTGCTTTGTTCTCTAGCAGAACCTTACTAAAATACGGACAAAATAGCTAACACACTCAATTCTCCTTAAAACATTGCTATCAAATCCTCCAGCGCCGCTTGCTTGCTGAATCCCGAAGGATAATAGGCTATCGTTTCTTTAAAATTTTTGTGGCCATATGGTACTTGTCTTTCTCTGACTGGCTTATTTCACTCATATGTGGAATCTAAGGAACAAAATGAGCTAACAAGCAAACAGAGACAGACTCAGAGAGAACAAACTGACAGCCCAGTGTGAGGGTGGGGGACTGGCTGGGAGGTGGGTGGAGGGATTGAACAAAAGAGGAAAAAAAGAAGAAATCTTAGGGACCTGGACAACCGCGGTGATTGCCGGTGGAGGGGGCGTGTGCGGGGAGGTAGAGGAGGGTCAAGGGGGCAGAAATGGTGGTGTCCAGAGGCTTGACCCTGAGTGGTGACCGCATAGTACCGTGTACAGATGGCATGCTGTGGACTTTGCGCACCTAGAACCTGTGTAATTGTGTTCACCAGTGTCACCGCCAATAAATTCAGTAAAAAAGAAAAAAAAACCTGCCGACTTTATTAACTGAACTGGGAAACAGGCTCTGTACACAGGTGTAGTAAAAATTGAGAGTCTGGACCTAGAAAACTGCAGCTTGAGAAGTATTGGCCTAAAGGGCAGGAATGAGCTATATTCTGTGGGTGCCACAATATTCCCTCAGAGACTTGGACTAGGGGAGGCAAAAGAGGGTCCGTGACCCCTGACATTGCGGTCGCTAGCATTTTCCTTCACACACACCTTTTCCTGGAGGGCGTGCCGAGGACACACACACGTGAGGCCCGGATCTCCAAGGACTTGGCTCTGCAGCCAGAGCTGTCTCTGCTGTCAGCCTCTGCATTTCCCCGCACTCTGCTGTGGATGGGCCTTGAAATGGAGGAGCATCCTGGGGAAAGATCCGCAGTCAGGTTGCGGCAGATGCTAGAGAGCGCCTGCTCCCACGTGATACAGGGCATCCTACAAAAAAATTAAAAGTAAATAAAAAAGAAAAACGGGACAGCTCCTTCTCCGTGAGGCAGCTGATGCAGTGAGAACGGGACGCGCAGTGTCAAGAGCGGCAGCTGTGCCTGCAGCAGACCCTCCCCCGAGGCAGCCGGCTGAGAAGCCGAAATGGTGCCAGGAGACCACGCGCGGGGCTGGTGGGCATCCAGTCAGCGCCCGCTCTTCGCGGTCACTCCAGACACGCAGGGGCGGGGGAAGGAGCTGTGCCAACTGCTGCTCCTGGGGTCGGGGTGCGTCTCTTTCTGCCAAGGACGTGCTTGGTATTTCCTTGCTCCAAAAATCTCAGTCAGCTCATTGGGCCTGATCTTCCGCAGAGGGCATTTGAAAATCGATACTTATTCATGTAACTAATACTCAGCTTCTAACGTGGCAGATGTGGTGCGATGCTAGGAATTCAATAAAAGCTAGGAGAACATTTCTCCTCCCGAGGAAAATAATATATATAAGTTAATATGTATTAAGGTATCTATTATCTTAATATATGTTAATATGTTGCATATAAGTTAATAAGATAATAGATATCTTAACATATACTAACATATATTAAGATCTATATATTATATATCGTATTAAGATAATATATCTTAATATATAAAGATAATACAATATATGTGAACATATAATTTGCATATAAGATACGTGACTATATAAGTTAAAAGCAATTACGAGGAAGACAGTATATAATTTAAACGCAGTGTGCCCAAAACTAAGGGCGTTCAGAGGAAGAATCCCTGACCTAGAAGTCGTACAGGAGGAACAGGAGATGGGTAAAGCTACCGGCGAAGAGAAGTGACCCTAAAGACACCGGGGAACAACTAGAGCGTGTAGTTGAGGGGGGTCATTTCTACAAGGTAGGAAAGTCCCTGGTAGCAGGTGCGTCTGCCAGCTTCGTTCTGACAAAGCCCGTCCTGCAGCGGCTGCCGTGAATGTAGACGGAGGCCTAACCAGCCCTGGGCCCAGCAGCGGCCCCCTACGTAACAGACACAACAGTGAGAAGTGGTACTTACGGGTTCCGGCCGATGGCTTTGAGCTCGGTGGCTCCTGGGGGCCACGGTGACTGTCCTGAACCAGGTGGCCTCACTTAGTCCAACTGTCCTTTCAAGTTCACCCTGTCTGTGATGGAGAAGACCATGGCTTCTTGTTATTGTCATGATACAGGATATAATGGCAACGCCACTTTAGTGTCAAGACCCCACTCAAATCTAAAAAAAAACACCAAATTCCAAGGGTAGTCTTCACCCCTCTCTTCTCCTGCCTCTTCCTTGCCCCCCCCCCCCCGCCACAATCACCTAGGCCCAGGTGTGTGTGCCTATGGACGCAGTTGTAGCTTAAGGCCCTGGGCTCAGAGTCATCCCATCCTTAGGTCTCGTGCTGCCGGGAAATTCTTAACAACTTGACCCTTGATTTGGTGTGATTTACGTGAAGTCGGATAGGACAACTGGGCATTACTAGGGACTTGGCTTCTCCCCTTAAGTGCCATCTCAAGTGAACCATGACTGAGAAAGCTGACTCGTAGACAAGCTACGGACTCTTCCAAATGGCCTTTGAAATAACGGTACATGTGAGTTGGTCCAAAGGTTGTGGGTTATTGTTAAGCTGAAATAAAGGTGTATGTGGAATAGTTACGAGCTTCCTTTACCCATCTAATCCCTCTCTTGCTTACTGCGTCTGTGCCGTTTTACACCATATGATCAAGCAGTTCTGTGCCTTCACACATTGATCAATGCACTTAAATAGGAAGAAACTGCTTTCAAACTACAATTTGTTCATTCTGATTCACCTTCAAAGAACTAGCGGCTTTCCAAGTTATAGTTGGTGTCTATAATAGTCGTAGAGATATTTCAGAGGAGAAATTGAAGGGATTGTTTACAAGAGGGAAGACACGATAGAGCAAAGCTATTAAGTAAAGACAAATGGCAGTTTTCACAAGCAGGCCAGTTGCCAGAATAACCAAGAATTCTTGAAAGCGTCTTGTCAGGTGGTTGGCTTCCTGTGAAGGAGTGGACAGTCCAGGAAGTGGGACAAAGTGCCTTCAGATGAGAAATCCAGAGAAGGGAATGCATCCCATCCTGGACACAAAGCCAAGTGAGTCTTAATGGATCGCAGTGATGGGGTGCAAGCATATTGATAAGAGAACAATGAAAGCTTCATTTGAAAGTGGTGACATACGTAACATGAGGCCCACTCAACTTCCCACCTGGGTGACACATTGTTTGGGTCTTTCATGAGAGAGAAGAAAAGTAGACCCCGTGTTTTAAATGAAGTGAAGTGAAACAAGTTTATATTGAACCACAATTCAATGAGTTTCTTTTGACTGGTAAAAAAAAAAAAATTACATCCTGAGGTTAATTTGCTTGGAATAGACAATTGTTTCTGGCCTTTTGCACACATGTTATATTAATATGTATAATTAATGTTATATTAATATTTTATAATTAATGAACTTAGGTGAGCTTACTCTGCGGCCATAAAAATCAGAAACTCAGAATTTCTTCATTTTCTTGATAGTGCCTTAAGAAAAGAGCGCTGTGCACAGCCCTTTTCTGGCTCCCTGAAGGGTTCAGGGATGCCCTGAGCCTGGGAATGGCTGTGATAAAGTCATAGAATTGTATGCTGTCCCCGGCGCGCAGGCTCTGCTTGCTCCTTGGAGCCGCACAGGCAGAAACTGCAGGGCCCACTCTGCCCGTACTTCCGGCCTCGGCCCCCCCCCCTCCATGAGAACATCCGCCGCCAAGGTGAGCTTGCAGTTCATTGTTCATGGCCAGTCTCAGAAGGATCTGTTTTCTCCCTTATGCGTTACGTTATTGTGCTGCGTATTATAGAAAGAATGCAATCGTGTAATTTACAGTTATGGTAATTTTTAAGAACCGTTATCAAGTGCTTATCAGATGCCAGGCCCTGCCAGGTACTGGGACTACGAGATAGACAATGTCATTGTTGTGTGGACAGGATCCTGGGGCTGGGAAGCATTGAGTAAGAGACTACAAGCAGGCGGTGAAAAGAAGGCTCGGGGGTGGTATTGAGAAAGCACGCCACATAGCATAGCAAAGCAGAGGTTTCCATCCAAAATTATCTTGAAAAAAAAAAAAAAAAAGCCAGCATGAATAATGATACAAAAGTCCAGATTTGCTAGAAGGCACTGTAATAAAGCAGTTTGCCCCTGGCTTATAAGAATAACGACGATTAGATTTTAATAAAACTGTAGAAATGTAGGAGCAAGGTAGACCTACAAGATATGTACAAATATAAGAGAGAGGGAAAGTTTTAAATTACGTTTTAGTAAATGTAATGCAGAGTTCTATTTAAAACTACTTCTATGCTTTTAAGATCCAATTCAGGTTAATCTGACACACACCTGTTGAGTGCGTACATGTTTCAAATACTCTGTTTGGCCCGAAAGAGAATAAAGAAAATGCTCACACACAACTATATGATAATAAGATGTATCAGAAAGTTGGGTATGAAGACAAATGAGGTGACTGATCTCTGGGTGTTTGGAGATTTTCTTCCTCATCTACCTCATTTACACTGAAACAATTTATAGAAAATAACAGATTCGTTTTGTTGGCTCATAGAAGGTGTTTTTTGGACAAATCTCCTTTAGTTCTCTAGCAATATTGCAGATTTTCTAAGTAACTCTATTTGGTGGATAAAGTGATTAATTTTATAGAGCTGGATAATTTTCTTCCTGCAGACAACATTTCAGCAAAGCGGATCGTTATTTCTCCTCCGCCGATATTAAGCCACTGCCCAAAATGCCCTTAACTGGCTGGCTTTAATCAATTGGCGTGATTATAAACAAGGGCTAATTGTGGTTTTCATTCTATTTTATAACTAAATATTATTGCATTAAAATTTCCTTTAGGCTTTTTCCTACTAGTAAAGAATAAACTACAAATCATATTTTCCATTTGGAAGAGTTCTTATCCCCTAGGAAAAAATCAATACATCAGAATTAAATTTCAAAACTGCATTAACAGCATCTTGGAGGTCAGGTATTCTAATACTCTCTGAGTGAAAACCAAATTATGAAGTTATTATACGTGGACAATATAATTATTTTTACTACCTTTTGCTTTATAAAATATAACAAAAAAGGGAATTAAATCTAGTGTAAGATATAGGTTCAAAAAGAGAGGTGTGTTTATTGATGTCATCTTAATATCACGAAACTTAATGATATCACACGAACATTAATTTTAACTTTGGAAGTTTGAATTAAAGTGTAGCTATGTAAAAGCTTTAGCAAAATAGCAAAATTAAAATATAAGTTATTGGAATTCAGCAATTGACCTTTCCAGTAGTCCAGTAACTCCTGAAAGACATCAAAGTATTATCTAGTGGAACAGGACAGCTGGGAAAGATTCAAAAACTCAATGAATCCAAACGCATTCATTTTAAAGAAAATGAGAGCCATAATAGTGAAATGCCAGGTATGATCCTCCATTTCATCTCATGAAAACTGTTGTCATGGAATCTCCTTTGGCTCCACTCTCAGGTCCTCGCATATTGGTCCTAGTCTTTGGGGCCTAAGATCTCAGGAAACGGTGGTATGTGGCTGTGAAGCCTGGCCCTGTCCATACCTGGGCCCTATCAGGGGCGGGCGTTTGTGTCTGTTTTCTGATGTCCGCGCAGCACAGTCGTCTTTGAGTAGCTAAGGGAGTCCCAGAGCAGGCAGATGAATTTGGAGAATGGGAATGCATAGTGGGCTCATTGCCAGGACCCTGAAAACTGTTGGGCATCACAATAGAAAAAACAAAGCCATCATTACATTGACCAGGTGGTTCTTTGGAGGTAGGTTGTCTGTGATTCTTCGAATTAGGTTGTTTTTTTCCTAACATGATGACGTGGCAGAGACTGCTGATCAGGTCCCTAACGTCCGCTTCCCTTCTGCATTCCGTTGCAGCATACCCTGCGTTCACCAGGGCAGGGGACTGGTTAGGTAGGTAGATTTGCATCTGCCTGTGCTCCGTGCACGTAGGCATAGCAACGTAAGGGCGTTGGCCCAACAGGCTGTGCGTGTGAGGGGTGTGTGTGGCCTCTTGAGAAGGCTTGGAAGGAAGCAACCTGTGGGCCACCTCCTCTTTGCCTCTCCCTACTGGCTGAAATGTGGATGCAGTCAACATGAACTGGCATGAACGTGAAGAGAAAGACCATTGTCAATGATGGTGGCAGTGTGTGTGTGGGGGAAGCCAGATGGAATCAGGGCTCCCAGACCGTTGTGTTGAGTACCATACCCCTACCCCCTGGCCTGCCTGCCAGCTCGAAGTGAAAGCAGATTCGTCCTTCAGTCTAGTTCAAGCCATGGTTTACTGTATTCTGATGAAGACCTCTGAGCTTGAGGGTCTACATCTATAAAACACATAAAGAATACATATTCCATACATAGGCTTGGGAGAGAGAAGTGTGTGTGAGTGCGTGTGTAAGCATTTCCAGGAACTGTATGAAATAAATAAATGCAACACAGAAGGAATCCGTGCATGGAAAAACTTAACAACCACCCAGGGAGTCTCCATTTGTGCCCGGCAGGGATTTGAAGAAAGTCTTCACACAACAGATTTTTAAGATTGCCATTGCTTGCCTGTCCCTTGCCTTCAGTTTTTCTAGATTCTTCAAAGCAGACTTTCTAACTATAACATTTCAATAGTTACATTTATACTTCATTAAATGCCTTAATGTTATATATCATTTGAGTGTCCTCAACTTAGGTTTATGGTATAAATCTTGAAGGGTTTCAGCCATGAGACGTCTCCGATGTTACTGCTGATGTCCATGCAGGTCTCTCCTTGTGGTAGTGCGCTCTCTTCGATGCCAAGGGTGCTTACCAGGGCGTCCGTAGCCATTCTTACTAGAGAAGCATTTGCATCTAAAGTAAGCATTTGCATTGAACACATACATATGTGAGACTGTGTGTGTGCCTGTATAATCTATGCGTTCACTGACATGTACTTGAATAGTGGAATTAGAATGGTGTCAGAGCTTTTTGCTATAGGTAAGACATGTACTTGTTGATTGCCTTGCTCACTTAGATTTGAGAAGGAAAAATTTTGCTTAAGAGAGAATTTTCATGGTAGAAATTTGTGGGTTAAGTTGAGACTTCTGCATGTATGATAAATGCAGGCATACTGTAGTCGCATGACTCAGAATGTATGATGATCTCTTTGGGGCCACCACTTCCTTCCTTTGAACTACTGTGAGCTTGGCTATAAGTGGGAGCCTGGTATGTGACCGTGAGCAGTTAATAAGTAGCTAACTGGGAGTCTGTGGGACAATTAAATTAGATAAGAACCAGGAAACGTGCTAAGACAACATTTATTACAGCAACCACATTTTCATTCCCTTTCTTTCTTTTGTTTTGGTGTTCATCACCGGCTAATAAGACTAAATTTTTACAAGCTTATTTCTCTGTAATGGTATCAGCCGAAGGATTGAATTTATATGGGAACTAGGTACCGTTATTTATGTATTTTTCTATATTAATAATGTAAATAATAATAATAGCTAACATTTAACAAATACTTGTTATGAGCCAGCCATGGTAATACACATCTCAGAATAATATCACAAAACCCTTATTCTGCTCCTGATTTTACAAATGGGAAATTAAAGCTTATAGAATGTAAGGGCTGTGCCCAAGATAACGTAGCTGATAGGATATTTTGTCAGCATGGATCAAGGGCCGATATCATTAACCATTACATTAGACTGGAGTCATTTTCCACTTGGTAATTTTGAAACCCTGTGCGCTCCTGAAATATTTGAGGTGAGGGTGGTAAAAGCCTCCAGTTCCTGGGTAATAGCAGAGCTTTCTCTTGGCTCTGCCGGGAGGCGGCAGCGAGCGTCGGTTGCCTTTTCTCCTGCTTCTGAACACAAGCCGGTTAGATTTTCAGCCGAGACCATGGTGAGTGGCAGGACGAGATCCGATCGATGAAGCAGCGGCTGGGAGACAGCCGGGGGCCGCCCCCAGTCAGGGTGTTCTCTGAAGGAGGGAAGTCAGGCTGCGCGCTGGAAAGTAATTTTCTTTTCCTGCATCAGTGATTGAATTTGGGTTAGTCTTTCAAATTGTGGAATAAAACAACACAAAATGGGATTACTCACATCTCCCACTAACAAAGCAATGATGCTTTGTGGAATTCTGATGGAATCGTATGGCAGAAAAAGCATCCTGGTCAAATAATACATAATTGCCTACTATGGAAATCTCACACGCGAGAACCTTGGATATGACAGTGTGTTTAGGATTGGTCGTATCTAATCATTTAATCCTTTTTAACGATATGTGTGGGTGTGCCTCCATGTATGTATTTATCCATACATATATACACTGATACGTGTGTATAGAAATATACATCAAACATATATGTGCATATATCTTGTGGAATATTACATTAAAATCTAAAGAGAATGTTATGGTTGTTAAAAGCACACCCATAAATATTAAGGCCGCTTCCCTGATAGGTATTATACGAGATATAAAGAATTGAAAGGGCTTATAGATAAGATTGCTTCTTCACTAGAGAGCACTGTGGAATCGTAGAGCCGAGAGCTGAGATTCCCATATTGCTGGATCTCTGAGCTTCGTGGTTGTGACAAATCGTTTGCCACTCGCTTCCTCTCCCATAAAGGAGTTCCACTGGTATTTCTTAACCTCAAGTTCTAATCTATCTGGGGCTTCCCCTGGTGATGTTTTTATTTTGGTCCACTTGGGATAGCAAAAGGAGTGCTTCATAAGTTGTTCTCCGTATCAATACATTATAGAAACTACTTACTCATATTTTTGTAAAGAAAGCAGGCATCTAGTGCAGA
Organism: Anoura caudifer; assembly: GCA_004027475.1. Classification (NCBI taxonomy): domain Eukaryota; kingdom Metazoa; phylum Chordata; class Mammalia; order Chiroptera; family Phyllostomidae; genus Anoura; species Anoura caudifer. The sequence goes on from PVKU01001268.1 coordinate 88,353, forward strand.
ATCACACGTGTTCTTCCTGACATGACTGCCAATACCAAGGGGTGAGCAGGAGCCCGGGGCACAGGAAGTCCTTCCTATGATCACGCACTCATACAGCTTTCCACTTCCCAGTTCAAACTTGCTTTCACGATCTCTCTCTCTCCATGTCCTTCCTCATCTGTCATACGACTGCCCACCTGTGATCTTTCATGAGTGGGGGTAGTAGCTGCGCTTTTACTCTTAGGGAGGGGGACCTTAGTGACGTACTGCTGTGTTATATACTGTACTTACCTGCTGTACATTTGCAGTTGATGTCTATCAAAAATGATGATAATGAAAACCATCCAGAAAAATGTAAATGCAGACATTCAAGTTTTCTTGTGCTTTTATTGAAGAATTTGTTTTGTTACCGCTCAGGGCGTGAGGCTGTTATTTCTCTAGCGCCTCCGTTGGCTGTGCCCCCCCTGCCCTGTGACGCTTTCCTTAGCTGTGGTTTCACTGGGAAATTAGAAGGAATGTTCTAGTGGTGGGTAATTTATTTACTGCGTACAAATGGAATTCTTTCTTACAAGTGGGTGAAGTACAAATGATGAATGTAGCCATAATCTATAGAGCCTGCTGGACAAAACCGAATTGACATGAGCAATGATTCTGATTCAGGAATAAATTTGGTCGAGCATCACTTTGTTCTAGAATTGCCAGTGCCTGTATTTGATGAGACAAATGTTTGATGGGCTTGCTAATTTGACTCCGAAGATTAATTGGTACTTTGTGAAAGACTAATAAATATGTAAAAAGAAAATAAGTTAACTTTGCAAGTAAAGACTCCACCATTTTAGTAGTAATAAATCTATCTTCATCAGTAGCAATCACTGAGATTAATATTAATTCTAATGAATATACAAGAGAGAGATTACTTCTGTCCATTTCGGCCACCCTTTCTTTTATTTAAGTATCACGGGTCTGAAAAGAAAAACAAGCCACCCTCTGTGAGGAGCACGTTCACCCATGGTAGGTAAATTAACTCTTCCAGGGCACAAGTGAACAGCGTATTTGTGCTACACCTCCTAGTCCTTCACTCATTTACCCCCATGCCATGAGATAAGGGAGTTAGGTGTCTGTTCATTGTCTTCCCTTATTGAACATTGGTTTCTTTAAAGATTCTGAAAGTTGTTTATTTAATCATTACAAATAAATCACCCCAGAAGAGGCATACTGCATTTTAAACAATACAAAGTTAGCAGTTAATTATTTTAAGAAACCCAACTAAAAACGAAAAACCTCTTTGTGTTTCATTAACTAGAAGAAGTAGAAGCAACGGTGTGTGACTTACAGACAAATGCATGCTGACCCTCACATTGTGAGGCTGGTAAAGGGAATGCTTTTACTAAGAAGCCTCTGGCAGGGTATGATTGATACAAAGTCTTTTTTAAAAAATCTGGGTTGGTGTAATTTAATTGATACTCATGTAATACAGGCTCTCTCCCTGTTTTCATGTGGACAACAATTTCTGTGGTGATGTTCTCTCTGTTTTAAAGATTTTATTTATTTATTTTTAGGCAAGGGGGAAGAGAGGGAGAAAGACAGGGAGAGAATCATCGATGTGTGGTTGCCGCTCATACCCCCCCCCCCCACTGGGGACCTGGCCTGCAACCCAGGCATGTGCCCTGACTGGGAATCGAACTGGCGACTTTTTGGTTCCCAGGCCAGTGCTCAATCCACAGAGACACACCAGCCAGGGTGGATGATGTTTTTTTAATAGCTGTTAGTGGTTGCTTTATACTGATGGCTTGTGCTAAAGTTGAGGAAAAGCAGAAGCTCCAACTCGTCTTCATGTGATGACAAACTGGACTTCTTAGATTTCTCCCCATTTACTTGAAGTCTTCACTGAACTCACTGAAGTGGTTATTAAGCCCATACACTGGGTGTGCAGGAAAAGTTTCCTAAAGGAACCCGGATTTTGTCGTGGCCAAGGCTGTAGTGAATGGCAGACAAGACCGGGGCAGTATCCTCCTGAGTGCGGGGTACAGAGACGCAGCACCAGGAGGCAGCAGGTGGTTTTGACATCTAGACCGAAAACTGAGCCTGCCTAAGAAATCTGGGGATCCCGGCCTCTCAGTCCAGTGAAATGTTCCCATTAGACTTGAGGTCTTTCTTTAGTGTAAGCGACTGGCCCCGGGCTCCTACTTTCAGACTCTGAAATTCCTGTTTCCTACTGGAAGAATCTGGAAAACACAGCATTCTGACACCATTTTACAGTGATTCTTGTGCTTTTTAAAATTAAAAGGAAATCTTCAGTTCTCAATTGGAGAGTTTCATTGCTACAGTCCATTATATTTCAAGCCCTCAGATGTTTGTCTTCTTCCCTCTTTTAACACTGAGGACATGGAACACAATAAATTATGGGTATTAGATTTCTGGCAAAATGCAGTTTGAGACACTCTACATTTTAGCGCAAAGTGCAAAAAAGATCCATCTTTCCTGCTGTCATAAAGCTTATTGAAAACTACTATTGTGCCATTAAAATTAATGTAATCGCTCTTCTCTTTCTCTCTCTCTGTCACTTTGCCCTTTTGCCCAAGCCCTTCGGGTCATCTGCCCTGGAAGACAATGAGCCCTTTCTGATTATTCCACTTGAATTAAATGCTGAAACTAATGCTGTGAAATGTTGCTTCTCTAATTCATATTTTACACAAAAAGGTTTAATTTTCACATAAGGTGGCTGAATATCCGTTTGGATATTTTCCATACTCTCTGCATCATTTAAAACCTACGGCTGTAGAAATGCAGTCAGAAATGGGCTCTCTCTTTGAAATATGCTTGAGAAAGGAATCAAACCTGAAATAATTTATGGCTGCTTTTTGATTTAAGACAAAACTTTTGGGGTTTTATTGGGCGCTGGCATAAAGCTTGGATGTTATCTACAGTATATTAATAATTAAATATAAGGAATTATATACCCTATGCAATACACATCTTAAAATGCAGTTATGATGCATTTGGCATTAATGTAAGCATTTGCTTAAGAAAATGTAGCCTCATTTCTGATGCCCTGCAATTACATTTATACTGAATTTATCTTCAGTGGTATCTAACCAGCTTGTGGTTTAACTTCACTGTTCTTGTTAACACAGAGGAGAAACCTGGGGACCACGCACCTGTCCGGGGAGGCTGGGTGGGGTGGCGGCTGCTGCGTGCAGGCCCTCTGCGGAGCCAGACTTGGAGAGTGAAGCTCATGGTCCTTGAGTCACCTTTAAAGGGTCTATACCGGTTTCTTCTTTGTCCCTCCTTCTTCTAAGCCCCACCCTGGTGAGATAGTTACAGCTAATGTTAAATTACTAAGCCCTCCATGGAAGGTGAATTTGCCCCAGGTCCCTGCTTAACTAAAGCAACTTCTCTCAACAAACTGACTCGTCCTTGACCTTTAAATAGTCACATTTTATGGACACATGTGCTAGGATTCCAATAAATTACTCTAACATGACATTTTATAACTTGAAAAATTCACCAACTAATTTAAATTAAATTTTGCTTTCACTTCTGTTTTCGATCAGGTGCACACCTGCGCTGTCACATGCTACCTGGTGAAAAAACCAGCAGTCATCTTACTGCACGACTGGGTGGTATGCCCCCTGTTGATTTCCTTACCATATGTATGTATGAAGAGGCCACTTTTGCTCTTGTCTAAAGAGAATATTCTTGGGACTCGCCACAGGGAACAAGTGGGAAAATTTGAAAAGTAGTTCACAGCTCACACAGACTCAGAAAGGACAGAGTGAGGGTCAGAATCCCTTTTCTAAGCCACTGGCCTGGCTCTCATCTCCTTTCCTGTGCACCTGTTTCTGTCTCCGTAGCGTTGTGCTCACCTGTGCCCAACACGTGCTGTGGAGCAGGAGACGTGGGGGGCTGGCTGCACAGCTGTCTGTTGCTCCACCCCATATCCGCTTGCCAGACACTCACCTGTGTGTAGGGACTTAGAGTGCAAGGTGAGACCTGCAACTCAGCACCTCTCAGGCCACCTCTCTCACCTCTTCTGATGCACAGTGGCATGCACGTAACCTAAATGAATGACTGCTTCCTTCAGCTCTCATTGTGGTATGAGAGGTCTTTTAAAATAATAGCATGCGTAGCTAGAGGAAGAGAGAACTATCAAGAGATTGGAATTGTCAGGGATCGCTCTGTAGCTCTGGGTCGCTTGCATGGAGAATTTTGGTTATCTGTGTTTTCTGAGGGTGGCGAAGGGGAGGGTCCAGGAGGCTGCCAAGCTCCTCCGCAGCCTTGGAGACCATCAGTTAAGCTTCAGTGTTCTTGGAAATAAAGGAGTGCACCTCATTTCCAATCTTTATGGCATTTGGCTCCTCTGGCCACCCAGGAAGTCAGAGACCACAGCCAATCATGGTACTTGCATTGGGTGGCTGGGGCCACCATAACCAAGTGTCACGGCCAGGGTGGGTGGCTTCACCAACAGAAGTTTGTCTTCTTACAGTTCTGGAGGCTGGAAGGGCAAGATCAAAGTGTTGGCAGGTGTGGTTTCATGTGAGACCTCTGTCCTTGGCTTGCAGGTGGTCACCTTCCCATGTCCCCACACGCTCTTTCCTTCCTACTCTCTCTACATTCCCTGCCCCAACATCATGTCTTTCTGTGTGTGCACAATTCCTCTTCTTTTAAGGACACCAGTCACATTAGTGTAGGGCCCAACCTAAGGGCCTCATTTTAACTTACCCACTTCTTTATAAGACCCTGTGTTCAAATGCAGTCACATTCTAAGGTGCTGGAGGGTGGGGCATCGATGTGAATTTTGGGGGACTACAGTTCAGCCTGCAGCCGTACCCATGACCCTCAGCCCCCCAAAAGATCATTCTCAGGACTTTTGAGTTCATGCTGGAGTTCAGCACTTTAAACCTCATGGTTCTAAGATGGGGAGGAATTGCTACAGTTATTTTCAGTTATTTAACAAAGGGCAAAACAGATGGAGAAAGGAGTCTGTTTAGGAGGTCTGCACAGAATCTGGGGGGTAAACACTGAGTACAGAGGAGTGAACTGGCCATCAGGCGACAGAAACAACCAGGATAATTCGAGCCTGTCTGAATCTACTGAAATATGAAGCAGTGTTGCTCACACACCTTCTCTTGGTTCCATCAAAGTTTAAGACTCTCCTTAAAACTTCTGAATGGCTAACATCCTACTACTCGCTAGTGCACAGACTAATCAGAAATTAAAATTTATTCTCGAGTTACTTATATCTTCATAATTCTAAAAATTCACAATTGTTCTCATACATGGATAAAAAATTATTTCCCTGTATTTACTTCCACGAGCTAACAGAACTGTCCCGGCCAGTCTTCTGATGTTATGCTTAATGCTGGTTGAGCTTCTGGGCAGGCGTTAGGACTCAGGGGCATTCTGTTTATAAGGAATATCTCTTCTCTTTGATTATACAAATTTTTCAGCATTACTTTAGAATACTCATTCTACAACTGATTAAACCCTTTGGTCCTATATCACTGCAAATATAACATTTCCTTTTGGAAAGAACTATGGAATTCTAATACCTGTGTCTTCTGTGCACAATACATTTACAGAAGTGCACAGGCACAAGTCAGACAAATAAAGGTAAGTAAAATAATCCTCATCATAAATGAACATGACAGAGAGCTTGGAGAAGTAACCTGCGCATTTTCCCATAAAATATTCACAGTTGTTTATGTGTTAGCACCAGTATTTCTTGAATTCTCCAGATTGCTTGCCATTTATAAATCAAGAGATTGTTTTATTGTTCGTTCCCGACATAGTGAACTCTCGATTCTATATTTTTATAATAACATTAGAAACATTTCCCATTACCTATATAACATTTCCTAACTAAAGTTGATTAACATCACAGATTCCAATATTGCATTTTCAAAAGTTACACTTTTTTGGAAGCACGTTGATAACATAATATTAAGGTCAATGACTAAACATCACATCCTTTCGTGTTTCTCACTCAAAAACATCTGTAGAAGGGGCACTTTTATGAGGCAGTCGAGGGAAGTCTTAGAGGGAGAGATTGTAGGCGGTGATTCTGAGCATTGGCTTCATGTAAGAACCAACAGCCAAACAAAAAACCAGGAATCTCTAGCGATAGGTCCCAGACATTAGAAGTGTTTTACATACTCGGGAAGTTAAAAGGAACTGCCGTTCTGAGAACCAGGTTGGCACATGGAAGTGAGGACACTCCCACGGACACTCACCATGCTTAATTAGAAACAGAACAGAAAGTACAAGATACCAAGGCTGTGCACAAATGTATTAATATGAGTGTGGAAAGGCAGGAAGTTTCTGTGATATCACTTTGAAAGCTACTGTGAGTTTAGCCACGTGACTGATCGAATTTGGATTTCCTGGGAGCCAACCAATGAACAGGGCTCACCTGAGCAAAGATACAAGCGTTGTCTTCTAGAAACAGACAGATGGAAGGTATCTGCAAAAAAATAGCCCGCTGCTTTTGTCCAGTATGGGCTCCCATCGATTTCCAAAATTCTCCATCAGGAAACCCCAAGTTCATTTCCCCATCTTCTGACTGCTGCTGTGTAGTGTTCTATTTTTCTTATTTTCACCCTCCAAAATTCTCCATCGTACGTAACTGCTGAATGTGTGTGAGTTATGAGCCAATGTATTTTTCAACGGATAGCAAGTGGAAAGGAGAACGGGAAAGAGAACATAAAAATACCTGTTTCTCCACTTGAAGCATGTCAGATGACCTTTATATTTCTGTTGAAGTAGGCCCTTTACCCACAATGCAAACTGAAACCTCATCTCATTCAACACACTCTTGGGTACTTTTGGGTACAACCCAAACCTCAACCTGGTGACTTTGAAAAATACCACTCCCGATCCAGCTGTCTTTCTCCTGTTTGTGGTTTTACTACCTAAAGACTATGGACTGTTATTTAAAAACTAGTAATTTTTATATCCTGTCAATATCTGTTATTTCTTTTAAAGTTAGACTTTTCTCCACAGTCTGTGGAATATATATTTTTCCCTTTTCTTCGTAATTTTCCTAGATTTGTTTGGTTATATCTGTGAGGAGCGAAAGGAGAAAAAAGACAGGAGCAGGGAAAATTATAAGAACAAGTTTAATTAGAAAAAGTTTACCATGCACAAAAACAACCAGAAGGACCTGTTTAAAATTTCAGTGCCGCATCAGTTTTTATCGAAGTTAAAACAAAGATGGAAGTTTGGTGCTTAAAAAGGGGGCTCCTGTTTTGTTTCTGTTTTTGTTTTCATTTTTTAATGGCAGGCCTTCACTGTGCACACTTTTTCTCTCTAAAATCGTTGATACTTCTAAGACAAACGGGGATATTTGAGTGGATTCTATACCATGTGATTTACTCCCTTAACATTTGTTTACCAAGCAAATACTGTGTGGGCACTGGGACGTCTGTAATAAAATGAAACAAAAATAACCATAAAAGCTGGTGCTCTAAAGAGTTTACAATGTGGGGGGAGAAGAGGAGGAGGAGAGAGAGATGAAGCAAATAAATACAAAATTGAAACCTTGCTAGGTGAGTTGCTTAATACTGTGGGGATGTGGCATGACTTAGGGGAATTGAAAAGCCAGCACTTGGATAGAAAAATTGAGGAAAGGTCAGAAGTATAAATCATTTTGGAGAGGAAGTGGGAGGGATAAAAATATGAGAAAAGAAGACTCTTTTGTAATTAAACTTCCTAGCAAGAAGAAAGCAAAGCTCAGGTGAGAGAGTAGGCAAATGAAGGTCAGTGAACAAGCCGACCTAGAGACCAAGTACAGAGTCCCTGACACATTCTGAGAGCAGCGAAAGTTAGTGGCAAGGCTAATGGACCACACGCGGTGTGATCCATTTTGAAAAACTCACTTTGCTTGTTTTGTGAAACATGAGCTGGAGTGGAAAAAGATTGACTTACGGTGAGACAAGTTAGGACATAGCGACATGAGTGAGCAGTAGTTTTGTGTTACTATGTTATTAACTACTTTCCATAAGTTAGACCCATCACAGTTTGGCTTTGTAGCTACGGAAGGATGCTATTCTCCTGGCCATTAGATAAAATGGATTCCTTACTAAACTTGTATTAAAATGGAAAACTTTATGCCAGCATTCATTAAAACAGTAAAAGAAAAAGAAAACAATTTTGAAGATTACAAGGATAAAAATAGAAATAGAGACTGCAAGAACAAAAGTTGACTGTCTGCAATATTACTGAATAGGACATGAATTTGTACTTGTTCATTTCAGTGCCTAACTAAACCCTGACTTCTATAGGAAGCTATGCAATCATCATTTTAAAGCTGGTATTTCAATGAATCCCTAATCAATTTTAAAATTATCTTGCATAATGCATTTTGAGCCTGAGAATTGGAAATCCTGGTGGCATGCTGATACGTATTACATGAAAACACAGAGACTGTAGTTCTTAAGGAAATGAGAAATGGAGGTGCGGGATCATGTATTAGTCAGAGGAAAAAAACAATAGGATTAAAAAAATATTACAAGCTCACACAGTCAGGGAGGCTGGCAAGTTCAAAATCTTCAAAATTAAAGCCTCTGTTTGAATCTGAATCCTGGGTGCTGCTATAGAGCCAGGAAGAGCTGATGTCTCAGGTCAAAGGCCAGCAGGCAGATGGATCCATTCTCTCTTTCTTGGGGAGGGCCGGACTTTTGTTGTATTTAGACCATCAACTGATAGGATGAGGCCCAGTTGCATTATGGAACACAATCTAAAGCATCCTCATGGAAACATCCAGAGTGATGTCCGACCAGATATCAGGGTACCCTGGGGCCCAGTCAAGTTGACACATAAAATAAGCCATCACAGGGGAACTAAAGAAGGATTCAACAAAGAGAAAGAAAGCTATGCATATATTTAAAAATTGAGATCCAGCATCTTACTTTTACATGTCAGCTAACTATGCATACATTGCTACCAATTTTGCTCTGGGACAGAAACAAGTAGCCCAATGAGGAGGTTATTGTAACGATCCAGGCAAAAGATGACGGCAGAGGGATGAGATGCCTCTTTGGAGGTGAAGATATGGCTCTGCTACAGCCCTCAGTTATTCACCTGATCACCAGTCTACAGCTGGCGAGAAGGGATTTGCAGATGTAATTAGAGTCCCTCACCAGCTGAGTTGTAGTAAGGGAGGTTATCGTGGTTACTCTGGATGGGCCTAACTGAATCGGTTGGCAGCCATCACAAGTGGAGCTGAATGTTCCCCGTAGATGCAGAAAACATGCTGCACGTGGGCCACAGCGTTGTCCATACACGTGAGTTCCAGCCTGTTTGCCTTCCTCACTTCCAGACAGCATGCATTACAGGTGACAGACTTGCTTAGCCAGCCCCGCCATCATGGAGGCCACTTTCTGAAATCTCTCTCTCCCACCACCTCCTTCCTTCTCACTCTCGTGCCCTCTCTCTCCTCCTCCCTCTACACACACACACACACACACACACAATTCATTCCAATGGTGCTGATTCTGCCTCTCAGGTTGAATCCTGACTGGCAGAGGAAATAGAGAATGGTAAGATTGGGGACCTCAGTCTCTAACTGGACATCCATGTCCACACCACATAGCTAGACAGACAGTCACATATCAAATAACTGCATACATTTGATCTAAATGTGTGTCACAAAAATCGACTAGTTAATAAAAACATATCTCTACCAGCATTTTAATGGCTGTGTTTACTTTTGCTATGTAGGAACCATTATTTAATTGACTTGGCTTATTTCCTGTTAAAGTATTATAAATAATGTTTTTGAACTATTCTGTGCCTATGGGTGTATGTTTGTCATGTTTAAAAATAATTTTTCAACTAACTGCACTTGATATTCCATTACCAAGCACTGAAAACAGAGTCGTATCAGAGATAAAAACTTATAATTTAATGTAATGTTACCTTCTAATTTTTTTATGTGGTAAGATCATATCTTTAGAAATCCAGTGTCCCTAATGTACATGTTGTTGATTTTGTTAAATTTAATTAATGACATTTGAAACACGAATGCTTAGATGCGTGCTGGTAATAAAATTGTACCACGGGTGCATTGTAAAATAGGGAACAGACAGGCTCTGAACTTCATGTGACAAAAATAGTACATTTTGCTCCCCAAAGTATAGGGAATCGATCAGCATGGCAATGGTGAATGTAGCCCAGTATTGATCCGGAAAACTGATCAATACGAGGCAGCACACAGGAGCCAGGTGTGCAGATTGGCTTTCCCATAGGGAATCAGGCCTGCATGGTACTCAGGCTGCTATGAGACTTGCTTTTGCTAAAACTCCTCACCCTGAGCTAACACTGCAGATGTTTAATGTATGTCTCTGAAGCAACTCCCTAAAATCTGTGCTAGGCCGTCCCAAGGATGAAATGTAAGCAAGTCAATCATTTTTATCGTCCCCTGGCATTTGCAACTTTTTCTCCTTTTTTGTTATCTGTAAAAAGTAATCACTTAACTAAATCTAGAAATAACGAGAACCTTCTTTGATGTGATGCAACTGGAAACCCATAAAAGACTGTCCAGGCAAGTGTTGGCGGGCTCCCCCTTGAGAGAGTGGCCAAGGCACTCATAGGCGCTCTCCCCTCGAGAGAGTAGCCGTGCCTTCCCTTTTCCTCCACAGGACTCAGTAGTAGTCCGTGTGAATTTCTCATATCTCATCCACAATGCCTCGGACCCCACGAGCCGGGGTCTGCATCATCTGGTGCCAGGAACAGGGACCCAGAGGCTACAAGCCATTGTTGTAGACAACACACCAACGTGGTTGGAACACACATCAGTCCAGGTAAGGGCCAACGATACCGAGTGTTTTCTCGATAAGGTTGTAGGGTGTGTTGGATTTCAGAGGAAAAGGGTATTTTTCCAAGGTCACTCTCTCTTGCGACAACACTCTCTTTAGTAAGCAGAAGCCTTGCTCTCTCTCTGTGGCAATCATCACACTCCATGGGCAGGAGTTGAGCATTTAAGAGCCACAAGGGCGCTCACGGCAGCAAAAGCCCCTGTGGGAGGATGAGTTGGGCGTGGACCAGGAAGAACACTAGGTTTCCTACCAACTGCAAGCAAAAGTCCACGCAACGAGAGGTGCACTGTAAAAACACAAGCCCATCCCCTCAGCACAACCCCCAGTCAGGTTTTAGGCTTGGGAGAGAGAGCAATGAATTTTCCTTTCAATTAGCTCTTTTTCCTTACAAGCAACTCTGAGCATTCTTTCTTTAAAAGCTACTTTTTGCAGCCCTTTTGATTTTGCCTTTTCCCTCTGTCCGCCTGTAAACAGAAAAGCAGATAGTAAATGAGTGTTTCAGTTTCAACCGGACTCCAAAGATTGTTTTGAGAACTCAGTGTTAGTTACAGGGTTATTTACGAGTGTCTCAGCTTCTTCCTGAAGCACAGAAGATAAGAGACATTCCTCCCTGTGGCTTGTGATCTCAGGTGTTCCCACGTGAGTGGGGGCCTTGGGGAGGTATCCGGGGTCAATCCCGAGATATGCAGGGGCCTCCCAGGGAATCCCAATCACAGTAATTTAACTCTCGGCTCAGTCAGGGAGCACAATGTAAAGGTTGGTCACCTGTCACTTCAAGCCCCCCTCTTGTAGTCTTAAACGTGTGGGGAAAACCTGAAATCCGTAGTGGGGTTCGGGTACCCTGGATAACAGGTAGCCCTCCCAGGCGGTTTTCACCAACAGTACACTACATTCTATTATGACCCACTACGTTCTTTTCACTAAAAACAAGTAGGATTTAAAGGTGCCGACATAGTGAAAGTGAAACTGGTTATTTTTTTGGTATATATTTTTTATTTATTGTGCTGAGTTTCTTTTCTTTTTTTAAAAATTTTATTTTAATTGTTGTTCTTGTACAGTTTTCTGTCTTCTACTCCCATCCCAGCCCACCGCCCCAGCCCTCCCCAGCTCCCTCCCATTTCCACCACCCCCTAGTTTTTGTCCATGCGTCCTTTATACTTGTTGCACCAAACCTTTCTTTCCCCTTTTCCCCTGAAATTCCCTCCCCTCTCCTCTCTGGTGACTGTCAGCCTGTTCTGGATTTCAGTGTCGTTGGTTATATTATGCTTGCTTGGTTGTTCTGTTGCTTAGGCTCCTGTTAAAGGTGAGATCATATGGTATTTGTCTTTCACCTCATGGCTTATTTCACTTAGCATAATGCTCTCCAGTTCCATCCATGCTGTTGCAAAGGGTGGGAGCTCCTTCTTTCTGCTGCATGGAATTCCATTATGTAAATGTACCATGGTTTTTTGATCCATTCATTTACTGATGGGAATCTAGGTTGCTTCCAACACTTGGCTATTGTGAATTGGGTTTGTAATCGCTGTGCTTGCTGTGGGAGTAATAACAGGAAAAGGTTCTTTTATTTGTTAAAAAAATTTTTTAAAAAGTTTCTGCAAATCCTCAACCATGGAGAACTGGCTCTCTAAAGAACAAGAGCAGTGTTTTATGCTAATTCAGCAGCTTTTTAAGGCTGCTAAATCTGTCCCTGATAAGGGATCTTTAGACTTAGTTATTTAGGAAAAAGTTGGGCAGAAGTTGAAACAGCACCAGGTGGTGTGAGATAAAGGCTAGTGTCTCACTCCCTCCTTTAGAGGATTTAATTTGAAAATACTGGTTTGCTTGAATTTTATTTTTGTTTCTGTTTTAAAAGTAATGTCTCAGTCTCAAAATGTTTGGTAAAGAGAATGAGATCTCTAATGTTACATCATAAGGATTCTACTCAGAAAGAATTTAAATTGATTATTTAAAAAAAGAAAAAAAAAAGATCTCACTTCCCTCAGCATAAAATGCAGGAAGAACAATGAAAAGATGTGTCTTTTAACCACTCTGAATCCTCTTTCTGAAGGCCCAGGGACCGCTTCCATCCTGGGAACAAAGCTATGCCGAGCTTAGCATCCTCCCTCCCTCTTCCCCAGCCTCCCTAAAGTTGTCAAGGCCGCTAGACAATGAGACAGCTCACTTTGAGCACACTCCAGGAATGCAGTAATTAATCACCAAGAATAGAAAAGAAAAAGTAAGTGTATTTGCTAGTAAAGAAACACTGTTTCTAAAAGTTACAAATATGTTCATAAACTTGTGAATCTAAAGCATGCTATAAGTGGGATGAGAGGTGTGACGTGTTAAAGGAATATTAAAAATCCTCCTTGTTTAGGCTGAAGCTGTGACCTTTTATTGTAAAAATGAAATATAAGTGGACTGTCTCCCGGGGAGAACTAGCCCTTCTCCACGGAAGACTAGGTATTATTTTTTAACTCAGTCCCTGTAAACACTGATCGTTTCCTTGGGGAAGAACTGCCTATTCTCCCGGAGGGAACGGTTAGTCAATCGAGTCACGAAAGGCCCTTGGCGCATAACCACTTTTGTCCAAAACACATTTGAGCAGAACCCCTCCCCCGTCCTCCCAATTTTCCTTGCAAATTCTAAACCTAAAAGTTACCAAATCCTAAGAACAACAGGGCAGTTAACTTGCTGCTCAAAGTCATTGCAGCTTCCCAAACCAGCCGAGGGCCTGTCTTAACAAACAAAAAAACAAACGAATGAACGAACGAACAAAAATGGCACTTTTAAAACTGAGGCTATTTTTAACAGACTGCTCCCTATGTGTTGCAAACCAGAGAGCCAAGGGTTAAAATGCTTAAGAAGAGCCCTTCCAGAAGGACGAAAATCAGACCCTAAGAAAAGCTAAACAGGAAAAGTAATAGAAAAACTTAAAAGACTTTCTTTTTCATTCCCAAGCTAAGCAAATTATTAAAGAATGCCTTGACTGTCAAGCCCTTAGCAAGGCACCCCCATCTATGAGAGTTAACCCCTGGGGACTAAGTTCTCAAATAATTGGCAAACAGATGTCACTCATTACTGCTCCCTTTGGAAAATTCAAATACGTTCATATATCTATTGATACTTACTCTAGTGCCCTACATGCATCTGCCTTAACAGGAGAATCTGCTAAGAATATACAAGCCCATTGGCTTGAGGCCTTTAGTCATTTAGGACGGCCTCGGCAAGTTCAAACTGATAATGGCCCTGGGTACCTTGTCCATTCTACTCAGGTCTTCCTTCCGCGTTGGAATATCCAACATAAAACAGGAATACCTTACAGTCCAACTGTTCAGGCAATTGTTGAACGGGCGCATCAAACCTCTAAAACTCTTCTTAAAAAACAAAAAAGGGGGGAGTCAGGAGTCTACTCCCCAAAATTTGATTATGTTAACTATGTTCACCTATAATTTTCTAAATTGTGATGAATCCCTCTGTACTCCAATTGAGAAACATTTTCAGAAGAGCGAGCCAAAGTCATCTTGTCCTCAGGTTTTATATAGAGATTTGCTGGGAGATGGCTCTTGGCAGAGCCCTGTAGATCTCTTAAAATGGGGAAGAGGGCATGCGTGTGTTTCCATCCCTACAGGTCCTGTCTGGCTGCCAGCTAAAAGGGCGAAGCCTTATCATGAACAAAACAGATACCAAGCTCTGATACCTGGAAATGAAAACCGATCAGCTAACAGACCAGACAGCCCATTGGAAAACAAGCGCTGGATTTCCAGTGCCAAAAAATGCGGTTTCTGCTGCTAAGTATTTACTAGTTCATTCTTCCGTTCTTATTGACACTTTGTGTTTTCCTTTAAAAGAGCAACTTTATGCTGCAAGCAAAGAGCAGTACAGTTATTACTATCAGCTCTCTATGGTAACTACAATTGGCCTGCATACCCAGGAGGGGATTTGTCATACTCTCAGTCCCCCTCCGGTTCCTCCTGGTTCTTTAGACAGTAGCCGTAAAGACTCCGCCTTCTGGTCTTCATGCTGAGGACCGAATGCCGCTATTGCTTATCTCCCCAAAAGTCCTTTTGTGGTGGAGAATTGGGGAGCTAACGGGAGACTATTAGCTAAGCCTGATAAAACAACAGTTCCGGCTCTGCCTCTAATAATACACGGTGGGAGGGGCCCAGCACCGGGCCACCTATTATCAGAATTGTTTCTCCCCACCACCACACTAGCCCTTGGCATTACAATTCTTGGAAAATGGGCTTGCCTTTTATTTCTAGAAAACACCTGTATAAAAAATTTTTTAAATGTCTCTACCAGGGTGGCCCTCCAGAACAGGATTAGGTCACAGTTTGTACCTCTCACCCCTACTTGTTTTTAGCAACTCCAGGGACAGCTCAGGTCTTTTATAATAAATCTGCAAAAATGTATTCTCTGCCTATCCCTGCCAGCTGTCTCACTCATCTCAATATTACTCAGTTAAACCTCACTGCAGTTTACACAGTTAGGAGACAAACTCAAGTATGGGTGCCAGTTGATGTTATCAGAGAATGGGAGGGTCCCAGTGGCATAATAACACTTAACAAAGCGCTGTCATCCTTACCGGTCGGACCGTTCATTGGCTCCCTAATTGCATTCATTGTCTCTGCTATAGTTGTCGCAGCGACTGCTGCCACGGCAACTGCTGCCCTCCTCGACTCAGTTCAGACTGCTCGTACTGTTGGTATTCTCTTAACCAACTCTACCTTAGAAATGCTTCAATGGGCCTAGATTGATCAAGAGAGCCTGACTCGCCTCTCTGCAGTTGAATCGGCCCTCAACGGGATCGGCGAGCGCCAAGAGGCACTAGTGACCGGTCAGCAGCTGACCTGTGATCCCGGTTTCTCCCAGCTGTGCATCACTCCACTCCAGTGGACCTCCAGCCAATACTCCTGGAGTGACATTCTACATCACCTAAGGGGGCTTTTTCTACTCCTTTAAAGGGACAAATTAATAGATGGCAACTAGGATTACACCAACAGTTGCAGGACATTCAGTGCTTAACTAAGCAGGCGATTCTTCAATCGCTTAACGATAATCTCGGCTCATAAACCCAAAACATTGGTTTGGTGGACTCAACCTAAGGTTGTGGTTCATTGGAGCCACTCATTGTTTACTGATTTTAATAATGCTTTATATATTATGATTCATTTACAAATCATTTGCCCAGGGTTGCAAAAGAGACCAGCAAGTAGCAAGTCTTGTGGGATGTCGTACCCTAGTAGGCTTAACAGAAAGGAAAAAAGGAATGATAGGGAACCCATCAGCATGGCAATGGCAAATGTAGCCCAGTATTGATCCATAAAACCGATCAATACGAGGCAGCACACAGGAGCCAGGTGTGCAGATCGGCTTTCCCATGGGGAATCAGGCCTGCATGGTACTCAGGCTGCTATGAGACTTGCTTTTGCTAAAACTTCCTCACCTGAGCTAAGACTGCAGATGTTTAATGTATGTCTCTGAAGCAACTCCCTAAAATCTGTGCTAGGCCGTCCCAAGGATGAAATGTAAGCAAGTCAATCATTTTTATCGTCCCCTGGCATTTGCAACTTTTTCTCCTTTTTTGTTATCTGTAAAAAGTAGTCACTTAACTAAATCTGGAAATAATGAGAACCTTCTTTGATGTAATGCGACTGGAAACCCATAAAAGACTGTCCAGGCAAGTGTCCCGTGCTGCCCCTTGAGAGAGTAGCCGTGCTGTCCCTTTTCCTCCACAGGACTCAGCGGTAGTCTGTGTGAATTTCTCATATCTCATCCACAATGTCTCGGACCCCAGGAGCCAGGGTCTGCATCACCAAAGAACTTTCTGCATTTAATCCAGAGTCCATTCCTTTTTAAAGAAAATTAAATGACCCCATTTTTCTCTAGTCCTTCATCATTTATGCAATAATCCCCCGTGATTTAGTGGCTTATTTCGAAGCAGAATGTGCAAAGTCCTCTGCAAATGAACACATTGTGAACTGGAGGTTGGCTGGCTGGTAGGCTTTTGAAAATATAAACAGAACTGCACGTACAGAGTGAACTTCCACATTTCATCCTTAACTTCCTGCTCTTTCTGTGGGCGGGGTCGTCTCCTGAATCCAGGGGTGCTTATGATTTGATAGGAGTCATCGTCTACATATGAAAGACTTCTGCAAGTTGACATTTCAGAAAAGGACAGATAATAAAGGAGAAAGACAGGGGTGGGGTGTTCCTTGTTCTCACAGCTGTGAGCACTGTTATTAGTGGAAGACAGTCTAGGAATATATTTTGTTTTTGACAAGCAATCTCTGTCAAATGATGGCATATCAGCAGTTGGTGATATTTTGAAAAGAATGTCAGGTGCAGTAGGGGGAAGAATCACTAGTTTAGTGGATGGTTAAAACAATGCCTTGCATTTGATTTCTGAACGCATCGGATTTCATCAGACTGAAAAGCTGCACTTTGTCTCATTCTTGAAAAATGTTGTCTCTATGTTGAGGGTAGGGAGGAGAGAAATAGTTTTGTGTTAATCTGGACTTCTGCCTCCCCCACCTCCATCTGCAGTTACAAGTAGAGCAAAAATATTTTAAATCCTCAATTGCTATTACTGATAGAGAGCCTGGAGTCAGGACTCCCTTCGTCCTGACATGAATAGAATGTTCATCTTTTAGCTGTTTCATGTATGTAAAAATCCTGTATTTTTAAAATTCCCCTAATATGAACAGTATTTTATTCCTTGCTAAGGAAAGTAGATATAGTTTTTACCATGATTCTAACAGGTATAAAGGACATGTGGACAAAACCAAAGTGGGGTAGGATCAAGGGTGGGAAGTGGGAGGGTTGGGGTAGGGGAGAGTGATGGGGGAAAATGGAGACAACTGTACTTGAACAATAACATAAAAATAATGAAGTAAAAATAGTGAAACAGACTGCTAAATATACAATGATTAAAGGGATCATCACCTTGCCAGTTACTAGCTACGTCACGTAGGTGACTTAGGGTGAGTTGCCTGTGTGCGTACTCACACGCACACTTTTGTACGTAGGGAAGGTTTCTGTATGATGCAGATGCTAACAGGACCTCTCCAACTGGTGTTTTCTGTGAAGTCACTGAGTTAATGGGAAGCTCTCAGTGTATTGCCTGGCACATGGTAAGAGAGCACTAAATGCAGGCTTCTATTAGGCTGTATGTCTCCATTGGAGTTCTAGATAAAGCATTTAATCCAAAGATGGCACTGCAGGCTGTCATTATTGAAACTGATTTGATAAATCAATAGTGGCTAATACTATAAATGCATCCCTTAGGCATAGATTGTGCAATTTAAAAATGCAGTTAGTATAAAAGATCATTGTTTTAAAAGTGCAACTCAGTTCACCGGGTCATTCCAGTACCAGGTCTCTCTCTAGAGAGGTATGTGACCTCAGGTGAGTCACTGAGATTTAGACAATCACCAACATTTGAAAGTAGCATTTGAAGCTAGTACATTTGAACTAATTATAATTAGAGAAATTGAACTCAGAAATCACATAGCTGATTGGTGGTAAAGTGTAAACTCTCTGTGTAGTGTCATTAAATGCTCCTGATTTAATACCATCAACAAATGTTTATTAGCAGCTACTCAAAGCTGTCAATCAATGTCAACATCCATCAAGCAAGATTGGATGGACACAGTATGTGGTGGACTTTTGACCTGTAATATCCTCTTTCTCTGTGAATCAAAATTAAAGATCATTCTAATCACTTAATCAATTCATTCAGTTTTGCAGAATTGTGAATTGTAAAGTAAATTGACAATTTACTTAAGGGACTGAGAGTTTAGAAGCTCTGCTATCAACCAGGGCTTGGGGGAGGTAGTTCCTCTGAGCTTCCGTGTTTTTGTCTCAAAAGCTGGGGTGACACATAGCAGGGCTGTGATGCGGAAAGGGGCCAGGGTGACCCGACATTGTAAATCCCAGCCTCTCACACATGGCAGCTGATGTGTGCATAGAAATATTAACGCCCAACTTTTTTTACATGCTACTCCATTGCTCCAGAGTTTAGGAGATAGTTAGTCTTTAGGATTCAAAAGTTTGTTTTCATAAACTGCATTGTAATATTACCATCAATTTCCCTTCTTTACAATTACAAAATGTTAGGGTTACAGAGGGTTCAATCACTCACTTCTGGTTGGGGAAATTAGGAGATAAAAGTGTTAATAGCTAGTTAGGTGCCGAGTAGGAGGGGCACTCTAATTCTTCTGAACTCTAATTGTTTTCTGATTTTGAATGAACGAGTAAATGATATTTACTGAGTGCTACCTTCTTAAAACTTGTGGATGCTTTAATACAGATCATCTGGAAACAAATTACATTGTTTTCTAGTTTTGAGGTTACGTGATGCCTTGAGGTTTAATATTGCTGTGTCTTGAGAAATTGATGCCGTTGTCACTATGAAATGTTCACATTCATCGTTTGTAACCACTCTCCTTAAAATCGGCTCTAATATTAGAGTATATTAGTATAACTACAGAATTAGTATAACTTGTGAGTATAACTACAGTAGTCTTCTTTTTGTTGGGCTTCACGTGCTATAACTTCATCCTTGTAGTTTTACTCTTTCTATTTTCCAATGTTTTAGGAAAGTCTTATAGGTAACACAGTGAGGTGTTTAAAAAAAAATCTATCATGTACCATATGATCTCACCTATAAGTGGAACCTAATCCACAAAACAAACAAATGAGCAAAATAGAACCAGAGGCTTGGACGTAAAGAACAGACTGACAGTGATGGGGGGGGGAGATAATGAGGAAAGAGGGGGAAGGGGCAAGCTGAGGAACACGAATAGAGGACTTACAGGCAGGAACAAGGCGGGGATTGACTGTGGGAGTGGGGGTTCAGGGCAGGGGACAACAATGGCGGGAAAGGCGGGACAACCGAAACTGAACAGCAATAAAAAGCTGTTGTTATCTTAGACTTTCAATTTCAGAAGTTAGCTTAATTCTATGTAACGGGACCGCTGATCAATTGGATTTACAGCTACCATCACACCGTGTGATTTTTATTTTGATGGCCGTCATGTTGTAAGTTCCTTTGTCTCTTCTTTCTGATCCTCCTTGGCAACTTTCAACATTTTTGATATTTCATTTTTCTCTTTATTAACTTGCTTTTTGTACCTTCAATCACTCTTATGCGCTCTTGTATATATGAGTCTGCCCTAAAGAGCCCCACGTGCATCCCAGGCTTCATGCAGCCTAATGTCAATTATTACTTGTACAATTTCCTGACAGTGTTTGAACTTGAGGACACGCCAATTCTATTTACCGGTTTACTTCCGCCCTGTGTTGTTATTGTCAGGATTTTTAGTTCTTGTTTTATCTTATATCCTACAGTGCATTTCTGTTAGTGTTTTGTACAGACATAGTCTATCTGAGGTAGGGTACGGTTGGCATTATATTTTCCTCACAAAAATATTCTATTGGCATTACCCATTTGACGTGCACTTCTTGTTCTAACTTCTTAAGGTAACAGCTTGCATCATTGATTTTATACCTCTTTTTTCCTATTAACCTTTAGCTACAACTCCCTAATATTTTTATGTTGTATTTTAGCTATCATTCTTTTAAAATATTTCTGTTTTCCTTTTGTCTGCTTGATATCATAATATTATTAATTTCTAATATTTTTGTCAGCGAGCATGTTCCATATGATTTCAGTGCTTTGAAATATACTGAGACATTTGTTGCAATCTGGAAAATAACCTAGTTTAGTGAGCATTCCCTGGGCAAAGAGAAAAGAAAAGTGAGTTATTTGATTGTTAGATGTAGTTTCCTGTAAATCTTAACTAGGTCAACTGAGTTGACTGGTTTTCAAGTGCCCTACGTTGTTGGGTTTCCCTTTCCTTGGTCAAGAAGAGGATTGTTCCAATCTTCAAATGTGGTTATTGATTTGTCTGTTTTGCTCGTAAGTTCCGCCAAATTTTGCTGAGTGCATTGAGAGCTCTTTGGGAGAGTACCTAAGTATTTAGAAGGATGTCCTCTTGATGCGTTGGTACTGGGTCGTTATCAAATGCCCCTCCAGATGGTCTTCCTTTGAAGTCAACTTTAGTACAGTCGTAACAGCTTTCTTGTTCTTGGTTTGCACCCTTCATCTTTCCATACTTGGTATAGCATCTTTAAATTTTTTTTTTTTTTTAATAAACAGCATGTAGTAGGATCATTTCAAAACTTGACTCTCTAAAGTAGAATGAAAGACATGTATTTACGTGGGGGGAGGGAAGTCTTCTGAAACTTAGACTAGCATCCACGGCAGGGTTAGCAGAGAGCTATCCAGCCCGGTTTTCCTTTTGTAGGCTGAGGCAGGAAGGACACCCGTAGTTTAAGACGTGCATGTGTGGATATGCACCCTGTAAAGCCCACACCAGTCACTGCTAAGGAAGGCCAGGCATCTCACGGACTCATGCACAGGCATTAATAATTGCTCCTAGAGCCCCTGTAACCAACTTGAGCAGAGCCCAGTGACAGAGGTGTGTGATGGTCACCGAGGGTCTTGGTTGCAGCCTTATTATAAATTAAACCAGGTGAAGCCGAATACTGCGATGTCATGGGACTCTTAGTTTCCATACTCCCAACAGACAGCACAAAGATCCACGTAGCATACAGTCGCTGCTACACTTTTTGAAATTCTGCATAAAGTCTAATATTCTGTCAATGTCAGTGGCGTTTGAAATACCCTGTCAAAACAATTGCAGCTGTGTTGTGTGTAAAACATACGACGTGAGCTCCACAAACTTCTCTTTTTCACTACATTATTTTTTCATTTTTTTCCCTTTTCCCCCCTATGGATTACTTAAAAATAATTTTATTTTCTAATTAAGATGCTAGGCATGAAGAACCTGAATAATTTAAGACCATTGTTCTTCTAAATAATTGCTAATGATACCCTCCTGGCCTGGTTATTGTGTTGTTACTATAGTTAGGAAAACTATGCTCTGCTATTTGGACTCAAAAATATTTCTGATTTTTTAATGAACATACCACTGAAATGCACTGTGCAGAGTTTCTCAGTGAACCAGAAAGGATTAGAAAGTGTCACCCAAGGGTTATAGATAATTATACTGACTAAATGTAAAATGCATCATATGGGAATGAAAATTATGCATGAATTTTGTTGAGCTGGAAATGTGCATTAGTAAATAACCTTAGGTTTGTTCACTGTGAGTATGAGACAAAAAGAATAAAGGGAATGCTATGATCCCACCTCAGTTTTTCCCCTTTGCCTATGCTATTTCATCCTCCATATCCCTTTTGGTTCTTCATTTTGGCCCTTGAATAAATGAAAGATTATCTAAAATAAATAAGTGTCCACTTCAAAAAAAAATGTTAAATACATTCATTACAATACTCCTGATGGGAAATTGGTGCAAATCAGCCACAAAAGTACTCATAGATCAGGTTTGCATTCAAATATTAATAGAAATAAATTTCAGAGAGATACGTGTTTCAGATCAGACCAAGTAAGGATTGTTACCAGCGCCAAAGGAATGATTTTACTTGCTTGTCTACAAAGCTTACCTTTCTCTGCAGTGCCCCTGTCTTCCAAGTTCCCCTGCTGTAATTATAACCGTGCGTTCCTCTGTCTAAAAATTTGATTATTGTTTTATTTCCGTGGGTCATTAATTCTTTCTATTCTAGAGACGATCCCTGTAGTTGAGTTCCTGAGGGATCTCTGCTTGTCACTTTCTGTCTCAGTCGCATGCATTTTATATTTACTGTTGAGAATTTGAATAATGGCATATTCTCCAAGTGGTTGTAGGCTTGATTGCAATAGAGCTCTCAGGAGAATTCTGTGAGCTTTTACATCTAGTGGAAAACTCCAATGAGAACATGTGTAACGAGGAATTCCTGGAACAAGAAATTACAGATTATCTATTTTTCAGAAGACATGATACATTTGTAAATGCCTTTCTTTAAAAACTCAATTTCTTGAAGAGCGAAGTGAACATTTCCTAACCGATTTGTTGTTTTATCAAAATTAATTGATCAAATATTTCAGTTATCTTAACTATTTTTATCTCTAAAATATCTTGACCTCAAAATTGTTTCATGATGTATATGAAGTGTGACTCACTATAATCATGTATGACTTGATTTAAATCATGCTGTGCTGTCATACCACAACTGAAATATATTTCACTCTAGAACACTTCATCAAATTTCTAAGCTTTTCTCTGTTTGAGCAAAATACAATTCTTAAAATTTATGAAATTTTATCAGAAAAGTTTCTTAAAAGCTCTTTATATTGTAGTTCCATAAAAATTAA
Source organism: Anoura caudifer (assembly GCA_004027475.1). Classification (NCBI taxonomy): domain Eukaryota; kingdom Metazoa; phylum Chordata; class Mammalia; order Chiroptera; family Phyllostomidae; genus Anoura; species Anoura caudifer. The sequence goes on from PVKU01001268.1 coordinate 111,408, forward strand.
AAAAAAAAACACTTTCTAGTTATTGCTTTTGGCAAGAGATTAACAGTTGAAATTTGTGGGATGAAATAAAAGACAATGATAAGTATGTGTTTTGCAGTCATACTTAAAATGAATTTATGAAGAATTATACGATTGCACATAAATTATGCACTTCCACGATTAAAAATAGATTATTTTTCACCTTGGATTGTGCTAAGTTTCCAGCTGAGCTAGTGGAGTTTTGGTTTTGTTTCTCTTTTTTTCCTGAAAATGAATTTTTTTACTCAGGGAAGTTGTTACAAAATCATAATTAAGTTCAACTTCTGTACCAGTTTTTCTTGAACCTTATTATTTTTGGAAACCTAGGAGCCAGGAGACGCCCTGCAGTTGTCATGACGAGCTAGGCAAGGCTTCAGCAAACATCATGGAACGCCAGTGGTCGGGTACAACAGAGGTGTGTTCTCCGTCACAGTGTACGGATCCTGCGAGGGTCCGCAGGACCCCCACCCGAGCTGAGCAAGGCTCCGCGCCGTGTACACGGTGTCCTACATCTGGCCTGCTTTGTCCTGGCTGAGAAAGAGAGAGCTCCGGAGAACAGCCCTGGCCAGACTTGACATGTGTCAAAAGTGACATGTGACACTTTTGCTCATGTGTCATTGCCAAGACTGGTGACATGGGCCCACTTAAATGAAAGGGTGCCAGGAAAAGTGTAGATGTGTGTGGGGGGGGGTGGATAAAAATATTCAGAAAAGATGGAACTTAGGGAAGGGTTTTTATTCAGATTATTTTCCAGAGATTTTTCCAGTATATAAAATAAAATTTTCATTTCCACCTCCCCCCTACCAAGACTTTCCTTGACATACACTCATCTAATCAAGGAGAAAAGATTCATGGGGTGCATCTTACATGCAGGAAACCAGGCTGAGCACTGGTCTTACTTTCATCAACATCGGGATCCCCATTGAGGTTCCAAGTACAGTATGAACAGATCACGTCCACGAAGGCTGCTAGAAGTTGAACTTGCCCTCCAACAAACCGACAGCTAGAGTCTCATATCTGCTACATTATTGTAAGTGATGCTCAGTGCAGACTGCTGGGCAAGATGATGGGTCGGCGCCCACCATAGAATAGGGTCTTTAACAACAAGCTTAAACACCACTGTCGAAGAGGAAAAAAGAGCCGGGGAAAAGAATATCATCTCTCTGATGCCTAGACTTCTCAGGGAGCTCGACTCTGACATTTCTGGTGCAACCAGACGAAAGATGAACTTGACTTTCCACTGTAGAAACGAGAGTGCAGGAGGAATAAATGTCCATGGCTCATATTCCTATCGGAAGCTAATTTTCTCCTTCTCTCAAATTGTTGTTCGCTGTACTACAGACTATAAAGGGATTTTCATCTGCTTCATCTTCTTGGCTTTTCCTGCTGTTTTTTAATTAAAGTTAAAAGAATTAAATGAACCAGGGATGCTGGGGTTACCCTGGAATGATAAAGATCAGGCTGCCAGACCCACTGAGGTGTGAGAGGTCACGGGCTGATTTTGGAATTACCATTCACAACGATTTTTTTTTTTCCCTGTCTAAGGATGAAACATTAATGTGTTTTACAACAGATTACAGAAATCAGAGTTACAGGTCAGTTTCGTAGAGTAAAATTATCTAGGGAAAGACATGTTTTTAGAAGTATTTTCAGGCTATTTGGTATACATTGTCCCCGTCATCAATTGTGGTTATTTATGAATAATAAAATGTTCATTTTGCCATATATCTTGAGAATATTTATTTTCACTTCACATGGAAGTTTTTGGAATTTAAACAGATGCTTTCATATTTATAAAACTAAAATATTTAGCCAGAAATTCCACCATATGAAAACCAGATTTTAAATATTTAGGGGTTTTGGTTGGTTTAATGTATATAGTCAAAAAAATAGACATACTTAACGTGTATAGTGAAAAATAGAAAAAATCTTAATAAAATGAAAAAATGTTAATCCTGATTTTCAAAATGACTATGTATTCCAGCTCACTAAGAAATGGACACCATTTTTAGTGAGGTGACAAAAAAATCTTCTTCTAATATCTAGTTCTTAAAATTGTTTCTAAAGCAGTTATCTTTCCATGAAAGCAGATGCTGAAGTTTCCTGGAGTTAAATAAAGAAAACCCTTTAAAATATATATATATGGAATATTTTATATAAAACATTTGTACAAAAATATATTTACATATCTCTGTATATCAAGGGATATATACGTGTGTATATATACACACATACACGGATGCGCATATATATATACATATATATATCCTTGACTTTCTGAGCTATCCTGAGAGTACAGGAGAAATATTAAAGTAACAAGAAGAGAAAAACGCCAGCTTCTAATATCAGCTGAAGCAGAGGTTCCAGTCATCAGCACGCATTCACTCTGTGCCCGAGAGGTTATCTGAGCTGCGCGAACCTGTGTGTTAGCACCTGGGCAGGCAGCAGACAGACAGACCGGGGCGGACGCTGCGTTGCCCAGCGCTCTCTGGAATTGGAGAGCAGCCGTGTGGCTGGGGTGGCTGCTCTGGCACGTGATTTATGCAAGGACCAAAACGGGTGCTGCTCTACGTTATTTATTTTTTTTTTAAAGAAGGAAACTTTAGGAGTAAAATCTAAACTGCATCGTACAACCTGGCAAAAATCAAATCATATCCCCATAACAATGGAGTAGTCAATCATAATATATGAGAATGAGGGCTTCCCCCAGGCAATAAACCCTAAATTCCCAGAGTCAATTGAAATGTAAATCACCCAGCCATCATTTTAAATCTAATATATCTTCATTAACCTAAAAGTATAGCTCGCCAACGCAAAGTCCATCTCAATCATAATCCGGAATGCTGCTATTAATTCACAAATGACTTCTAAATTCCCGGATGTCAAGAGAATTAGGGGCTGACAGCCCTGCCGTTCTGTGGGGCAGGCTGCCTGTGACAGGGGGGAGAGGAACTGACAGAACCAGGTTCTGTCCACATCATTAGTTACTAGGGAAGTTTTGGGGACAAAATATCTCTACATTTCCTGACCCTCGGTTCTCCTAACTCTTAAATGAGAATATCTATACTTGCTCTTCATACATCTCCTTCTCTTCTCTTTTAAACCCACACTGGCCAGTCTTCCATTTCTGTCTGTTTTGAGAATGTACACCATATCTGAGAGTTTCATTGCTTGCCACCTAATTCGTTAGCTTGCTGTGACCGTACAGGTATCAGTAGAAGACGGGAGAGTCCCGAGTCGGAGACAGAAGACAGCTGATTACTCGCAGTGACAGCAGGAGTCAGAGCGATGTAGTTCTGCTCGTTATCCTTGTCCCTGTCCCCCGGAATGGTGTGATAAGGGCTCGCTGCTGTGTCTACACACAGCAAGTGTAGGTGAGAATAGGGAGAGATAGGAAGGAACCCTAATATGGTGATGATATGAATGCAAAGTGGTGCCATGGCGGTGGAAGCCAGTGGGCTGGCTCCTCAGAAATCGACGCCCGAGATTCCTGTATGATCTTGCTCTTCCTCTTCTGGGACCACATTGAGAAGGACTGAAAGTAGGTTCTTGAACAAATCTTTGTGCAGGGATGTCCATAGCAGCAGCATTCACAATAAACACGTGCAGAGAATCCAAATACTCCTCAAAGGATGCATGGACAGACACCACGTGGTACACACAGACCATGGCGCATAATTAGCCTTGAAAGGAAATGAAGTTTTGGTACATACTACAGCCTGGATAAACTTCTGGAATTTAGTTTTGTTGGGTTGCTATACCTCTTCAGCACTCTGATTGATTTTTACGTGTCCTCAACGGTTTGGTAAAAGAAGACTTAAAAAAAAAAAAAAAGGGTGCATGACCTTGTCATGCTTTTGTTGATAGCCCAGGAAGACCGGTCAGTGGAGACCTCCTACATCGTCTCTAAAAGCAGCAGGAATCAGGCTAGTCACAGCTGTCAACATCGCCTGTGCGCCCATGGCTCCGAAACTAATCCCTGCCCCGCTTTGTCGGCGGTGTGTTTCCAGCCCAGCTGCCCCGTGATGCCTTCAGAACTGCAGACCGGTCAGGTCGCTTGTCTGTGCAGCACACGCTCGCCATTCCCCTTCTTTTCTGCCTAAACGTCAGAGCTCTCCTTTCATTTGCCCTGTGGAAGGAAATGGGGGTTCGCTCTTCATCCAAGCAGGAGGTGAGTGGCTCTCACACCAGACAAGTGGTGACGTTCAGAAACCTGTCCTGCTTCCGCTGGGGCTGGAGAGTCTGACTTGTGGAAGGATCAGCCCTCAGGCAAAAACCCATCATCGACCTTGACTCTTAAAAATACCTTCCACGTGCAGAGTGGATATGATATTCCAGCCTTGACTGCGTAGCACCTATGGTCCTAAACTCGCAGTTTACCTAATTAAAATCTAGTTTTTCAGAGCAATTTTGTGATCCTGAGGAGTCTAAAATCCACACATGCGCAGTGAGAGTGTAAACATCCTCTGGCGTTCCACACTCACTGGTAATGAGAGCAGGGGCGGGGTCCCCTGGTACAGAGAGGGCGAGTCCAGGGAAGGCCGGGCAATGCCCAGCTGCTCAGAGTGCCGGGTCCAGGCGTGGGCCTGCGTTGGGGGGCGGGTTTGCGCAGGCTGCGCTGACCCGCAGGAGCAGCGGTGAAAGTAGTGCTGGGGATAATACTGTCGGTAGTTACTCTCTGCAAAACAGTGTCTTGCAAAGGACCTGCGTTGCTTTGTTGAATCCAGCAATCCACTGAGAAATTTACTACCTCTGTCTTACAAATGAGCAAATAGTACTTAAGCTATTTCGAACCCCAGGCTACAGGAAAGAAGACTGAAGACTCAAATTCCGGTTTCACTCATTCTGCTGGTGGTACTGTTTCAGGTGAGACGTTTTGACCACATGCAGACCCATCAGTGAATAAACACTTATTAGCCACCGAGTGCATATCTGTGGAGCTTAGCCTCCACCAATTAGTACCCAGTCAAGCAACTGGCATGTGGCATGTCTGCAGATGGGTCACAGCAGCCTGTCACTAGCTGTGCATGTCAGAGATTTAAGCGAGTTTGACACTTGTGAGACAGATGGTGAAAAGCACTGTTGTAAATATATATTCTGGATTTTTTTAAGCTGCCATAACATGGTCTGTTTTTCTAGTGCAACAGTAGGCATATCTTGCTTGTCATTCATTTTGACTTTAAAATATAGAGAGATATTATATGTAACCCTGCCTTAATTTTCCGGTCACTCTTCAGGATAGTGTAAGGATTCTTATAAAATCTATCTACTTACAGGATAACCACCCAAGTAATTTATGTCTATTCTGACAACCTCACCATCAGCCCGGCTAGGTGCTACAATGCTGAGGAATTAATGGATTCCGCTCTGTCTCCAAAAGGAGAGGAAAGGGTTTGGTGTGTTAAAACAGCATAAGTTTTGTGTCAGGAAAACTTAAAATCACCTCATGGCTCGGCCACTACCTATCTGTGGAAATGTAAGCAAAGTACTTAAAGTCTTAGCATCTCAGCTCCTTACAGATTCAAAATAAACAATAATATCTACTTGTAGTACTTTCCCCTTTATTTTTATTGTTTACACTATTACATATGTCCCCATTCCCCCCACCCCCACTCCCTTGGCTTTGCCTGCCTCCACCTAGGTCCCTCCTTCCCTCAGGCTCTCACCCCACTATTTTGTCCATGTCCATAGGTCATATATATATGTTGTTTAGCTAATCTCTTCACCTTCTCTCATCCTGTCTCCCCACCCCCAGCTCCCCTCTGACAGCCATCAGCTTGTTGCCTGTATCCTGGTCTCTGTCTCTGTTTTGTTAGCTTATTTTGTTCATTAGATTCCACGTATAAGTGAAATTACATGGTGTTTCCCTTTCTGTGACTGGCTTATTTCGCTTAGCAGAGTGCTCTCCAGGCCCAACCATGCTGTCTCTATGCTTCAAATATATTATCTCCTGTAATGGTCTCAGCAATTCTTTGAGATTATTGTTCTTAATATCCCCATGTTACAGATGAAGAAATTGTGGTTCAGCATGTCTTAAGATCGTGCTCAAGACCGCATGTGAGTTTAGCTGAGAAACAAGAATGCAAGCCCTGGTCCGAGGAAGAGAAAGCCAAATTCCCCAGGCTTCCGCAGGTCCTTTTTCCTTTTTGCTATGTACCCCAAGGTCTCAACCTGATGTATTCTTCTTCAGAAGCTACCACATTTCTTGTATCTTTTGGCCTTTTTCTTCTCTTAACATATAATTTAGAACTTCCAACAGAACCAATGATGTAGACAAGAAGACAAGTCAAAAGACAGAATGAATATCAACGCTGTAATTTTTAAATTTCTGAGACCTTAAGTAGGCTTCCCAGAGGCTGTATGAGGTCTCTGTGTTTCTCTCCCAAACACGTTCTGTCTGTGGTACCAGAGGTGCCAGGTACCAGAGGTGCCACAGACTGCCACGGACTCTGGGAAAAAAAAGGGTGAACTTTACCTCCTAATTTCCCAAAAAGGAATAACCATCCTGTGTACATAGTAGCTGGTAGAATTATTTTTAAAAATAAAACATTGTACAATGGGAGGACATTGTACAATGAATCAAAATGTTTATGGATGATTATTTATAGAGAAATAGGTATTTTCTTTAGTACAGTTATTTTATTCCTTGTTATGGGGGGGCTGCCCATTGGGCGATGCTACTCTCTACCCAGGACTCTGCCCCTGAGCATGCGCAGTTCCCAGAGCATGGGCCCTTAAGAATCTCTACCTAGAAAACAAAGGTGTAGGAAGATGGGAACCTGTTGCAGTAGTCTCCATGCAAAAACAACCATTAATTTTCTTTGTTATACGGACTATCGAGATACGGTTATCTCCTTGTTACTGATGAGGAACGTGGTAATCAGGGAGACGGAACAACTTGCCACATTTCACATACACACAAGCATTGGATCGTGGATTTGAACGTGATGCTGACTCTCTTCAGAGCCTGACATTTAATAGCTTCCTTCTGTGCTTCCCAGTGAAATGCATGCGTATGTAATGGGTGGGGGTAGATATAGTATAAGAGCATTAATGGTTGTAGATTAATTTTAATTGCAGAGGTCAATGTTCAAAGATAAACACATGCATTAAAAAACTTAATTGATCACATTAATTTACAGTGTTGGCTTAATCTGCTTAAAACTTTTTGAAATAATGTGTTGCCTCACCATTTTGCATAATAGATTTTTTTCCTTCTTTTTCCTCATCCACTAATGAACTAAGTCTGGGTATATAATATTATGTAATAATCAAATAAATGTATTTGTTTCTTACAAAAAAATTAGCAAGAATTGGTATGGTCAATTTAACGTAACCAAATTGGGTTGCATCCAGTGTCAGAGAATTCCTTTAAACATCATCCGTTTCTGTGAATGAACTCACCTGAGCAACCTGCCCGCAGTGCTCTCCCTTGAAGCCTAGGTGGCAGCAGAGGTACAATTATTATAACTACTTAGCACAATATAGTGACAATTTGCTTATCAAAACCATAAAACTTTTAAATTCTTGAAACCAAATGAAGAAATTACAACAGGTTAAAACTGATAAGTGATTTGTTTGTGTATTAAAGTATGTCTCCTAATTCTTTCATTCCATTTATGGTATAACAATTTTAACATATTTTTAATTTCAAGAAATTGCTCCTCAATATAAATAAGAGTAAATGATATTCAATATAAATTACATTCACTGAACTAGATTTTTTTTTTTTTTACTTTTCCCAATTGCTAGATTTGTGAACACCTTTAAACTCTCTGTAGGAGAAAGGGAGATGAATAGGATGAGGCTGAGTGAGAAAATGTTTTGAGACCACGTGAATTAGGCAATGCCATCATTAATTCTGCCTCTCAGAGTCCTCAGAATAACCTGCAATTACATTTAGGAGATTAAAAGCATCAGCTCTAGCAGGTGGACATCCTTAAAAGGTATCGTAAGATAGCTGCTCACTAATTACTCATTGATTTTTCTGTCTCTTTAAGGCACTGTCAGATTTATGGGTAAAGAAATAGGGAAGAAGAGACAGCGTATGACCGTTAAGTACACATTCCAGTCAGGTGACGCTGGCATTCTGAGTTGGTCCTGTTAGGAGTAGACTGTTTTCCTCCCAATCCCTAAGCTGCTGCCTTGGGGTCCTGCAGGAGCCTCTGACAGGCTTCAATGCTGAAACTCAGGGGCAAATAAGGGGCTTTGTACAGAGGTGTGGGCCAGGCACGTATGGGGAAGTACCCTGCTGGTGGGGGAAGGGGGAGGAACAGACAGGTAGGAGAAGCCACCGATCAGGATTCATAGAGACCAGCTTCAGCAAGACAGGAGAAGGAATGATACTGGACTTCGATTTGGAGGGGTAAAAAGAAAATATCCCCTATAACCACTGCATCGGGCTGCTAGGGCCGCTATAACAGATGCCACAGACTGAGGACCGAAGCAACAGAAATGTATTTTCTCACAGTTCTAGAGGATGAAATTCCAAGATGAAGGGGTCAGCAGGTGTGGTTTCTCTTCCAGGCTGTCTTGTTGGCTTGTGGATGGCTGCCTCTCACAGTGTCCCCATGTGGTCACCCCTCTGTGTCCTATTATCCCCTCCTTACAAGACCAGACCTCATGGATCAGGGCCCACCCTAAGGACCCCATTTAGCCATAATTAACTCTGTCAAGACCCTATATCCAAGTATAGTCGCAGTCTATGACATGGGGGTTAGGGACTCAATATGCGATTTAGTGGAGACCCAATTCAACCCCGAACAACCACCACCGAAGTGATCACAGGAGAAAATAAACCATATTGAGAAAGCCATTGAAGTCCTCGATTTCAATGATCGGTTCCAATGTGCCTTCAAATACCCGCAGTCTCAGGTGGGAGCAGAGCATCCTGTACCTTGATTTAAACTGTATCCTTCCGATCACTGTGTGCTCCAAGCCCAGGTGGAACTTCTCACCGGCTCCACTGCCCCTGTGTTCTCTGCATTCTCCCTTCTTTGAAAGCTGTTAGGAAAAGATTCGATAAATAGGGTTTGTACTTTGTAAACTGGTAAAGCTGAATGTGTGGCCTCATTTGCATTTCAACAGGGCACAAAGCCTTAACCAAGAATTTCCCAAACCCTGTTATCAGAATACTAATATTCTAAGAGATATTAATCTGCATTTCCTTTTCAAAGAGGGTTCTCTCAAAATGAAATGCAATTAAAATGATAAGCTATAGAAAGTTGAACAAATGCACATTTATTTTAGAGCTTCTCAAAGCCCATATATGTATTTCAGGTTCTAATAGTACAAAAATCTTCTTAACCTGGCCTTAAAGCAAATAAGCAAATAAAATTGAGAAACATCAGCCATCAGTAGGTTGAGGGGAGGGGGATGAAACCAGGGGTTCATCTTGGCCCTCAAGTTATACTAGAAATTTATGTAATCCTGGGAAAGTTGTTAAAGGTTGGCAAACATGCACTGTGTTAGATGAACAAAGACTCTTTTTTGCTATGCTAAAGAGTTACTTGATTGACAAACTTCTATACACAGTAGTGTGGATTTGAGTATTCTTGTGTGTACATGTACATTAAAGATTTATATACATAGCCCAACTTTCATTTTTAGAACATATTTCTAGAACTCATTATTTTTTCCATGCAAGACAATTTTCAGGAAATTTTTATGAATGTCTCAAAAAGAGAAAGTCTTGATGTTTTCTCTTTAGAGTAGGTATTTCTCAGCACACACTATCTGCTGTGTGTCCAGTGCCTCAGTCTTCAAGCTGTGTTTCTCTGAGCGGCTACCACCCCTCAGGATAAGCGAGCATAGCTGACTCCTAGGGAGAAAGCGCTGGGAGCCCTCTGTACGTAACTTAAACTGATCCATTCCACACCAGGGGTGAGTAGAATATTGGAATGATGTTCCCGTAGGTGTGTTCCTCTCGTCAGCACTGGGTATCACAGTGTTCTGCGCATGATGGTCCCCCTTTAGCTGTGCACACCTGAAGCGCTCGTCCATGCCACGCATAGGCTCTACGGATTAGAAGGACTGGATGCTCGTTGTAGCTTTGGGAGGGTTGATAGGAATCTATTATTAATCTCATTACCTAGCATCAAAGAGTTCTAGACTACTGCAGTTGACTAATTAATACACTGCTGAGAAAGTAATTTCCATGCCGCCAGCATGAAGACAGAATAATATTCATCTTTCATGCTGACAAGGAGAATCTGCAAAAAATATATTTTGCTATAAAACAGGGTTTATTATTTTTTACTTTCTGGAGAGATATATAATAAGCAATAACTATATTTTAAACAAAGGTGAACATGCGTGTTCTTTACTCTTACCAAGTCAGCATGCTGGAACTTGAGAAGAAGTAGAGATCATCTACTTTGGTTTTATTTTGGCCCTTTTTCATCTCTTCCCCTTCAAGGAGGAGATATTGGAGAAGTAGGAGAGAGGGGGTCCAGTGTTCTGGGCTTCTGTGGCGCCTTCCCAATACCCACTTCTAGTGAGTCATCCTAGCGATGAATTGTATGGGTGAGGTTTCCACTTGAGCTGATGTTCGGATGAGACTTTTGCTGCCTGGAAGTCGGATGGGCAGTGGCGATTCACAGAGGGGTGACTCCGGGGACTGGTCACCTGTGTGTAAATCTCTCGCGCTCTGCGGTTACCAGATAATATCTATCTCTGTTAATTTCCCCAACTGTCGGATTGGAATAGTAAGAGGGGCCCCTCCTTGGGCTTTCAAGGACAGGAAATGTGTTACCGCGTGGGCAGTGCTAAGAACAGTGGCCGTCCCATGGGAAGGACTGTATAAATAGAACTTTTCAGCCAGACAACAGATGAGGCCAATGGAGCTTATAAATTGAGAAAAGTACAAAGGGTGTTTACGGCTGACCTGCTGAGGTCCAAGAGCATGAAAGACATATTTATATTTACGTGGCGAAGCGGCAGCTAATACAATATCAGGACCTACATGTTTAATATTCATTGGAAGGTATGTTACTCCTGGTTACCCAGAAGAGGTTCAAACATTCCGTCTAAAGGCAGGGAGGCTGACACCCATGTTTTACCAACTGGCCCACACGTTTAAACTGGTGAGTTTCAGTTCTCTGATGCTGAGGTTCCACTGTTCTCTAGCACAGCTTTTATTTATAGAGGTGAACATGGATTTGCAGACAGTGCCAGTTAGACGGGGTGACCCTCTCCCAGGGGCCACCTCTGGCGGGTTGCCCCACCTTCTCTGCTTCAGGGTCTCACCCATGAAGCAGAGCTTTGGCTGGGTGATGTGTGCATTAGAGCCAAGAGCAACACTTAGGACAGATCAGCTGTTCAATACGGGTTTCTGGAATAATCGAGTGAAAGGCAACTAAGCTCTTCTTTCTGCTCATCTCATCGAAAGCCCACCTTTTAGGTATCAATGCTTGATGTGGGAATGTTCGCACAGCGGGACAGTTCGTGGGCGCACCGCACCAAGCCAACAGGGCCTGGACCCGGGTGGGCCCTGAGCCAGCCTTGCTCACTGGCTGTGAATCCCAGTCCAGCCTGAATGCTTTTTGCTCTTTGCTAGAAGGTTCCTTGTCAGCCCAGGACCGACTGGGGGAGTTATTTCTGTTGAAAGGACACACAGGCTGCTGTTTCAGGAAGGTGCTTTTCAGGCAAGCAGCTCCCCTGCTACAGATCAGAACAGATCAGATCAGAGCCCCCTACTAATCACGTCTGACACTTTTGAGCCAGAGTCTGGTGGTTGGCCTTGAAGTTGGCCTTCAGTTTCTATGTGCAGGTAACCAGTGCCTGGCATTTGGCATTTGTGATGCTAATTCGTCTCTTTGTTAATACCCATGCAGCTCTTAATTGCTTGCTAATTCTCCCAGTTGCCTTGTTTTTGGACCCTGGCCTGGCCTTGGCCCATGCTGCCCATGGCACCTGAATCTGCCCACTGCACTTGTGGCCACGGGTAGCACCCAGGCCATGTCTCTTCCCTCCCCGTCCTCAAACGTGGTGGCAGCCTGCCCCCAGTCCCACCTGCGCAGCCGCAGACACTCTCGACCTGGCGGTATTTTTTTTTTTTTTTCAAATTCTAGTGCTTTTTTATTCTGCTTTTCTGCTCCAGTTCGTATTGCTATTTCTCCTTTGCTTTTTGGCCTCCTATTCCCAAATATGTATTCCTAAAGGAATGCTGTCAGATATATATTTGTTTCCATCTGAATCTTTGCATCTCTTCCTGAGTCTCCAGGAGCACTGAAATATATATGGGTTCCAGTCTGTGTCCTTCGTCAGAAAACTGAATTCTGATGTCAGTCTCTGTGCTGGTCTGTTTGACTATGGGTACAGTTTTTAAAAATACAGTGTTGTTCACTAAAATCTTTGTAAAGAATACAAGCATATAAAATGATGTTTTCCCAGAACACAATTTTTTGACGTTTTTAACTACCTTTTTTTCCTTACAATTTTGAACTCAAAAACTTAATTACTGAGTAAGCATCTTTAGGCATTTTTGCCTTGAGATCTAAATGTGTTTCTAAATTTTTATACTGGACAGACTATGTCTGTCTGAAATATTCAACAATCCCTTCTTACTGCCCGACAGCATATGTATGTGTAAGAAACATAAGAGGTTACCATATACATGTTATACGAATCTCTTCACCATATTGGTTTGCACACCATGAATCTTGTCTTATAGTGTCAAGTGGCTTTCAAAAATTCATGGTATAAGTCAGTCTTCTTAAGCTATTTTTAAAGCAAATACTAAATTTCCTTCTTTTTACTCCTCTAACACAGGTTTTCAGTTTTCATTTTTAACTTTGTTTAGCAGGCTTTTCCTCACTGAAGAACCGTAATTAAAGAAAACCATTTAAAAAACTTCACAAGCTCTTGAATGTTCTGAGCAATTAGGCTAGGTAATTAGAAACATGATAAAAGAGAAGCTTGGGAAAAGGATTTAAGCCCCTATTGAACATTTTTATCAAAAAGTGAATAAAGAATAGAGAAAATTAAAAGCATAGTTAGTATCTTGTGGGCAAAGGATAAGGCCAATTATTCTGGAACATGCTTATTTATCTAGATATTATAATATATAGAGAAATCAGATTTGCTGGAAAAAGAAAGCTGTTTCTTTTTATCTTATGGGGGACACACACACACACACACACACACACACACACACACACACACACATATATGCCTACATGGAGAAAGGATTTTCTACCTTGTACTATTTTCTGTTCAGTTCTTCAAAGTATAATAAGTTAGAGAGATATCCAGTATATTTCTGATGTTAACTAGGTAAAATCTGCTGTACAAATCAGAAGATAAAAGTTTAGGACAAGGGCTATAGAGCTCCATTAAAGGACTAATCTGGGGACAGTCAGTCTGCTAGCAGCCTTGCAAACAAAGCCATCCAGAGCAGTTCCTTGAATTAACAAGGTGCTCCGACTGTGTGTGGTTTGGTAACTTGAACTAGTGCCACCGAGGGGACATTTGCAAACTTGAGACAAGCAGGAAAAAATCTGGGAAAATTAGTGAATGTAAATCCTCCCCCCACCCTGGAAGCTTCATCTGTAACCTTGAAAGAGCACAATAAACCCAAAACAAATAAGTTCTTGCTTTTACTAAGAGAAGGAACACATTTTTTCTATTTTTCTAAGGCAGTCTGGTAGAGCTATAATGATGTTAGGTTTCTCATAAAATTTACCACTTGAACCATGGTTCAAGTTCAGTGACATTAAGTACTCACGTCATTGTGCCACGTCACCACCATCCATCCACCTCTGAATGTGTCCATCCTTCTGCCCTGGCTGGAACGCTGTGTCCATGAGAGGGTCCCTGCCCATTCCTTCCACCCTTCCCTGAGGAAATCACATCAGTCTGCCTTCTGCCTGTGTGACTCGGGGTCTCTGGTCAACTCATAAGAAGTTTTCAATGACTGGCTTACTTCACTTACCGTAATGTCATCAAGGTCCCCGCATGCCGTAGCATGCATCCAGATGTCTTTGCTGTTTAAGGCCAAGCAAGGTTCCATGACACACACACACACCACAATTTCTTTATCTGTTCATCTCTCAGGGTGTATGTGCATTGCCGCCTCCTTTCGGCGGTGATGAGTGATGTCGCCTTTAACATGAGTGTACGGATATCTGGTGGAGCCCCTGGTTTTCCTTCTTCTGCATATATACTCAAAATTGGAATTGCTGGACAGCATGATAATTCCTTATTTAACTCTTTGAGGGGCCGCCATCCTGTCTTCTCTAGCTGCTGCACCATCTCACATCTCTGTTAGCCACGCACAATTTCTCCACATCTTTGCCAGCACTTGTTAGTTCGTATGTCTTCAACAATAGCTATTCTAGTGGGTGTGAAGTGGAATCTTACAATGGTTACACTTACAAACAACAGCGAATAATTGGCAAAAATAGACTAGAACCAAGGTTATAACATTTTCTCCATCCTTTCTCACCCTAAATTTTACGTTCACAGGCACTTATTTCTAGAGTTGGAATTGCGGAGATCTCTATGGTCCTCAATCGGGGTCAAGATCCCACTCGACAAAGCAGGTTGTTAGTGGGGGTTAAACACAGCTGACCTGCATAGGTCTGATTTCAAAGCTGTGATCTGTCATGGGCATTGTGGAAATGAATTTTGAAAACACTCAAATTTATAACATAAGATTTTTTCCTCAATAGGGGCCCTTTTAAATAAAATATCATAATTTTGACAGTTAATTATGAGCCAGAAGGATGCAGATTAAAACGACTTTGGACATCAGGAAAGCCTTCGGTATATTCAACATGAAGGGGCTCCTGCGTGAGTCCGTCTGTTTCCCGAACAAATTAGTCAAAAGATAAATGACTTAATTTTGCGCCTGCCCTGCCTCAGGCTTATTTTGAGTATCTCAAGTGGCCTAATGGTCCTGGGCAATAACATGACTGGTAATGGAGTTTTATTTGCTTCCTCACCACTCTTAGTGGTTTTGACATATACTCTAAAAGTACAGAGAAAGAATGTTCTTCAATTGTGTCAAAGACCACATTTTTTTTTATTTCCTTGGAATTCAAAGTCATAAAACCTTTAATTTATGATTTCAGGTTCAAATGGAAGGGTTTGTTCATCTTGATTCCTTAAGAAAAGTAATCAGATTATGTTTTTTTTCTGCACTTTGACTCTTCGGAATGAAGTTTTCAAAAATGCATTTGCTCATAATACTTCATGTCAACACTTTATTTAAGCAATTGCATTTTGCTATTTTTGCTCCCTGAAGTTACACAGTTTTAGAATATCTGGGAACAGTGAACGAACTAACCCAACTTAGTCTCTAGTTTTGAAGAACTGAGCTCTAGAAAAAGTGGACTCACTCAGAATAGGCTTCCTGGTTACCCCTAGGCTTGACATAATCTCCCGACTGGTCAGGTGGTGAGGGGTCTGCTACGAGGTTAATGTCCACTGTCCCTGCACAGCCAGGTGCATTAAAGACTCCACCTAAATCAGACAATCATGGAAATTACATTCAATAACTGTGTGTGTGTTATCGTTCACTATTTTTGTTGGAAATCTTTCTAAAATGTCTTTGGTGTGGTTGCACTTCTTAGTTGCTATGTGAACACAAAAACAAACAGAAAAAGATCACCATGCTCATCCTGAGTGTTGCTTATTATATTTGGGGGGTTTCCGAATAGAAGGGTGTAGGGAGCATGTTTTTCTCAACTCTCCGTCCTGCATCATGATAAAGGAGTGCTGTCTGGCAGGTGTTCCTGTACTGGGGTGTGGCCTCCGTTCTTTGTGGCAGAGATCTGGAACACCAGGATCGCAAGCTCAGAGGCTCTGGCTTCTAAGTGATCTATGTCTGAACTCATGATGGAGAAAACTTACCGCTGTTTTTTTTGTTGTTGTTTGTTTGTTTTTTAACAACATTCCTGGGTCCAGCTCACATTTAGGATCCTGTAGAAATGGTGCTAAGATAGAAATGGCTTCTTTCACTACTGGCTGTGGATGTTAATACTTCCCTACGCATTCGCATGTATCTTACCTTTTACTTGTGGTTTGAAAAATCCTTTGACTTGTCAATACTTTTTAAAATTTGAATTTACTGAGCTAACAAAGTGAAATACACTCATTTAAAGTATTGCAAATAATGTATAATATTACGTTTTCCCTATAGGCAAATGTGTCTACACTTTTAAAATGTAATGGAAACAATAATTTTATTCATTTATACACATTTTTCCCCTCACTCCAGAAGGTGGGACCAGTGATGTAAAACAAAACACAACACACAGCCTTATGTGCAAGATGGAAACTCAGAAACACTCCCCACCTTGCAGATTTTTCCGGCCCTGGGCTTTCCCATTTTAGTTCCACAGACTTTTCTATGGAACTCCATCCTGAGATATGCTCCCGTTCTTGAAACATATGGACGCAGATGGTCCTGGAAATGCTGCCTCCCGACACGGCCCCTGACCTCAGATGCAGGCTTTCCATCTGCTTCCTCCAAAGGACATGAGTCCTCCTGGCCTTGGGGACCTCGGGAGGGTGGGTGCTCCACCGTCGGTGGCTGTGACTGTCCCAGGCCTCCGCCTGCACTGGTGAATTTATTGGACGGTGCACTACCAGTCAGCTCACACATTTGGTGCCTGTCTTGTGATGTCCCCAGGGTGCACACGCAAGAACCTTGCCCTACAATATTGGAAACGATGCTATTTTCTATTGACGTCTTTAAAAAGTTGACGAGTCCAAGTTCCATGTAGTATATAAGCACAAGTGTTGTGCCAGAGAGGCCGTGAGACTTACGTCACGTGTACTCACGAATAGTGACAGGCCAGAGTGCTCCAAGTAGCCAAATACATGGAGTTATGAATCCTAATTCTATGGAAATCACTCACTTCATATTCAGTTCTGACCAGCGCTCTGGAGCTCACTGCCTTAATCTTCATTGTGGTGGTAATATTAACTGAGAATTCATAAAAACCTCGGGGAAATGAATGATCCTCTGCACGAAAACTATTTAAATTACCCTCGTGCAATATTTTAAACAGAACTACACTGTTTTTATTTGCAACTTAGTATCATTTTTTTTTCAAATTTCAAAATAAGTGTATTGACCTATTCAGATTTTATAAGTGTACCAAACACTGAAGTAGTTATGGAATTTCAATATTTAAATGACTTTATTAAGAATACTATGAAATGTTTTCATTGCATATTTTTTAGTTTAAAAGTTACCCATAGTAAGATCAGGTTTTATAAATATAAACTGTATCATCACTTCCATCAGCATTTGAGATAGCATTTGATTTCATACATAGACACACTCAGTAGGACTAAAATTTTGAGGGGCTGACTCTGTGTAGTAGGCTCTTCCAGTGCTCATCAAGCCAGGCCGGTGGGACCAGCCATTTGGGGCAGGGGAAGAGGTGGCTGGCATGATGAAATGTATTCAGTAATGGGCTTGTGGCAAGATTTTTTTTTTTTTTGATGAAATTCTCTGCTTAAATATGCTGAAAGCATATTGTTTAATTTACATGTTTATTCATAATGTGCTGACCCCTGAATTCCATCCTCAGAGGGACATGAGGTTCACATAGGTTAAGAACCTGTGGTCTAAATTTATTTACTGAATCAAGCCAGTCCATAGTAAAAGTGGATTTTTGGGCCATGCTATTTCAATTCCCTACAGAATCGCCACTGTTTGCTTTTAGTTGTGCCTAGCACCAGTCAAAATAATGAGCATCGGAAGTAATTTAACACACAACACTGGTGTGTGCTTTTCAGGGATGTTTTTCCTTCTGTCATTCATCCAATTAAATAATATTTGCTGAGTATTTATTCTGTGCTAGGCAGTGTTAAAAGCCATGGTGGTATAGTGTGGGGGGTGGGTGTTAAAATCTGCTTTTATAAAACATCTACTGTCTAATAATTTTGAAGTACAGACAATATGTGATAACAAAAACAGGCAAATGCCGTACCCTTTCCCACATTTATGTGGGAAAAGTACAGCACAGAATGAATGAGAGTGGCCGGAGAATCTCCATGGCCAGGTGCCCATGATCACAGAGGGAAAGGAGGTGAAGCTATCGGATAAGCTGGGCATTTTTTTCACTCAGTTTTATTCAAATTGATTAGATATCGAGAACACAGGATATGTCACAAAAAAAAGTTAAATATTCAGAACACAAAAGCACCTAGTCTATGTTCTCAAAAATAATTTCCTAAGACAAACACACACACACACACACACACACGATAAATTATAATGATTATATATTTGTTTTGGCTGATGGATATTACTTGGCTTTGGAGTTTGATGGAAAAGTACATTCATTATCCAGAAAACTGACAGCTCTCTCATAGCTTTAAACAGGCTCCCTCGAGCCCTTATTTAATAAAAGCTTTTCTGTTGGTTCATCTAAGCGGTGCCCTTCGGTGAGCTTTAGCCTCTATCAGTTTAAGGAGTGCAACCCTTGGATTAATGGGCGGGCTGAGGCACCGTTTGTTGCCTGTAGTAGTCAGGCCTGGAAATCCCATTAAAACGGACGTCGGAAAGGGGAACTGGAGAGCCCAGATCAGCGAGGGCTGGTTTGAGCAGGGCCTGGGCTGGTGGGAGTCCGAGGCTCGGTGATCCTTCGGCAGATCCGTGAAGGAAACCAATCCACGGATCCTCGCACGTGATACTTTGAAGCTCCAGAACCCTGTGGCCTCTGGGGAAACAGTCGTCTCCGCCCGCATTTCAGGAAGTATTTGCTCTGAACGTCGATCTCAAAAGTAAAATGTGATGTTAGAAAATCCATGAAAACATAGGGAGCAGTTCTCCAGAGTCTCAGTAATGATGTTTCAATCATACCTGAAGTGTCTTTCTGCCTCCATTATTAATATTTGAATAATGCACCTGCTTATTCATCTCTACTGAGTCAATAAACTGCCGCAGAACTTCTTACTGCTTCCTGTTACTTTCGAGCCCCCACCTGTCGTGCCATCCTGTGGAGCACTCCAGGTTAACATTTCAAAGCGGTGCTCTCAGATGTCAATATTTTAAATCTATTAGAACTCCCAGTTGGTCTCTAAATCAAGTCCGAATTGCTTTTTTTTCCAAAAGCGAGAATTTGTACAGTTTGATCCTTGCATGCAGGTACTCATTCAATAAATATTTATCATGCCCTCACTATATGCCAGGCTTTCTCTAGGTTCTCGGGATACAACTATAAATCAACACAGCCTTTACCCTCATGAAATTCATATTTTAATGGGAGGAGTACAAAATAAAAAAATACATAAATGTATACATACACACATATACACAGAGGATGAAAAATACTCTGGGGGAAAATGAAGCAGTTTCAACATGGGTAAGGAGTGTCAATGATGCTGCGTGCTGGGGGTTCTTTTTTGTAAAAGATATTCAAGAAAGGCTTTACTGAGGAGGGTGACTTCTCAGTGGGGCCTTGAGGAGGAAAGTATACCTTGAACTCTTTGAGGGAAGAACCATTTCAGGCATAGCAAACACCAAGCAAGGGTCCTGAAGAAACCCCACACTTGAGCGGGGATCAGGAAGGGCCCATCAGCTAAGAGTTTTCATTCGGATGAGAGCTGGGAGAGTTTATGAGAATTAGAAAGAAACGTGGCGTGCAGATATGTTGGAGGATGTGCTGAGACTGTGGAGGTTTCTTTCTGATCCTTTTTAACTTTTCAGGGAAATATGAGAAGGGTCCCCAGCTGAAAATGAGGATGGATGAGAGAAGTGCAGGTTCGGAGACATTTCTTTTCATTGCTTTTCTTGGTACGCGCCATTGTACGCATTATCCTGTTCTGTCTTCTATTGCGGTTGGTTCACTGCATTTTAAAATTTTTTACTTGGGTCGTTTTCTCTCTCTGTGATGTCATCCGCACACCCCTGCACATTTGACATCCTCTCACACTTTCCTTCCTGTGTCTACTCAGCATCCATTCTTCTGCTCCTTTCGGCAACTGCGTTGCCCAACTTCACTGCCCTGCCCAAGGCAACTAGGGAGTGTTGCTTATTTGACAGGAAAGGACAGGAGCATTAAACAAGAATTAGAAATTTCAGTGATGCTAGGGATTTTCCTGAGGAGTCTCATTGCTCTTATCGGTAACGAATTATGGTTTTGCTGAGCATCTCAACAGATGTTGCATATATGGGGCGCTGCTGAGGTTTCTCACCTGGAGAGCATGCGCACACTGTTATCTATTGTCTTGTGAGCTTTTTCGCTTTGAACCAGGCACTTGGCATTTTCAGTGCAGAAGATCTTCATGACACCAAGCTTCACTCCACAAATCACTTCCTGTTCTGTCACTTTGGTGTGATGACTTCAGGGATGCTAGTGGGGTAACCAGGCACTGTGTAACATCGTGATACGGTGCTGTAGAACAGAATGTGCAATGTTCTTTTTTCTTTCTAAAAATTAAGTTAACGGTATGCATTTTAAAATAAAAAATTCACAGCCTGATTAATGTTTGCGAAGCGAGCATCTAAACAATGTCTAGAAAAACATAGACTAAGAGAAACCGCATCACGGAATCTGTCTTCACAGTCATGAACTCACTAACCCCCCTCCCCTAAGTCGTCGCCCTCCCACATCCCACCACCACTTGTGAAGTACGTTTTCCATAGATGTTGCACCTGAATCCAGTATATCTTCTAGGTCTAAGTTCTGTATGCAAAACTATGGAAAGTAAAAGAACTTGCTAAATGGCAACACAGGTAAACACTCCAACAACCCTCCCCCCAAAAAAAACATTCATTCTAAAGACCACTTTGCCTGATCTCTGCGATGGGAGTTGGAAGTAGACAAAAGGAAGCACTTGTTATAAATTAGAGCAGACGTAAGAAAAATGACAGTAAATGGAATTCCTAGCCTTGTTTGGGTCCCAACTGGAACAAACCAGCTGTAAAAGACACTTCAGGACAGTTGGAGAAATTCCAATATGGATTGGGCATTTATGATATCAAGGAACTATTTTTTACTTGGTTGTGAAAATTGTATTCAGCTATATAGAATAATATCTTTCTTTTGAGTTGCATACTGAAATGTTTAGGGGTGAAATGTTATCTGTAATATATTTTAAATGATTTCGCAAAAAAATGGATAAGTATGACAAACTATAACCACTGTCCAGTCTAGACTAGATTATAGTATACAACTGTTTATGTCATGAATCTCCCTCTTTTTCCATGACTGAAAAATTTTATATATAAAGTTAAAAGACACATCAAGGACGTTCATATATTACATAGGTAATATATCAATTGTATGATGAGGAATGTATAACTTAAGTAACTTACCCAAAGTCGCCTGCATGGTGTATTTGACCTTTCGTACGTGTTTCAGTCAGGTATTCTTTACCTGGCTATGCTTATAAGTGTATTTTATTGATGCTGTTAGCAATCTAAACTTTCTAGACTTTAATCCAAAATTCCTTACAAAGGATTTCATACTAATAGACATATTAGAACTTGTTTCAATTGCAGTATTACTGGAACCCACTTAATAGATTTTTCCCTCAAACTTCCATTTTCTTTTGCTCTTTAGAAAATCAATATGAAGTTAAGAAGAGACTGTTAGCTAAAATTACAAGAGGCTAACTCATCCTCTTTTATAGATGTATCTACTATATAATGGTGCTAAGTAGACTTCTTATTTTTTTAATTTCGAATTGGAAGTTTTTGAAAAGATTGCATTATATCTGAATCCTTTACTATATAGACCTTTTTTATGCTTAGAATGATATTTGAATGAAAAAAATTCCCCTTTAACAAGAATATCTAACAAAGCACATGATTAAATACCAAAGAGAAATATAAATAAAACCAAAAACTGGTAAAGGTTACCAGCTTTATTGATGCCATGCTTTCAAAGGTCTAGTCCAGGATATTACTGAATGGTAAGTGACTAGATTACTACAATATTTTTACTTTGAGAGTCTAAGGAGTTGAGGGACTCTAGATGGTATAAATGGTAATTATTTAGTTGTTTTCTCAGAATAAAGTTCTTAAAGCACAATCACATTTGAGGCTTTATTTTTATAATATAATCTGTGTGGCTTCAGCCTAAGCCAAACAGACTTTAATGTAAATGTGAAATTAAATATTCTTGAAAGTTCACTAGTTAATTCAGTATACACTGTGCTTTCTGTTAAAAAAATATTACAAAGATTTTATATAGATCTGTAGCTCCCTTTGAACTAGAGAAATAAACTAATTTAAAACATAGTTACACCACCTGATATCTAAGATCATTTCAGCTCAGTTAGAACTGATTCAAGCTCACAGAATAAGGACCATTTATTGACTTGTTTCTATAAAGATACACCTAGTTCCCTTGGAGGTTCAATGATCTTAATTGTACCCCCTGACTTTTATTCGGTTGCCTGTTAAGGAGAAGTCTCATTGACCTGCTGCTTGCTCTTTTCAGCAAGTGGTGATTTCAATTTCCTCTTTCCCTGGGAGAAAGTGGAGAATTGGTTTCTCTGAACCTGTGTATCTGGAATCAGAAAAGAGGCCCTGCCGCAAAGCCCGCTTACCAAGTTGCGTTTTAATTCTCTCTT
Organism: Anoura caudifer; assembly: GCA_004027475.1. Lineage (NCBI taxonomy): Eukaryota > Metazoa > Chordata > Mammalia > Chiroptera > Phyllostomidae > Anoura > Anoura caudifer. Next base: position 133,968 of record PVKU01001268.1, read on the forward strand.
GATCTTTTCATTCCGGCTGTGTATTCATGGATGTATTCAAATACAAAATCAACTTTATTCCCATAATAGATAAATTGGCAAGTGATTGAATGATAAAAACACATGCGCCTTGAATATTCTGTCTCCAGTAGTAGAACCCAAGGCACACCATACCTTGCGATGGTTACTGAGCATCACCATGCATTATTTTCATAGACATTGTTTGGTACCATTTGCTACAACAATTTACATTGTTCGTGAACAATTTATTTTTTTGTGTAGAATCATAAGATACATACAACAGCTACCTTTTTTTTGTATTTCAAAAACTGCAATTTACAAAAGATCATGATTCTCTTCTACACATGAAGCAACAGATGATGCTGGGGGAATAGGTCATTCCATTCTACATGCTATTACTACTGTTTGGTCAGTAGTAAGACACTCTGTTTAGTGCTGTGGTGCATAATATACAGAGACAATGTCAATGCCAACCTAGAGCGAGAACAAGGTTAGTGCCATAAGCTATATACAGATACTTTGCTGACAACCAATAAGGAACCACAAGCTTAAACTGTTCTTGCTAGAGGGAGATGTATGCATGTCTAGAAACTGTGTGGTTTTATCCTGAATCCCCCACGGTGGCCAAGATTGAACTACACATAGCCTGAAAAATGGACATATAAAATACCTCAGAATTCTAAACTAAGTTTAGCACCTGAGAATGAAATTAATAAAACTATGATATATGTATGAGGACTTTAGTTCCTTGGAGCTCTGGATCTTCATGGCCATTCAAAAAAAAAAAAAAAAAAAAAAGAATAGTTTCTAGCAAGGCATTAGTCCTGATTAACTGTCTTACTATCTAAAAATGAGAGGGGTGGGCTAACCTGCTGAGGTCTTTAAAATAAACAGTCAAAAACTTAGACTTTAAAGCTATTGTTAGCCTTGCCTTGCCGAATAATAAAGGACCACGGTGATGGCTGCTAGAGAGGGAAGTTCTCCTTTCAGAGTCAGGAAACAGACAATTTTTCTGTCCTGGGCAAAGTGAGCCAGTTCTGGCCAGACTTGTTAATTCAACGCTGGGCTTTCTTTTCACAGTGGACTGAGTATAGATGCACAGTTTAATGGATATAATGGGTATCAAGGGAAGTATAAGTAGTTGGCATTACGATGCACCCGTATCTTTTGAAATTAGTTATTTTCAATAGATTTCTAAGGGCTGGATGGGCTCTGGAATTATTGGAAGAAAGGACAAGTGTTGGAACTTCTAATCTTGAGGAGCAGTGTCTAAATTTGGTTCTTAAATGACTTCTTGAAGCATCAGGAACAACAGTAAACTGTCTCTCTTAAGGCATTTCTGTTTTGACCCGGTAAAGCTGGGACACAGAACATGTGTCAAATCTGAAGATTCCTTTCTCTTATGTTGTTCAGGTAACTTTTGGATCCTGATTTGTTTACTTGTGATATTAAATAGTCAATATATCTCTACCTAGGAAGACTTGATAAATTTAAATTTTCTTGCCTTAGAGAAAACGCAAGCTATATTTGTTTTAGCTTTTTTTTTCATTCTGTGAAAGAAAACATCTGTTGTATAAATACATTTTCTGAGGACATTTCTACGGATGGCTAAGGTTTTTCTAATTATGTTTAAACTGAAACTGGAACCTTCCTAGGCAGCCTAAGATAAATCTTTTCTGCATACATTGTGTAATCAAATGATACCTTTCCAGCTCAACTCTTGCCTGAAGACATTTCTCTTTACTTAGTGGACAAGTTTTGCATTGCCATAATTAATTTTTTGTGTGCGTTTATTTTTTGAATTAATTAGTTAATTGAAAAAATGCATGTGATACACAAATAATGAACTTGTTCTGAGAGATACAAAGATGGATTCGTTCATTCAATTTATCATTCATTTATTTGTGGATTTGCTCATCTAGTCAATAATATATGAATAATAACGTGAACAATATATGGATGCTTAGTAAGTGCCAGATGCTGCCCTAGCTGCTGGTCTTATAATGTTGAACAAAAATGAAGTAGTCTTAGTTCTCATGGGTTTTAGGAGCATTGATGCATGAACAAAGGTGAATGAATTAAAATACTAAATATGCTATTTTATATGAAAATATTAGGGATCAACAGTTTTAAGTAGAATATGGTAAATGATGGAAGACTTTATTGTGTTATAAAATATTGTTTTGAATGTTTGTTAGTTAACTTAGCTTTTGATGGACTAACCAGATTAGAGGCCAAGAGTAATGGGAAATTTAAGAACCAAGTTTCCAGCTGCCAATTCTGTCAAGAATCCAGATGGTGTTTTTGGAAGAACACATTTACAGTAATTTGGCCTCATCTAATTCCATCATTAGTGAAGAGAGCTTCATAATTTGAGTGGATAGTGTTATACTAAGAGTTTTTAATGTATTGATTTTTACCACATGGAAGCTATATAAAACATGACTATGTATATTTAATAAGAAGTAACTTTCTAAGAAAAGTTAACACTTAAGTTAGTTCCTGAAATGGGATCACTACTTTCTTAGAAAATCATTGGGTTTTGTGAAGGCAAACATTTTGCCTCATTGATCTTTTTTGCCATATCATCCATGTTGTTATTTGTCATATTTTCCAGTCTCAGAAATGTGAGAGCACTAACTCGGTGCAGGTTGGGGTGAATGTAGCACGTTCTCTCCGGATGCTCTCAGCAGAGCACCTTGAGCCCCCTCTGTTCTCTTTGAAGTGCGTGCAGCCCTGATGTAGGGCCTGCTCTCCTTAGTACAGGAACTGGTCACCCCTCTCAGGCTGCCTGGGTGTCCATAACATTCTTCATAATGTCCAAAGGCGCCTACGAAGCTCTAGCTTCCTGTTTTTATTTATTCACTGTTTATTGGATGACTTTATTAAAGGATTCCAGATTCTAGAAACTTGATTTTTCTATTTGTGGTGATATTTTTTTCTCGGTGCATCGCATTGCCAGTTGAACAGATTAGATTATCCATTGTGGATCTAAATAATTCTCCAAGAAATATGTAAATCAATTTTTTCCAAAGAGGCCATGGCCAAGCCATGGTGAACCCAGCCCCTGGCGGAGGGCTTGATAGGGCATTCACAAGTGATGACTTCCGTTGGCGTGGTCCCTGAACCCTGCCACAGTTCCCCTGGAAGCAGGTGCAGTGATGGAGGTAGATCTTCCCACACTTCATCAGGTAGGGAGCGTTTCTGGAATTAATGCTGGGGTAGCAAACCTCAAGAAGCTGGAGTGAGCAAAGTGAGACGCTGTCTGCTGTGAAATCCTGTTGAACATGTTAACCGGCCCCACCAAGAGCTTTGGAAATGCGAGGGCCTTCCGGAGTTGTGCCCAGTTGGGGTCAAGTCCCTGAGGTTTATACTCCAATGTTTGGCCAGTCATTGGATGTGACTTGACTCCTTCCAGATGGCTGACAGCTGAGGCCTTTTCTGCCAGCAGCCCATCAGTCCCAAGGGGAGATCGGGGTGACACATGGCAGGGTCCATTCCAGACACTCCTGACCAATATTGTCCAGTGAGATTCCACACAACCACTCGTGGACTGAGGTCACGCCCTGGTGCTCGGAGAATGAGGAGAAATTGATGAATCGGTATTGTTTCACTGATTTGTTTCTCTCTCTCTCTCTCTCTCTCACACACACACACGAACGTGCATACAAATAGGTTTTTATAATTGTGTAGATCACACAGGGTGGGCAAAAGTAGGTTTACACTTGTGAGTATACAGAACAGAGTTTATTCTTGTATTATCATTTATTACTTACTGTATTATTTTCTATACCAACAACTTTAAAACTATTTTTGCCCCACCTTGTATATATAAAACAGTCACTTTATAATATAGTTTAACTATCACTTACAGTTGTAATCAATTCTTATAGCATATGTATTGGAGAAATACATGTTATCATAAAAGAGTGGTAAGTATTGACATAGTAAGGTATATTGTTAGAAATACTTATTGAGTAAATGAATGAAGGAGATGCTAAATCACACTACATCTTCTCAGTTATGCTTGTATCTAGCTTTGTACTACAATGTTTTTGCATTTAATTTCTCATTCTTCTACCAGTTTGCAAAGTCTAAGCTGGAAGAGATTGTGGATTTCTCACGACCTCAGTAAGTCGTATTGTCAATTACATATTCAGATGCACTAGAACTTCATAGGCTTTGATGAACAGCACATTTTCAAGTTGCTTCAAGAATTTCATTACCTGTCCTATGAAACTTTCAAGTGTGTATATGTCTCTTTGCTATGCATTTTTTTTTCTTTAAAAATATCTTCTAAAATCGTGTTAAATTTACCAGGCAGAAATACTGCAACATTTCCATGGTATCCACCCTTAAAAGTGACATGCAAGACACCCTGCTGATTTCACAATGTGACCCCATAATCCTTCTATCTGATATCTGGACCACTGTGGTCTCAATTAGTTCCAATTTAATGACAGTCATTCTTAATAACATGACCTGATTTAGAGAGGAATGAGCTGTACTGAGACTTCCAATTCACTTAAGATTAGCCAGCAAATAAAGCAGATGGTCACACTTCCACTCAGTTCAAATCTGGTCCGGAAATCAAATAATGTCTGTGAGGTAGAAATCTCTATGCTTTAGTTTACTGAATACCTTAATATCTTTTATTTACTAACTTAATATCTTAAGTACAAATCCAAGATAAATATATATTTTCAATTGCCGTTGACATTCAGTATATATTAGTTTCAGGTATACTGCATAGCGGTTAGACATTTATATAACTTACAGGGTATTCCCCCCAATAAGTTTAGTACCCACCTGGCACCATACCTATTCATTACTACAATATTTTTTACTATATTCCCCATGCTGTAATTCACATTCTGTGAAAGATTTTTTCAAAATATGGAAGACTATTCATGAAGCTATTATTAAAATATCACCCTTTTGATTTGTATATAAATGTATATGAATTTATTTTATATATAACATAACATGTATATGTGGATTGCTGAAGAATTTTATTCTTAATTTATAATATAAACTAAAAATGATCATTTTTAGAATATGAAACATATACATATTTGATGTGTTGCTTTCCCTTAGTGATCTTTTAAAATTAGTAGTCAACCCTGGCTGGTGTGGCTCAGTGGATTGAGCACTGGCCCGCAAACTAAAGGGTCGCAGGTTTGATTCCTAGTCAGGGCACATGCTTGAGTTGTGAGCCAGGTCCCCAATAGGGGGCACATGGGAGGCAACCACACATTGATGTTCCTCTCTCTCTCTTTCTCCCTTCCTTCCCCTTTCTCTAAAAATAAATAAATAAAATCATTAGATTAAAAAAAAAAACCAAATTGTCTAAAACAAATCAGTAGTCAATATACAGGGATGAGCAAAAGTAGGTTTACAGTTGTGAGTACATGAAATACAGTTTATTCTTATATTCTTAATTTAGTAATTATTTTATTATTTATTACTATTAACCTACATTTTTCCAGCCATGTATATAATAAAATTTTGTTATGAATAGAATTAATGATGGTAGCCCATTTGGTCAACATTAACTAAGTCTAAACATAAACCATTTAATGTAAACAGTGGAGTGTTATATTTTTATGGGCAAAGACATTTATCTTCCTTTTTATTGGCATGCCTTCAGCATTTAGCATCGTGCTGGTTTAATTGTAGGCTCAATAAATATTTTCCAATTTAAGTAATGTATATTTTAAGTAACATTTACTGAATATATTAACATAAAATCTTTGTATATATTCTTTTCAATAGGGGAAATTTTACTGAATAACATTTGGCTCACAGGTGTGGATAAAAGTGGGTGGATTCGAAATAGATACTCTTTTCCAAAATTTACCTTTTATTTCTGGTCAAAATACAAAGCCAAAAAATTATCTTTTCAAAATAAATTTATATAAATTATAGCACAAAGAAGTGCACTCCTTTGCTGGGTTTAAACTACGTTTGAAAATAAGTAGACTTCCCTTTGCATCCTTTAAAGGCATGGTGATTCTTTTGTATTTAAACTGTTATTCTATATATTAAAGGACATATCATAATGTCATTGGCCGTGTTCTTCATAATTCTTCTAAAATGTACTAAATGATATTCTATCTGCATCATTAGGTTACTGCATAACACTGTCCTTTGAGAATATGGTTTTGCTATCATTTCTAGTTGTAATTACTTCTCAGCGTAACGGCGTGGGCTTATTGAAATGACTTGATGTGTGAAGGTTGAGAAGACAGTGCTTCCTATCAGTGTGAATGGCTGTGGCTTGATGGCATCGGCGTGTTTATTTCACAGAAGCTCACCCTCACAAGGTGCCACCTGTCTGAGCATGGCTTTCCAAGCCTCGCCGGAATTTATGGTGTCTCTGTCTGTGAAAGTCTGAAGTTAGAAATTTCCTGTAACTCAGGCTTTCTCAGCCTTGGCCCTTTTGACGTTTCGGACAAGATCATTCTTTGCTTTGGGCGGCGCGCTGTGCACTGGAGCATGGAGAACGAGGTGTCTCTATGTACCAGATGGCAGTAGCATCCTCCACCTGAGTGGTAAACATGAAAAACATCTGCAGACATTGCCACCTGTCCTCAGGGGTCCAAAGTCAACCTGGTTGGAAAGCCTGCATGACTGTCTGTTTGCTGGGCGTGTGTGTGTTTGTAACAGTATTTTATGCCAGATTCAACACTGAGAGTGATACGTTAAATGCCGCTCCATCTGAAGAGAGTGTTGGGGGTACCAACCCGGGGGAGCAGGCACCTTGTAGGGCTGTCACGGAGGTGGAGCTTACTGTGGCCTACCAAGCTTCTCCCTAGTCCTCCTTCTCCCCGTGTACCAGTCCGTCCGAGAGGAGAACAGTCAGAAAGGTGATTACTTCACCCCTGGGGATGTTGAGTTGGTCGTGAAAGGCTTGCCCAGATCAGGAAGCTGCTGAGGGGAACTCTAGGTGACCTTCTGAGGTAGGCACAGGTACACTAGACAGAGTCTGCCTTAGATCACTGTGTCAGTAGACAGGTGGCCCACCTGTCACCTGTCCTGGTACATTTTGGAGTTTCCAACTTTTGACTCTTATACATAGTAAGTGTTTGAAGAGTCTTTTCTGATGCTTTTGTTTATTTGTCGGTAATGGGGCTGTGTTTGTGTGCATTTTCATTTCTTTTGAGCCAACACCGAAGAATGAAATTGCTAGATCAACGGGTGCAGTGCATGTTTAACTTTGGAAGAGACTGCCAGAACTTTTTTTATGCAGAAAGCATAAAATTATACTTAGTGTTTTGTCCCCAATGAGCCATGAAGAGAGCATGACGACTTCACCGTGTTAGGGTTTCTTTCTTTCTCCGTTCTGCCCCCAAACACTGGACCTTGGGCGTTCATGCTCCGATTTTTCCGTGCAATCCCATGTTCTCCCTCTCTGCTGCCCATGTCCCCTTATCTGGAATACTGCAGGTAAATGAAGGCCCAGGCCCCTCAGAATTGTCCCCAGAAAACAGACTCACCCACTTCTTAGTGGTATTGCTTTTCTCTGAGCTCATCCCTGTCTCTCCCCTGGTTCTCTAAGCTTGACCTGTTGATCCCAGAACTTCTGAGAGAGGGTGTAGCTTTGCACCCAGTATAATCTAGCCCTCCAGATTTTTACATCAGGCCCTTGTAGCCATGGTTCTGTTTAGTTTGTTTAGCAAATGCCCGCTACCATTTTCCTTTTGAAGTTTATTGCCAATACTATTTGCAATTTCCCTTAGATTTGGGCTCCGCTTGCTTAAATTCATCATATATACACATTCTTTACCTTTTTTAACAACGGAGTCAAACAGGCATTTTCAGAATTAGTGAGACATACCAATGCTCAAGGGCTTTCAAGACACAGGATTTTAATCTCCCATTATTTGGTTTTATATCGTGCCCAGGATTAAATGACAAAGTAGCATACTAATTTTAGCTTTAAATGCATTGAAGATAGTTGGAAAATGATATCTGTGGAGAATGAGCAAAGGAGGATTGAGTTGAAAATCAGAAAGAAGCAAACAGAGTAACTTGTCGACAGCGAGACCCAGAAACTTTGAGGTAGAAGTAATAAAGCACCCCCACCCCACACTTGTGGAAATCACTAGAAGGCATCTCAAAGGACAGAGAAACCTCAGGCGAATGAAGATAAAATTTCCAATGATTCTGTGAGGGAATATGCTAATCCCTGTGTTATAATGAAGACAGCGAATCTCACAGGAGGTAATGATTTCCCTAAGATCCCCAGCTAATAGTGCCGGGAGCAGCATCCTCATTGAGCGGGACTGACTGCATCAAATGTGCCATCTGCTACCACATACGTGGATGGAGGGGACTGAAAGCAAGGGAGACCGTGTGAGGACATTCGTGTCTCTGAACTTCATATTGCTGTGTGTGTGCGTGCATGTGTGTGAGTAACTATTTCTGAGGACCAGCCCTTATTGGCATTACAAGAGTCAAGTTGCAATGACTTGGTATGCAACCTTTTAAAATAATTATTATAAAAACTAAGAAGAAAAAAGGGATAAACTTCAAATGGTTTCAACAGAGGCGGCTTTTGGGTGGGCTGTAGGATTATACTGTTACCAGGGGTGCTTTATCAAGTAATTGTATTCAATTATTTAATTGAAATATATTGAAAGTCTGGTGAATGAATTTCCTTTAAATAGATAACTCATAGCGGTATTGTATAGTTTATGCCTAGGACAATTGTAAAAACACCATGAAGCATTTATCTTTAGCACTATTAAATAATTTGGCAAATACTGTGTAGCCATTTTAGTAAGGAAGAATTTTAAAGATATGCATTTTCCCCAAGTAAACTGATATTGATGTGCTTGTAAAAAGCAGAACTTTTGAACACCATTTGAGCAATTAAATGAAACGACATGTTAATTAAAGAGAAAAACTTGTGTAAATGTGAATTGTTGTATGGAGAATAATTAAATTGCAATTTCAGAAGGTTAATGTAGCAATTTACTTGTCCTGATTTTTAAATTTAGATAATAGTGCACATTTTTGCAATATGGCAAACCAATCCTTGAGTTATTTTCCAATATATATGGGGACAACCGTACATCTGTGTAAAGGTTTTTTATGTTACCCTACAAGAACTTGTTTGATGCTAGTTGTTTTTATATATTGCGTGTGGAATTGTACTAGTCTGTAGGTCTTCATCGTTTAAAACTATTCTGAATGCAATAATTATACAATCAGTTTTTATATAAGTTGACTGATAAGCATTCTTGCAAAAGAGTTAACAGCAAACTTGTGCTTTATAATCCTACCGCAAATATTTCATTTTTCTTGTTTATCACTCTAAAATTCCCAGTTTATTTGGGCCACATTCAATTTCTTAGGGAAATTTTGTTCATATCTTTTAGTGTATTCACATATTCTTCTTTTTCTGAATTGTCAATTAATAGTGTTAGGTTCCTGGAAAACTGAACTATATTTGTTTTCTTTTTAATTTTTAAATGATAAAATATGTAAGGAAATTATGTAGTTGAGAATGGTAAAGTCCTTTTAGTTAATTTTATACAGAAATGCACTAGACAATTCAGTATTCTTTCTGAGAATTCTAAAATATTATTGGAGAGCATTTTAAGTAACTGATATTAAGTATATCAGCGACCAATCTACATGGCAATTTCATATCTTAAATTTTGAATGTAACGCCTAACGATGGTTGCAGTGGGAAAAAATCATAAATGGATTCACAAGACACAAAATTTCTTCATCATGTGCCAAGCGTTGCCTCTTTTATGTTATTTATTTTTGGTACAGTAAGCATCATAAATGCTAGGTGTTTTCACTTAAGTCATTGTAGGAGGGCAGGAGGGAAAGCCTGTGAATCATTGAAAGGAGTCTCATCATCACTGGGTGGCAATGGGGCTTAAGGAGAAACAGCAGGAGAAACGTGAGTGTCAGGAACTCCTTTCTTCCATCTCTGTCTTTCCAGCCCACAGTTGCTTACCTGATGTAGAAAAGCAAGCATTGAAATGTGGACAATGAAGCAGAATTTAAAGATTAAAATACATGAAAAGATGCAATTCCAAAGCAAAAGCAATCAGAAAATAAATCAGACACTGAGTACTCAGAGTTTAACATTCACGAAGATGCTTGATTGGCATTAATCTGAACTATTTTGCTATTTACTCCTTCTATATTTCTTCTCTAGACAGAAAGATGATCTCTCAGAGATATTGTAGTTACTTCTTTTCCTTGGCAGATGGCACTAAACAAGTATTAAGGCATTTATGTTTTATATATACATGTATAATTTTACTTTAGTTCTGTATGATTATCTTCAGGACATTTGAATTATTCTTTGGATTTTTTTTTACTTTATGAACTTTCAGTTATCCATGCAGACATGAGCTGTGCGTGACTCACATGTTTCTTCAAAGGGAACAGAAATGAAATGAAGTCTTCTCATTTGATTTTAAGGTAGTTTGGTAAATTACAATGGAATGCGATGCTGAATGTGTTAAAGACATTATAGAAACCTGAGGAAGTAACATAAGCTTAATTTTATGATGGAATGGAATGGAATAGGAAAATATTTCAGAGAGAATGATTGACTTTAGTTTGTTTCATAATTTACTTTTGCAATAGACAATAACATTATATTCAGTAGACACAGAGAACACTTACTAATGCAGAATAACTTCGTGGTCTTTTCAAATTGATGACTTCGATTTCTTTCATCAATTAACATTTAACTATAGATTTTTTGTTTTGTTTACAAATTGACTTTTTTTGGTGTGCCATCAATGAAATACCATTTTCCTAATTATGGTGATATTTTTACACACATAGAGGCCTGAGTTATGGAATAGGACTTAGAGATAGAGAATAAGGAACAATTGAAGTGTGAGCATTTTAGTTAAGTGGTTAATGAGGTCTATAAACTACTAAATGTTCTGTGGAGTAAAGAGGCTCCAAATCTTTACTCTAACATATTTATATTGTAATTTATAGTGGTTAGTGAAATTTTCTAAGTGAAATTTTGAGGAAATTGATGGCAAGAACTGTGCATTTTTAAAAAGATTTTATTTTTTAGAGAAAGGGAGGGAGAATGAGACCACATCATTGTGTGGTTGACTCTTTTGCGCCCCCTACTGGGGACCTGACATGCAACCCAGGCTTGTGCCCTGTCTGGGAATCCAACCAGTGACCCTTTGGTTTGCACACCAGTGCTCAATCCACTGAGCCACACCAGCCAGAGCAGAACTGTATTTCTTATACACATTATAATATTTTTAAAAAATCAATCTATGATTGGTTTTGGTCATTTCCTTTTGGCATATGATGAAGTCCTTTACATTATTTTTTATAATTAAATATCATGCAAAAACACAGGTGTCCAGTTGCACAGACAGGCTCCCTATAAGTATTTTAAATTTTCCGTATATTATGATGGTTTCACATCATAAAAATCCTTTCCGGTGGAGGAGGAACTGACCCTCCCTGACCTAGCCAATTCTTAGCATTCACTGAGTGCCCACCCAGGGGTCTGTGTCTGATACACAAAGGAACCAACCCGGAGCCTGACCCCTGCTATCTGGACGATATAAGCAGGAGGCAATGCCCCTCCACCTCAATCATCCCAGGACCAGGGGCCAGACAACTAGGAACCATGACGAGAGCCCAGTGCCCACCCACATCACTCCCACTGGCCAATCCTAGACTGCCTGCCCATCTGCCTGTCCTGTTGAAACCCATTTAAAGCTATAGCCCAAGCTCTCCCCTGCATTCTGCCTTCTTCCGCTTGACCACCCCGTGGCTTCCTTACGTGGCCCTGCAGGGCAGGCTGTGCCTCTTGTCTCTAGGAACTGTGGGTACAGTGAGCTTTGTTTCATCCGAGGCTTTCCACCTCTTCTCATGCTTGCTATAGCTATAAAAAAAAAATACCAAACATTGCACGCACTTTTCTTTTGTTGTCATTTAGATGGAGGGGCAGGGTGAAATCATTTATCTCATAAAAGAAAAGCATCCATTTGGGCAACCTTCAAATCCAAAAGCAGAGTTGGTACAGGAATGATCCTTTAACTTTCCAGACCTGGACTGGGACCATAGTACCATGAAACTGAAGACCCATCAGTCCATACTGTTTTCTGATTTCCAAATCACGGCGCCAAATAATTAACAGCAACAACTACAATCAGCAAAGGAGCCGTGATTACAAATAGCTCCCAGAGATAGAACTCTCAAAAAGCACCAATTCTGCTACTCATGACTTAATCATCTGGATTCCTACTAGAAGAAAAAAATCAAAGCTCAGCCGCATGATGGAGCTCACGTGGAAATGATAAATCTGCTATCAGCTGGCAACATGAAGGAATTAGGCAAAATAATTATGGCCCTCTTACATTTTACTGGCTCCCGCATTCATTTCGGAATGGAGAGACGCCAGAAAATAACATGCTCTCCCCTCAAATGTATTGAAAAATTATCATTCATGGTGCATTCTGACGCATGTGAGCTATGGCTCGACACTACAGGCATGGCTTAATTAATAAACATACATAAATACGTAAGCCCTTAAAAGCATACATTTCTGTAGAGCATCGTTCCTCAAACATCTGTGTTCATAAGTTCCATCCGAAGGGCTTAGGTAAAACACACAGGTCTTGTCCTCACCCTTAGAGACCGATTCAGCAGTCTTGTATGGAGTCCGAGTAATTGGTTTCTGAACAAACTCCAAGACGGTGCCAACGATGCTGGGGCAGTGGTACTTGCGCTGTGTGCTTAAAATTTACTCCTTATTAGTTGCTTCAAAACAATTTTTAATGCCATGTTGCAGTATAGCTTGTGAATCCTGAGAGAGAAGTTATGGGGCATTCATGAACTCTATTGCAGACCCAGCTTAGAGAAGCTTTAAGTATTAACAAAAGATGAAGCCAAAGCTCTGAAGTGGTTGAAATGTTAAGCTTCCATCCACTCCCATGTTTAATGTATGTTATCGGACACCTACTAAAGTTTGTCCTTGTCACCGGGTACCGTGCAGCGAACTCGGTGACTTACACTCTGCGGTCAAACTCTATGCTTACATGAGCTCACATTTTTAAAAGGGAGTTTAAAACTGAAACAAACATGCAAATCGGCATAGACGTATCAATTCTCAGAAGTTCTAGGATAGAAAACAGCATGCTGTGAGGGAGTATCAGGGGCTCCTGGGTAAGATAAGGTAGTTTAGTAATTTTACTCTTCCTAAGCAGCACACTTAAAGTCAAATTTACATGTGGAGTAGAAGTTAGCGGAAAGTGAGGGAAAAGCAGACCAGGAAGAAAGACCATCAGGTTCAAGTGTGACTTTGTTGTGTTGAAAGAACAAGTGCTGGGTCCTGAGCATAGGAAGGCAGCCAGACCCCCAAACAGGTCTGGGCTGGGGCAAGTGAGTAGGTCTTTGTGGTACAGGTTAATGAGTGAGGATTTCAGTGCAGCGGAAAATCAATGAAGGAGCTTCAGTAAGTATTAACGGTTTGATATGTTGAAAGATTATTGTTGATGCTCCGTTTAAAATGAAGAGAAGGAACCAAGAGTGGAATGGGGAGACGATTGCAGGGTCTGCTGGAGTTTTCCATTTAATAGATAATGGTGTTGTCAATTATTATATCAGTTTTGGTCTTGTTTCCTGCTTGTTAGCTCCAAAGTTAATCTTTCCGGAATACTAGATGCCTGCTATTTGACATATGAGTATATCCAGTAGCTATTGGATATCTTTCTATACACTGGTGTCCATCAGTGAGAGGCACCTGTTTTCAGAAACTCCCATCCCCTCTCTTCGTCTCTCCCTTAAATACCCTTAAGCTCCTGACTGGCTCATTTTCCCTCCCGCAGGCCACGGGTAGCAAGTTGTGGTTAAGACTTCAGGCTTCGGGCTCACACTGCCATGTTCCCAAGAGGGTACATACAGCTGGAAAACTCCAGTTCAGTTGTCTGATTAACTCTTCATCTTAACCTTGTTACTTACAAAATGGAATTTTGCGAAGCACTGAGCACACTGTAGTGCAGAAATCCCTCCATAAGTCTTAACTGTTATTACTATTTTTTAATGAAAACCCAATATGAAACACATTTATGTGTTTAATTCACTATAGTAATGAAAATTTTCTGAAATACTCTATTTGATTACAAATGCAGGTGATAATTTCCACTTAGGAAAATAATTGTCGGAAACATTAATTACATATTAAGGTAAAAAACTTAATGTCTCTCATTAATCTCAATTAAATCCAGGGCAGGCCAACCATCGATGTCTTCAAAGAGAAATGGGATGGAAAAGTACTGGTATTTGAAAGCTGTAGTTTATTACCACAAAGCATTATTTAAACAGACAATAGAAAACTGTAACAAGCAGGTGTCTATAGAAACAACTGCTCCTTATATTAAACATAGACAGAACCTTTTAACGGTTCGAAATCAAATGAAAGGTAAACCTGCTGTTCTATTCACACGGGAGGGAATTTATCAGAACGTTGGAGAAAATAACATCATGATATAAAAGAAGCCACAGCAACTGGGGAGAAGAAAGTAAAATTACTTAATCATCTTCGAAGTTTAGACATTTAAGTTTTTCAAGTACTTCATATGGTATCATTTATGAATAAATGTCACTCACTGAACTACCTCAAGGGCTGGTCTCATTATGAATTATTGCTTTGTAATGGAGATGATGAAGCTAGAGGTACTTACTGTGTTTCAACAAAATGTTCTATCTTAACGTAACATCCCGAGCCTTCTAAAGGCACAGTTTTGATGAGATTTACAAAGGAAATTTCACCCCGTTTGTAATGCCATACAAAGCAATATGATCCCATTTCTAACACATCTTCATCATTCACATTTAAGCCACAAACGCCCGGCTGTGAAACAATGATTACTTTTCTTATGAATGTCGCTCACCACGGACGACAGTCGCCTGTGCTGTTATAAACAAGCAAGGTAATATGAACTGAGAGAAGGTTTGATAAAGTGAGATGACCCTGAAATTACAATGATATATTAAATTTTAGCTTTAACTTTTGATGCCTATGAATTAGTTCTTCACAGATGTGTTAGAGAATATGTCTGCCTCCAATAGATTCTTTAACTTTGTATGTTTTGGGCGCTCGAGGAGCTAGGGGAAGGAAAGACCTTTTCTGTCCTCGCTTGTCACTTTACTCTGTGTCACATGTATGTGCTGGGTGGAACAGGTTCGGCCTGGGCCAACCGATGGCTTATTTCCTGCATTAAGCTGACAGCTATCAAAACAACCCCCAAATCCGAGACCAAACCTATTGGAAGCTTTTATTTGTATAGTTCAAATAACAGTCCATTCTAGCGGGTGACGATGACTTCAGCAGCCCAGTTCCTTCTAACTTAGGACTCCGCCGTGCCCTGGATACCAGGGATCTCTGCTGGATAGTCAGCATCTTGTTGGGGACTCAGGGGAAAGGGTGTAGAGGACCACACGGAAGGTTTTCATGGGCCAAGTTTGGAAGTGGCGAACACGACATCCATCTTCATTCTGCTCAAGGAAACTCAGCCACGCAGCCGTACCGAACTGCAAGGAGGCAGGGGGTATAGTCTGGCTGTGCGGTCACCTAGGCAGGAAGGAGGAGCAAAGGGGTCTGACAAAGAGCTACTCAGTCTCTGCTAACACCACCTGGGCAGACCAGCCCTTTGGAGCCATTCCGCTAACACGCCTTGAGAGTTTAATCAAAACCCATTATGCTGTCTCAATAACGGGGGCCTGCAGATAATTACTTTTTGAAACTCCTTTTAAACACTGCTGTGAATTATCCTATTTTCAAGCTCCCGTTTCTGAACAGACAAAGGGCCTCGTGATAAATATCTACCGTCTTCCCTTTGACCCTCAGACATAGGCGTCTTCTGATACTGAAATCTCAAATCCAGCTCTGGGTGTCGGGGGCTCTCTTGACAGCAGTTGAGGCCACCATGAGCAGAGCAGAGTTTGAATGTACTTGTCGCAAAATGTGCTGCTCCCCCTGTATCCCATAGGCTCTGATTTATTCCTCTCTGTCACCGCAGAGAAAGCATTTGGATTAAAGGGTACAGAGCTATTTGCGTTAATCAGTAATTCTTAAGTAACAATCACTTCAGTTATTTCTTTAAGACCGTACACCCTGCAGGGCAGTTCTCAGAATTATCTGGGATGATGTTTGGTGTGGTTCCAGTTGCTCACATCTGACATTACATTCAGGAAGCAGAGATTCAAATTCCTCCATCTCCCTTCCTCTTCTCTGCTCTGAAGGATACCCTAATAAATATGTTGTCACCACTTAGAGATTTGAATAAAATTCATGGCATCATGGCATCTCAAGTGGCCATCAAAAGGAGAAAATCATTCAGTCTTAGCTACAGTTCATTCATTTATTCATCACGAGCTTTTTGAACAGTTAAGTCAGGCCAGGCACTGTTCAGACCAGTTGGAACCAAGATCTCTGTCCCCTCAGAGCCAACGATCCAGGAGGAGTCAGAGAACCAACAATAAAGCAACTTAGGAGGTGATAAGTACAATCTTAAAAAATATAAAACAGGACAAGGGAGATCTGAAGAGCTGGCAGTAGAGTGGATGCAGTTTTGAAGAAGGGAGTAAGGGTAGGCTTCAATGAGGAGGGAGCCATTGACACAAGTCTTGGGGGATGGTTGGAGCAGAATCTTTGAAGGAAGAGCAGAGGATAGAATAGAACAGAGGCCAAGAGGTCACTGGATCAGCTCATTAGTACATTGTAAGAATCTTGGCTTCTATCCTCAGTGGAATGGGGAGCTGGTGCAAAATGTTGAGCAGAAAAGTAATGTGTATGAAAAATGTGTGTGTGTGTGTGTGTGTGTGTGTTCACACAATGCATGCAATTGGTACATCCATCTGCTAGATGAGAAACCTGCTTCTCTCTGAGCTACAGCCCTGGCCCTTCTCCTTTGTCGTCTTTCACTTGGATTCCAAAAGGTGTTGGAGGGCCGGTGGGCTGGAATTCATCTCCATCTCTTTGTCCTGCCAAGTGCTGTCATCTGATTTCTTCTGCTCACACCCTGCTTCCGTGCTGCCTGTCGTCCAGCCCCTGGCTGTGCTGCTCTTCTTCGCGACCCATCGGAATCAAGGACATTGACGGCTGACCGTATTACCGAAACACCGACCTATCCAGGCAGCCCTGCCACTTTAATATTTTTAAAAAGTTGCATGTCAGAGATGACACCTGAGCTGCCCACGTAGTTCAGTGGCCCTAGACTTGAAATGACGCTATTGCTCTGGCCAGTTCAGGATGTCAGATCGCTTACAGTCACAGCAGGAACAGACCGAAGGCACGATCTCGGACATCAGACATCGGTTCACGGGCAGCACGGACCCTAGTGGAGTTTCAGGGTCCCGGGAACTGCCATGTCAATGCAATACTCTGTCCCAATGATAGGTTCTCATTTACTTTGTCTTTTAGGACAAAGTGTTTTCTCAGGTGGTGACTTATAGAGCATGCGAGTGAACAGGGGCAGGTGATTGCATGCCTCAGAGAGGGCAAAGAGAGGGGGACACTCAGCATAGAGCTGGTCACTGACTATCAGTTCTGTACCCCACCCATTAGCATCCTTCCCTCACCCCTCCCTCTGTCTCTCTCCCTCTCTCACACATACGCACACTCACACATTCACTCACTCCCCATGTTCAAACAACGTAACTATTTCAGCAAGGAAGGCTCATGGGTGAGAAACTATTCTGTGTATCTTTTAAAATTTAGTATTTTGATGCTGAATATGTTGGCAGCTCTATAGAGCTGCATGTATATCAACACAGACTATTCAAGTGTTAATACACATATGTCAGTTATGAAAACATACTGCAAGGTATAAAGCATCCTTAAAATATTTTGAGAAGTGTGTCCGAAATTTAGCGTGACACAGACTGACCCAGGCTAGTGCTACATTCCCAACCCAGGACTGAAAGCTGGTGGAATCTGGGGTGGACTTGAAGTCCTGCATTGAATTTACAGGGTGGCTATTATTTTAACTTCTGTTCAGGAAGATAAGGAGGACACGCAAACTTATCTGCAGGAAGCAGGATGCTCACTTTGCAATTCCTTCTCACATCCCACGGTGTGGTCATGGAGACAGGAAGCAGTTACACAGAACACAGATGAAGCTTCGCTCCCTATTACAAACACATCCATTTAAGCATGTTCTGCAGGAGGCCACTGGAAGATAAAACTCTCATCCTCTCTACTATAAACGTCACACTTTTATTTTTTATTTAGCTCTTGATAGGATAATCTGAAATTCAACTGTGACACAGGGATTACTATTAAAATGTTTAACTTTTTAAAAAAGTGTACTATGAATCCGTAGCTGATGTATCTTGAAAAGAGCATTCAAGGTCAAAACATGGAGTGAGCAAAGAAAAGGGAGTGAGGAGAAATCAGAAGTTAATTTTGATGTCCAGTGAGACAAATTTAAACTGTAAATATAGAAATCCAGTAGCTGTCTTTGACAGTGTTTAATTAGATTCTATTCAAATGCATAAAATACTGGGAAAAAACCCACAAAATCTAAATGAAAAAAATATTTTGCTTTTCCTGCTTCCAGGAAGTAGCTAATATCATAGCTCATTCACTTCCGATGACTCCGAGGTGTAGACTGTTCCAGCCAAGCCATGCACTGATTTGTTTAACTTTTAGACGTTAACATCTGGGCACAAGACCAAAAGCAGAGTGAAAAAAAGTTATGCTGAAGAAAGTTCTCAAGCAAAACCAGAGGGGAAAATAGAACTTGAGTTGCTGTATCTGTAGTTTTTGGAAAAGAAAAACTTCAGTAGGAGAAACACAGACACAAAGATGAGATAGTTATTAAAAATTAACGTTTTAGGACTCACCATGGATTTATTTCCCAGGCTTTGCTTTACATATACTTTTGATCAAAGGCTTCACATTATCCAGGTAGAATTTAGCATGCCATTGTGTATAGAGCAGATAACAGAGAATAATTGATAAAATAATTGTCCAAAGAACTTTATTGCCCGATATATAAAGTATATGACATATTCAGTAAATGCATCAGAATGCAAAAATGTGCCTATATATATATGCTGCAAAAATTAAAATTGAAAACATCAGATCTTTATAGATGGTATTCAGATAAGTAAGTAGAGGAAAATCAAAGAAAAATTGGAATTTGATAAGTTATACATATTTATGTATAAATTATATATGTGTTTATATGGTTTATGTATATATGTATGTATGCACATTTATATACATTAGAATGGACATATATGTGCATGTTTATATGCATAGGTGTAGAAATATGCCTTACTTTAATGGCTATATGTTTCTCTGTGAGCTAGTTAATTCAAGCTTCATGTGATTATACAGCAGATGAGGCTAGAACTGGTAAGTGTTCTCGTTTGGCTACATTTGAGCTCTACATACATATTTCCTACCCTTCTTTTCTTTTCTTCCTTTTTTTAGAACCTGGCATTTGCATATGTATTAAGTATATTATTGTTTTGAATAGATAACATGGACACACGACACCAAATTCAGAGAAGACAGAAGGCTGCGTAGCGAGATGTATGCCTTGCGCCCACTGGGGCTCCGGAGACCTGGTTCTCCGTGCCAGGGGCACCTGGTACTCAAGTGTGTCTCCTGCCCTGTTAGACTGAGGCACGTGTATGCATGCACATCTTTCTATTTACAGGCCCCACAGCACACGGGGCGCACACTGTTCTGTCCTCGGCTTTGCACATGCTCCGGAGACATTTCCATGTGCAATCAAACAGCGCTTTCTTCCTTCCTCTTGGCTGTAGGACATACCGCCATTTACAGAACCTAGCCTTCCATGATAAACATTTAGGCAGCCTCTGACTGGTTGGGCTTTCAGATTCTCTCTCTGTGATTTCATTTCTCTAAAGAGCGGGCCTTTATATCTAGCCGGGGTGCGTGTGCCCACGTGTGAAGCTGAGAAGGGAAATGGCCGTTTTGAGTATTTCAGTATATTCTTTGGGTTTTTGCCTTATCCTCCCTAACACCTCTGTGGTCATTGTTTCAGCCTTCTGCAGGGTGAGTGGTATCTCCTCTCCACCTTATCTTTTCTTCCTATGTTTTAGTTTTACCTTCCTTTGCCCTATGAAATCACTTTACAGTCTTCTGTCTCCGCCTTTTAAACATCATTTGAAAACTTTTATCTGTTCTTCCCTTTATACATCTATATTAATTAACATCTTTTTAATTTTCAATGCAATATCAGTGGGCGTTGGACAAGAGGAGACAAACAATACCTGCATGTTTAGTCTTTCAGAGACATAATTAAATAAGGTACATCTTTCAAAGTATACTCTCGTACTAGGGGGGATTTTTTTGTTTTTGTTTAGGAGGTAGAAGTTACACCTTGGGTGAGGCACACATACATAACTGGAGAAGAATGAGTTCTCTAAGTATTTCTAGGAACATACTCAATGCAAGCCTTCCTTCCCATATGCCGTCATTTATATATAGAAGCGCAAACTCCATACATTTGAAAAAGCAGATGGCAGCTCTTCCCTTCATTTCTGAGATGAAATAGGGAACACCCGAGTTCCCTGGTGCAAACACGCCTCAGCATTTTGTTTTAAAACATGGAGTTTTGAAGTGAACATGAGCTCGCTTCCACCCTTTTTTGAATATCTGTTCTCTTTTTCAGAACCACATTGATGAGAATAAAAAAATGCAATGAATTCAGTAACCTGATTTTTGAAGTGAAAAGTGCAAAGCTAAATAATATTAGCATAAACATTTGCCGCAGTTCCCTAAGAGAATTCTGATGGCTGCCTCAACTCTCCGTGTGAAATTATTCTTGCACGGCATTTGTAATTGTTTCTGTCAGGAAAATGGAAACCTTACAGATATTTACAAATGTGCCTTGGAGAGCACATAGCCTTGGAGATTTGTGTAATGTACCCTTGGAAATGGAAATTCTATCGATAGTTCATAAACTAACCCATGGACTCGTGAGAGATGACTTCTGGAGGCAATATTTGTCCTTGGCAAAAATCTGTTTTGTTACCGCTTTATTTATAAACAGCAGCAATGACAGCAAAAACAGCCAGGCTGGTTCAGTGGTAACCAGATATTTTTATTAGAAAATGAGATGCAGATCTCGAAGTTAAGATGCTGTACTTACAATTGCTCTTTTTAACGCTGCAGAGTTACAAATGAGCTGCGAGTCCATCTAGATTCCTGTATAAATGCAGCACTGTTACAAGACAACCTGGATCTTAGTTCTGTGAAGGGCTCTGCTTTAATGATATGAGTACAACTGGTGTAGAAGCTTTCTACACGGTATCTTTATTTTTTATGTGAAGTAAGTCTGTGGTTCTGTGGAGCCGTGACAAGTTCTACTTTCAGTTTGATTCACAGAAAGTGATCCTACTAAAAATAACTGAATTAGACTTTTCACCATTTGAACTGTAAGAAATCAGTGAGAAAATTGGGAGAATGTGAGAAAGATCTGTAGAGAAAAAAATAGGCATTGAAAAAAATATATATATATATTTATTTTAGGATTCTAAAGCTCTGGTATTTATTTATTATATTTTCTGAAATCATCCCCCTAAAATGCAAGCATTATTCATACTTTCTTTTCTACTTCCCAGGGGTTTAATATCTAAACATGCATGACTGCAAGATGACGGGGGTAGGATTGGCGTGAGACAAAGGGGCGAGTGTCACCCCGCTTTAAGCAATAGGAAAACTGAGAAACGGAGGTGCTGGTGACAGTGATGCAGGAGGGGCGCAGCTGATACAGGGACACTGGCCTCCCGACGACAAAATGAGCTGAGCTAAGTAAGGCAAGCTGCTGGTTCTTCTCCAAGAGAATACACATCCAGCTTGATAAGATGGAGCCCCACAGACTTTTATCATAGGCATTTATGTTAGCCTCTTCGAGTTGTGATCTGTATTTCAGGATTTCAGTTATCTTACAAGGAGAGAGGGGATTATAGTTGGTAAAGAGAGATTTTAGAGCAGTACGTATTTTGTCAAAGGTTGCTTTCCTTTTCCTCAAGACTCTAGAACATAGTCTTGGTCATACTAAGGGCCCGAAAGACTTCTGAATGCATATCTGGCCCTTCCCAAAGATTAGCAACAAAAGCCAAACTGTGTGATGAATGCTTACTCCTCCAAAGGTCTCAGGCCATTGGCTCCTCCTTCAGAATCTCTTCTCTTCTGAATACAAGTGTTCGACTAAGCATCTGTTGTGAGCAAATAAACCTTGTTTTTATGGGTTGCCATTCTGCTTTTCATTCTGCAAAACAATGAATAGATTCAAACTTAATTACGAGGAGCCAACTCATGTCAATAGCAATGAAGGAGCAGATAATTTGACTATAAGGATCCAAAATGCAATGAAATTTTTTGGTGTGGAGTATGTGAAACACTACATGATATTAATTGTTAAGGAAGTGTTCAACTTTTAATTATCACTATTTTAGGAAGAAATAGTTTAATTCAAAAACCAGTGTATTGCTTCAAAAGACAGTGATTTGGATCTTTTTCTACCTAAGTCCCTTTCAGCTTCTTATTCCCACTGTGACAAATGAAAGAGCTGGCTCCTTGTTTCTGAGGTACGTAACCTCTCTTCCTCCCTTATGACCCCAGTGGAATGTAAGGCAAGTACAAAGCAGAGTCGTGTTAAAAAAATGTTCTCTATTTTGCCAGAGTTCAAGAGAAAAATGACTTTGGATGTAACTGCAGTTTTTCATTTGTGTGGTTAAAGCAAAAATAGATACATGACGATGGATGGATGATGGATGGATGGATGGATGGATGGATGGATGGATGAGAAAACAACATGGGAATATAGTCGTAACTCAGCCTCTGTTTAACATGAAGAATATATTTAGGGGACTTTAATCTCTGCAGTTTTGCTTTTAATGAGGAGATTAAAGATTGGAAAGAAACAGCGTAATTCTATTGTGTAAATAGAGTCCCCCTACCCCCATCCTCGATCTTGGCATTAGGCTGTTCCGTTGTTACCCTAGAAGTGGTCCTGCCTGAAGAGGCGTGTGTACTTGCACTTCACCGCGGGTCTCCTTTTAGAGCAACCTTGATTCCATCTGCCCACAGCTTCCATCTCCGGAGCAGCTGCTCACAAACACTCCCACCAGTCCAATTACCAGGTACAAAATAAAAGGGCATCCTCCTGCTCACTTCCCCATGATCTGCAGGCTACAGAGAAATACGCCAGTTACGCAAATAGGTGGTGGTCTCCAGCAAAATTTCTGTTTCCTTTTTATTGTCAAGGGAGTTGGGGATGGGGGGAATTGAAATTTCCGTTGGAAGTGAATAGCTGCACTGTGGAAGGGAAACAAGAAGAATGAAGCTTTCCGAATATAATTATTTTATTGGTTTACAAGTATATTTATTGCAGTTGTTTCTCATACATCTACTGTTCTATTGTCCATCCTTCTTGATCACTTGGTTGTTTAGTAAAAAAAAAATATATGAGAAATTCCTGATTTCATCTTCTTCAAACTTGTCTTCCGAACTTCAGTTAAAAATCCTGATTTAACAAAACAATAAAATAATTTTTATCATTGGCAGACACTAGTTTCACTACGAGTGGGTCATATAATGGTTTGTTTCTACTGGTTTATAATGATCTTTTTCTCTCTCTCTCTTTTTGTGCTAGTGTTCACAAAGGATTAAGGCACACATTCGAAAGCAGCTTCATTTTTCTGGCTGAAAAGTTTGCGATGCCAGTCATTTATTTTGGACTGAACACTTATTCAAATTATTTTCAAAAGAAACCTTTGGGCTACAGTAAGCCCCTGACTTTGGGAGGTTTGTTATGCAAATCGGTAACTGTAAAACAATGAATCATCTCATAGATCAGAAGCAAAGCACCTTTAGGCATGAATTTTGTTTTGACAAAGAAGCCTTTTAACATAATCTGTAAGAAAATTAAAATAATAATGTAATCACATTCAAGATGGAAAATAAATCCTCAAGCTTGATATATTACTCATTCTTAACTGCTAGATCAAATATTGCCATTAAGGGACACTTTGGGGAATTATTTTTCTGAAGGTGCTTTATATTCATTTTGTTGTTCCAAAGCTTTTTTACTGTATTTTCCTTCAGACATTTAACTTATCATTTTCTTCACTGGATTCATTTTATACATGTATGTTCTTGTTCCTGGGCTTACTGTCAGTTAAACAACAAGGGTAAGCTCTCCTGGCGTCTCATTATCATTCTTCGTTGGGGGTAACACAGTGTGCGGCACAGGAAATGCCTGGGCCGTGTGTCCTCAGTGGAAACCCTGTTTTTATTCTCGATGTGAGGCCTTCTCCTGGTATCATGGCTCATCATTTGGAACTTATCCTTTGACGAAAATGTGCTGATATGGCATACCTGAGATTGAAGCGGCCTTTCCTAGATTTTACTTGGATACATGTTGAAACAGTAATATGAATGAAAAACCAGCAGCTGGGAGTATCTTGCGAGCGCCTTATTTGTTTACCCAACTTTCATACCAGGTGTGCTCATTGCCGGTAGGGTATTGTTCCCGTTCGGTCCTCTCCGCTGCCCAAGTGAGGACATACGTGTTTACTGACCTGGGTGTATACGTATCTGTACGCATCTGAACCTAAGCATCTGTATCCACCTTCAACATGAGTTCATCCTGATGTCTCCAACTTTAACCCACGACCACATGGGTCATTCTAGCCTCCTCGCCTTGACTGACTGTACAAAGTTCCACTCATTGCCTGTCATCAGTTTACTTATTTTTGAACTTCAGTGCGCGCGTGTGTGTGTGTGTGTATACACAGGTATTTATATATGTCAGTATCCAAATGGTTCACCTGTATGCCCTTGGGACACTTTATCAACCAGAGTAAACTGCTTATTATGTTCAGTACCTTTTGCTTTTAGCTTACAGGCTCAATTCGCTTCCAAGATCACAGAGGTTAGGGCTCGTCTCCCCCTCCTTCCACGAGGCTGCTACATGCATTTGTAATACAGTTAAATTCTCCTGTCAAAGTCTATATTCTTTCCTGGGCTTCCCTGAACTCTTAAATGACTCTTTTAAATTTGCATACATTAAGTTTCGTTCTCTGTGCTATAAATTTCCGTGTGCCTGACAGATGCACAGTGTCATATGTCGCCGTTCCGCAATCACCGGGAGTAGTTTCACTGGCCTGAAAGTCCCCTGTGCCTCCCCTCCACATCCTTCCCTCCAGCCCCCACTGCCCTGTCCAGCACGGATGTTTTTACTTCCTCCAGAGTCTTGGCTCTTCCTGGAAGCCATGTCATTGGAATGTGCACCTTCAAACAGGCTCCTACGTTGTGCTGCAACGGAAGGTTTCTCCCTATCTTTTCATGCTTGATAGTTCCTTTAAAAAGTTTAAATGAATAGATGCCATTTTTTTTTTTGAGCAGCTCACAGGAAAACAGAGCAGAAAGTGCAGAGAGTTCCGAGGTACCTCCACGGCACTCCCGCACCTGCATTCCTGCTGCAATGGATGAACCCACGTAGGCCCATTTTTATTAACCGAAGTCCACCGTTCACATCAGGGTTCAGCCTTTGTGTGGCGCAGCTGTATGGCTCAGGACAGATGCACGATGTCCGCCCACGTTACAATCCTGGAGAGAAGAGTTTCCCCGGCCTATCCAGGCACTGGCTTCGTCTGCTCTGCCCCCTCCCCCAGATGGAATTTGTTGATGACCATTGGAAAGAGCCTGATGCACAGAAAGTGGACCAGGATCTGCTCGATGCCCTTCCTCCAGAAACACTCCCCTGTGTCCTGCCAGAAACCCGGCCTCTTGGGGAAGCTGCAGGTGATGCTCTGGGATCAAGCGGGAAATGAAAGGTGTTCTCTCGGTGAGGCCACCCACCATGCAGCTCCCGACGTTCTTATGGTCTTTTGTTACCCACTGCACTAGTGACATTGGCGTCACTGCACAGAGGTCCTGCCACCAGAAACCTACCGTGCACCGAATATCTGTGCATCTGGTGGACAGAGTACAGGTCCCACATCCATCCTTTCTTTGCTAGGGAGTCTGAGAATTCCAATTCTGGCTTTGATCGGGGAGACACAGGGCTCATGGAAATGTCCCCAGGACTGGAAATGCTACTCAAGAGGTGATCAGGAATAGGACAGCTTTCCATGGCGATAACCAGGGATGACTGGGAGACTCTCTCTTCTTGCCTGTGTACCCATTTCAATGTTGGAGTCACCTTAGCTTTTGCTCCAGCCGGAGGGCAGCTTGTCACCCCAGGCCCACACTGTGTTCACGCTCGTCGACACTCCTGGCTTCAGCAGTTCACTGCTGGTGAGATGCCTGCCGGGAAGCGTGCCCCCTTCCTCCTCTTGTGAGCAGACCCAATACATGACCCTCGTGGAAGCCAGGAGTGTGGGCAAACTAGCTGTTAACAAGTGCAAGAGCAAGTTCCATTCACTGAGATTTCAGACTCTAAGTCATAAATGGGAGTTGGATATATTTTGGTTTTAAACGTTGCCTGCCCTTTAAAGAGGATTCCTCCTTTGGCCTGAGGCCAGAATCGATGCTCTAAGAGGAGCAACAATAAAGACCCCGGCTCCAGGGGGCCTGCGTGGGGCTCGGCTGTCCCTGGCAGAGCATCTGGTCCTCCTCTTGTTAAAGGAAGAGATCAGGTAGCCCAGCAGGCAGCCAAGGCAGCCACCAGCAGGCCAAAGAGAACATGTCATTTTCTCTGCTCCCCAGCACATGATCTCTGAACCAGGGATTGTTGACAAATATACATGGTGGGCCCCAGTCCGTCAAAGGTATGGCCTGGCAGGCCCCGGTTAGTGCCCAGGTACCTATAATTCATAAACCAACAAGTAAGTAAACGTTTTACGCCATTCAGAAGCATGCTCTTTCTAAAAAAATACTGCTGCGATGGAAGAAAGTTTTACCTTTTTTTGTGGAGCTAAGAATGGGAAGGCTGACATTCTATATTTGGTTCACGCCCACAATGGAAGACAAAACTGGGAGTGATTAGCATGCATGCCATCAGCTGTAATCTCAGAAGAAGTGCATGCTGGGGGCTGGGGGTGGGTATAAGCCATGGTCCTGAGGAATTACAGCTCAGCTTCTTCAACAGGCTGGCAGTCAAAATACCTAGATGCACATAAAAATATCTTAACTCAGAACACAATGAGAAGACTGCAATATTTTTATTGCTGCACATCTGTATTTCTTTAGTGAAATTCTATTTGTTAATATTATTCCTTCTGAAGGTAGCTAATTACCTGAAGGATAAAGCTTTACAGAGAAAACAGAACTTTTGGGTTATCTTTTCAGAAGATAATTGATTTATGCTGTGGCTTGTTGACCCCTATGGGATACATACTTGCTGCTCTTTTGAAGGTGAATGATTCTGAAAAGTGAAACGAGGAAACAGGCCTATTCGTGTGCAAAATCGAAGTATCACACCATGTTAGCATTTGATATTTTATCACTGCTCTCTCTGGTTATCTCCTCCGAGCTTTTAAATCTGCATTCTAAATTAAACAATAACCAGGCAGATGCTGTTCTTTGCACACCGCCCTAAAGTGGCTCTTTTGGAAGCTTAAAGACAATCAGAAAATTTTCTTTCTACTGGTATGCATTCAGATGTTACAAATTTTAGGCCCAAAGACCATGAAAAAAATTGATAAGCCTTTGATAGGATGAGAAACTAGATGGGGTTTGGAAACCGGATCACTGAGACTGTGGGAGGCACGGATCTTAACCCCTGCGTATTGAGGGCAGAGTTAAGTTGATTAGCTATCTGGGTTTGATTTGGGGGCTCCGTTTTCTGTTGACCCCTTTTGTTCAGCGTGTGCGGATGAGCCTGCCGAGTTTTTAATCTCACATATTCTATCACAGCCTCCATTCGAGATGTAATCACTCAACTGTCAAATCTATTTTGAAAAGGATTTTGGAGAGAGGACACAGCAATTCATTCTTTACCTCTCTGAAATGCTCTCTTCTGAAAATCGCACCCCCGCGCACACAGGGGACGGTGTCCTACAGACTCTGATAGCGTTAGTTTGCTAACCTTATCCATTAAAGAGATTCTTCTCACCGAGTTTCATCACATTACCTCGTCTCAGGGTGGTATTGCCCTCCTTGAGGAAAAGAAAAAAATCACTTGCTCAGAGAAATGCAAAGAAAATCCTATCTTCGAAGGGCAAGCGCGTACTCTGGTGTTTTGGGGGGGTAACCGAGCAGTGCGGTACCATCCTTCAACTCCTGGACACAATGCACAAAGGCACACATTTCACCGAATGTGAAGTGCACAATAATCGACCCAATCAGAACAAGGGTATGTACTTGTCCTGAAGATTGAATGGCGGAGATCTCCGTCCACCTCTGTAACCGGAGCAGTGAGCAGTGTGGATGGGCAAGGCCACGGGGGGCAACTTCAGGGAGAACGCGCAAAAACTAGACAATTCTAAGTTGAGCTCTGCGCAGGTAACGAATGCAAGTTCAGCGTGCGAAACATCAACTCTGTTGTGGGGTGCTTAGGAGGGCGTCTGGAAGCAGCTTCCCGGCTTGAACGAGAGCTGGTATTTTAGGACCCTGGAATCTTCTATTCCTAAGCCTGCTGTTCCCTATGGGTAAGGGAGGTGTCCTCCCTGTAAGGGGCCCCAATGGGTGAATCCACATACCTGACACCAGACAGAGGAAGCAGACAGCAGTCACTAGTCCCAGGCACTCACAGCCGGCCACACAGGGCCACCGGGGTCCGAATCAGCAATGGAGTTCAGAAACATGGGGTGTGGGAGGCAGGCTTTAGGGTATCACAAGCATATGGTGACCCTCACTTCCCAGGCTTCTTTGAATCACTTTGGGGGCTGGCGGGGAACTTACGCCACCTGCTACTCAAGCATAAGCAGGGTCTCTGCCTGGACCCCTCCCCCCCACCACAAGGAGTCCAGGCACAGTTCTGGACTAAGGTTAAGTTTGACTGAGGGAGCTTATCTAAGGGGGCAGATAGGGAGGGAAGAAGGTTCTGTGGCCATTTGAAGCCCTTGCAGTTTTCCTGGATGTCAGGGTGGTACTTGATACTGAATCTTATTTTCAGTCCCTATTCCTTTGGATAAACTTAAAAGTGAAGGGGCTAAGCAAAAAGGAGAGAAGGAGAAGGAGGAGAGAAGGCGAAGGAGAAGGAGGAGAGAAGGCGAAGGAGAAGGAAGGGAAGGGGAAAGGAAAGGGGAGGAAAGAAAAGAAAAAAAAAAAAGAAAAACGTGGACGCAGCAGCATGGTGATTGCCGGAGGGAAAGGCTGTGGAGGGAGTTACAATAGAAGAGGGTAAAGGGGGGGGGTCAAGGTCAAGGGCAACCGTGACAGAAGAAGACGTGACTTGGGGTGGTGAACACACAATATACAGATGATGTGTTACAGAATCGTACGTGCAAAATCTATATAATTTACCAACCAATATCACCCCCATAGAAACTTAAAAATTGTCTTAAACAATAAATATGCACCATTGGCCAAAGTACTTGAAACACCCTCAGGTAAGGTGAGTTGCAGGCATGGATCAGTCAGGTGGTGGGGTATTTTCCAATGTGTTGCATGTGCCTGGTACACTGGCTTCATCCTTTGACTTGCTCTTGGGAGCAAAAACCATGGCGGTTAGATGTCTTGCACACTCTTAGTAGGAAAGGAAGAATTTTCTGGGCCATAGGACCTTTGACCTAAGCCTTGACCCAAGCCTTGACCTTACTGGGCCAGCTCACCCTGCATGAACGCAGCTGCAGCAGTCACGTAGGGCTCACGGATTTAGATGGGGAGTCATTTTGGACATCATCCCTCACGGCACCAGGAAACCAGGGGTAGCATCCAAATGAGGTTAGAGAAGATGGAGCGTGATGAAAAGTGTAACATCTGCAATAATGATCAGGAACTTGGTAAGAATTATGCCAGGTTTTCAGGGATTTTCTCTCTCTATGGGCATGTCAGTGTAACTCTCTGCACAGTGCTCGAGGAATAAAATTAAACCTCCCACATGTTGGGGAAAATAAATTTGTTATGATGCTTTAAATGGCCAATATTATTAAAAGACAACTTTCTGTTTTTTGAAAATATATTGTTCAAATGGAAAAACTTATAGGAATTACATTTTATTATTTTTTTCCCTGATGAAATAATACAAGCTAATTTAAAACAATGTATCAATTTAGGAATCAGTGGACAATAAAATTAATATCACAGTAAAAAAATACACAGATTAATTCATCAATATCATGGTACATTTTATTTCAATCTTTTCTTGGTGTTAATATAATTATAAAATTAAAAAATATTTTTGACATCACCCTATGCGATGTATTTTTTCCTCAAACTATGCTTTCTTCACTTAAAATAAGAAGTCATGAGCATTTTATATTGTCATTAAATAGTCACACAAAGCCTGTTGAGTCGGCGCATGCCTGCCTCAGTTAATCGGTTTTAGTTGGTTTTCCATTGCACAGCTCACCATTCTATTGTTCTGTCTCTTTTTCACCGGGAGTGATACAGCAGTGGCTATCGATCTGCATAGACCTTCGTTCACGTGCTTGATTTTTTATCTCTTTGCTTTGTAAATACTATTCCCACTTCAAGACTGTATGTTCTCAGTTGGATTGCTAATTCGTTGCTTGACCTCATTCCATCTTAATAAGAAATCGTTGAAGGCAAGGGTGTGGGTGGGGGAGGGAGAGGATGTAAGGGGCATAAATGGTCATGGAAGAAATACGATTAAAAAGAGAAAAGGAGAGCGAGAACAAATGTAACCACTCTAGTCTCACCTCTTTGGATTTTGATGTCTAACGACTTAGCGATTCTAACACCCACCTTGTGGGCATGAGAAATGCTGTTTTGAAAATGTTTCTAATTCTCTGTGCTTCTGAAGCTAAAAATGGGAGTCAGAAACTTCATGAAAGTCAAATATGTACCGTGACGGTTACTGGATTGGAAGGAGGAGCAAGTGGCAGGGGCAATGGAGGGGTTGTGCTGAGGCTTGGTCGTCCCCTGAAATCTTATGACTTAAAGTGGAGTGTCACAGTTCAGACCGGCATTTGCTTTTTATGTTTCTACAGTCTTCTGATACATAAAAATCTGGAAAATATATTGTTTTTGGAGCATGGGCATCATCTACAAGAATCCAACTTTTAAAAACGTTTTTTAGGTTTTTTTAGAACTTTTTTAAAAAAGATTTGATTTATTTATTTATTTTTAGAGAGGGGGGGAGGGAGGGAGAAAGAGAGGGAGAGAAACATCAATGTGTGGTTGTCTCTCATATACCCCCCAGTGGGGACCTGGCCTGCAACCCAGGCATGTGCCCTGATTGGGAATCGAACCAGCGACTGACCCTTTGTTTCACAGGCCAGCACTCAATCCACTGAACCATACCAACCAGGGCCGAATTTTTTTTTTTTCCCCAAGTGATAGATAGAAAGATGAATGGTTTTTAATAGACAAAACAGAAATATGAAATGGGAGAAATCATTGTTACTTTAATGAGATGATGTTATCATCGGTAGCATTCATATTTATATACTTTAAAGGAACCCTGAACCTTCCAGTGCAATTATTTATTGGGCAAGATTTAAAGTTCCATTCACCCTCTGCTTTAGGATAAAGCCGTAGAGTTGTCTTCTTCTGCCTCTTTCAGTATCAAACACAGACTGACAGAATAAATAAAAATACTTTGTTTAAATCTCAAGACAAAATTCAATACCTATTGTCATTTTGAATGGCAGCCCCTTTATCTTACAAGTTCATATGGTGAAGGTGGAAAACAAGCCTGGTGACCGAATGGGGGTCTGCCAATTAGGAGAAAGATGCCCTGAACACAGAAAGAAAAAATAATTGTTGTATCTGTGTCCAGTATGCAAACTAACCTGCCCAGATTGCATTTCTCGCTCCCCCCCGTCTCCTGTCCTTCTATCTGAGCGAGGCAGGTACTCATAATTACATGATGCAGTGCGCAAGGTCCTTCTTCCTCCTCGATACCACGCGTTAATGAATTTCATTATTCTTTTTTAATTTACATACTCCTGCAGAATAAAGATTCCCAAATCATTAACTAATTTGATATGTCTGAAATACCAATTCAATTGTCTGGTCCCCTGAGATGTTCAAATATCTTGTTCAAACACCTCTTAACTTAGTTTCTTAATTAGAGGCACCGTGATGGATGGGTTTTTAGGGTTTGGTCTCAGAGGGACGGCGGATCAGCCTCATTTTTATTGCAAGTTAAGAGACTTGGATCAAAAGTCATTTAAAACAATCAAGTCACAGTTTAAGAAGAAATATCCAGAATCCCCTGAATAAGTGCTTAATTTTTACAGATATGCAGCAATGTAATAAATGTTAAGAACGCTGATCAAATTCTGGTAGTAAATAGTAAACGTTGCTGGATGAATAGTAAAATGTGTTTGGTTATAAGGAAAAATTCTATGTTACAAAGATATCAGGTTTATAAAGAAAATAATCAAGTCATTAGGGGTTATAATAAAAAATTGTGAAAACTGTTGAATTTCAAAGATCTTATTTTTCTCCTAAGCTACACACAGGCAAAAAAAACATATCATTGTTTTTCTATCTCATTCCTTCTATTTTGACATTTACTTT
This sequence comes from Anoura caudifer, assembly GCA_004027475.1. Lineage (NCBI taxonomy): Eukaryota > Metazoa > Chordata > Mammalia > Chiroptera > Phyllostomidae > Anoura > Anoura caudifer. The sequence continues at coordinate 166,573 of PVKU01001268.1, forward strand.
TATGTAAATGACTATAAAATGATATGTCCATGTTAAAAGCGCAAGGCAAAAAAAAAAAGTTATGTGTTTTGTTAAAAGTTGTCTATAGTTTATAATGGTGTTGTATGTGTGAAGGTCCTGATATTATAATTACATATATGAATAGTGTAATTCTGTTTTATAAATGCTATTTTAGAAAATCTCATTTAAACTTCTCAGGATGTTTTTTTGCAGTTTAAAAGGTTTAAATTATCTTTGTTAATAAATTTAGTTCTCTCTAGCCACTGAGAGGAAAACAAGAGGATATGTACATAGTGTCACTTTCTACAAACTAATGAGTAGAGTGCTTGAATATTATAGTAGTGATGATTTCAGAGGAATTTTAGAAATATGAAGTTGTCATATTATCTTTTTGTAAGGTGCCAGCAAAGAGCAGGCACTTAATAATTATGTGCTAAATGAAAGACTTCTAAAGTATATTCTTTATCATCAAGATATCCATTAAATGGGATATATTTCTAGTGGTGGTAAAATGATGCATTAATATTTTAAAAACCAGAATGATTGAAAACACAAAAGCAATTAAGCACTTTGGTATGCCCATGCATTTTTATTTTCTATAACAACCTTTAAACAATTTTTATAGGAAGCATTACTTTCTGTGGAACTCCAGAATGAAATGATTTGTGTTAGATGAAACAGCAGGCAAAAATGATGCTTTTTAAAATATAACCAATGGACAGTTTCTTTTGTTTAAAGCGACTGGGATTTAAGATTTCCAGGAATGACTGATGAGAATCTCTTAGATGAAACGGGCTGATGAGGTTGGGGAAAGGTCTCCCTGGGGTGAGGCATGAAGGGTTAGGCTTCCTCTTGTCATTAACCTTTAAACAATAATTGCAACTTCAGGGACTTTCCTGCCTTTATCTGTAATCTAGAAGGCTGGGCAGAGCCTTTTCCTCAGTGAAATTCCATGATTTTGAAATTGTACTTTCGTAGTTTTCATATTGTAACTATTTTATAGTAATTATATATGTGCCGGATGTGTATATGTATGCAGTATAAACCCATGTACACTGTCTACTGAATATATACGTATATAGAATCAATGTATAAAGACTATACACATTATATATACATATAACATTGTATCCTCTTTATAACTGGCTCCTCTGTCATTTTAACACTTCTCATTTTCTGTGGTAATTGTTTTTGTTCTAAATTCTACGAGGCCTGATTTTAATGTACTTCTCTGGGCTTCTTATGAATAATGTTGACATAATGTATCTTTTTTATCCTTTAAAATATTTTAAACAATGTATTCATCTTCATAGTAGCTTTCCTGTAGAAAACTTACTTCCCCCCCATTGAGACAATTTCTGATTTGCTCCCTGAGTTTAAATCATTTATATGCAATGTTCTTATCACCATAATTGAGCTTAAATATATTATCTGCTTCGTGTTCTAGATTTGCTTTTGTTCTTTGTTGCAGTTTCTGTTCTTTTTCTGCCTGTTTTGGGGTTAATTTAATACTTTCAACATGCAATTTTATCACTACTATTGGTTAGTAATTGTATCTTTTTTCTTTTTGTCATCGCTCTTATATTTACAAAGTGTATCTTTTAAAAAACACATTTGAAATGAATATAAAATATAAATCAAAGACAAATAGTGTTATCTAAGGTTGATTTAACAATTAGGGATGTTTCATTTATAAATCCCTCCTATTTGCACTGTATTAGTTCTGAAATTTGTCAAATATTCAGAGGCCTTGAAATGCATATTTTCACCAACTTCAAATTAGTTCAGCACTAAATACTCATTCTACTTAAACAATTTTATTAATAGGCAGATTTATTTTAATGCTTCTAATTTCTATCAGATTAATTTTTTAAAGTGGTGCTTTCCCACACGTCTCTCCCAAACAACATTCATTTTATTTTAAGTAAAACTCCACAAAATTATGCAGTAAATGTCTGACAACTTTCTCTGGGGCTGACAAAGAGGTAATGGCTGGGGCAAACATCAGAAACTATTTTGGACCTGAACTCCAGTGAGTCCCGACCGACGCTGTGCTCAGGTGTGTCTAATTGAAAGCCCTAGGAGCAGAGCTTAGCGACAGAAAGACCAAGAATAGCCCACCTGAATTAAACTGGAACACAGGCAAGTGACATGAAGAGACAGGATTAGAAGGCAGAATGAATGCTAAGCGAAGACTTTTCAGCCTTGTCAAGGAAGTCCCTGAAATATTCTCTGTGGGACACTGGTGGCAATAGCCAGCTTGTCCTAATGGAATAGCAATGCATAAAAGCCAATAAAAAAAAAAAAAAAACAAAAGGCACAATTTACCAGAAGATCTATGCTCAGTATGTAAAACCCAAGGAAAAATGGGGTCCTAACCACATGCTTCAAAAGGCAGCACATCAATCCGTGAATGAGGGGGAAAAGCAAATAATTCAGAGAGTAGTTTCTATCAATAGATGAAACAAATTCACAAGGAAAAAAGAATTTCTTTTGCTCCTATTTCCATATGGATTACTGTGGGGGAGAAACTTAAAAAAATAGAATGCTTTTATCATTTATATACTAATAAGAAGCACTACCTCTAGCTACGTAGGTCTTTATATTTTATTAAAAGAGGTGTATTTTTGTATTGAGCTAGGAGACAATACGTGTGAAATATTAATCAGATATGCCTCTTCCTTCAGATGCAGAGTAAACAAAACAAAAAGTAGGTTAACTTATATAGACTATCGAATCATTTCTATAAATATTGGCTGTTTTTTTTTTATGGAATGGGCATTATCATTAGTGATTTTATTTGTTATCTGGTAAAATAAACCAGCCTCTAGGCAAATGAAAAATGGATGCCTGTTGGTGACAGGTAGTGGAAGCTGGTTTCCAGTGCAGTTGAATTGATTGTATGCATTGTAAGAATCACTGGGGTATTTGTTTGCTTTTCTTGGATGCAACTCTTAGGAAATTTATTTTCCATGACCTTATGATGAATAATGTTGACATAAAGTTATTTTTTTTATCCTTTAAATATTGCAAACAGTGTATTCACTGTTGTTGACGTATGGACATAATATAAAATGTGTCCCTTACAAAAAGGGAATAACCCGCCTTTTGTAAGAGTCTGTGGTGGAGCAGAGGACACCCTCGGTGGTCATTCCCACCCAGTCAGTGGCCTGGCCCAGGGGCTGCAGACCAGGCCACGGGGACAGACTCAGGGTCCAGCCTTCTGTAGGGACCGTCAGCCCAGACACAGAGGCACCGCTTGCTTGCCTTCGGACCAGGCTGGGACCTTAGGTGGAGAAGCATCAATTCGAGGAGCGGGCATAGTCCATTCATCTGGAAATTTCTAACTGGGCCACAGGCTTTTCAGCAGCAGCTGTCTTTTATTGTCAGGGGCTTCCGTGTCTGTACGAGTGGAGAGTGGAGAGCAGGCATGACCTCCCGCGAGTGGTCACAGGGGATGGGCGCCCCACACAGAACTTCCTGGGCCAGCACCCACAGTTCCAGACCGGCTGAGGGAGCCCCCTTGTGTTGCAGGGGCGGCAGTGCCCACCAGCACGGTGGGGGGTGCAAAGCTGCAGGACGGGGGTTCAGGCACCTCCTTGGGAGGCTGGTGATGGTTCTGCTGTCAGAAACCAAGGGCAGTCTTGGCTGCAGTGGTTTTAAGTTAAATTATTTTGGGTTTACTCTGCTATATTTATAAGCTAGCCTAAAAATCAGCTAAATATGAATAAGTTATGATTTCATATCTTCACTGTAGCAGGAGCCGCTACCCTCAGCCCTGAGATTCACACACTTCTTCCTTCGAGAGGTTTTATAGTTTCGTTAGTAGCTAAACCAAGCTGCTAGTGCCAACAATTTCCTATTGTTCCCAAAGCATTTACAGAGCTGGGGGAAGGGTCATTTGCAGATGTATTTGAAAAATATGAATAATCTAATAAGCATAGAGATGAAGATGCAGTTTATACACAAATTAACATAATGATGCATAAATCCACCTGTAATTAAATAAATGCAAGTCAGAGTAGCATTATGCAATTTGGTAACCATTTAAAAATATTAATAATTTCTAGTTCAACCTTTGTAATAGAAAATTATTAGAATAAATAAGATGCATGAAAGTTAAAATTTCATGTATTTCCTGAGCTGTTGGTTTCATAGCTAAGAATGTCTACTATTCATATACTGAAAGAAATGTACAAAATATGTTAACTTCAGCAGTTATTAACCAAAAGCTTGAAATGACCTAATTATTTGATGAAATTCTATGCAAATATTCTAAGTAATTATTGGAAATAAGTAATTAGAAAATTATAAAAGATAAAATATTTCAATGAAATAAGGAATACATCTTTATTTCCTATTACAAATTTTTCCAAAGATGTTCAGAGCTAGGATAAGAAAACAGGTCTGGATAATAATATTTCTGTTCAATATTTTTGCATTTATTCACTCTTACAGGATTGAGAATAAAATTTATTTTTTTAATTCACTCACATCATTTGCTAATTACTGTTTTAACAGATATGTATTTCAGACACTAATCTAGATAACTGCCTATTAAAGAGAAATTTAGCCTTCTGTTTATCTTAGCTGGAATTTTTATACAGTTTCTCATCTAGCACAATGGCACTGATGTGAAAATTAAAGAACAAAAGGTAATCTTCCCTGGAATAAATTAATAAAAGCCATTCTTTCTGGGTACACGTCAGGCAACCGGAGATTCTGGACACATGTAGCCATGTGACAATATGAGTGTTTGACAGTGAAGGCCAAAGCTGTATTCTTGTCCCCCCCCCCACCGCCCCCGGCCCTTTGGCCAGTCCCATTGTGGAAGGGATGCCCTGGCAACCTTACTCAGGAAAGTTAAAGTTTGGGAAATATGTTGCTGAAAATAAAAATGTATGATGGGTCAAAAACCAAACCCTGTTCCAAATAAAACAAAGCAGAAGGAAGAGTTTATTGTAAAGGTTTCGACCTGCAAACCGGGAAGCTGAAGCCTATGGGAGCAATGAGTTGCACTTGCTCACAGACTGAGACACTTTTATGGGATAAACACAGAGGTTATTCGGTTCTTTAGCTGATTGGTTGCCTGGTGGTCTTCTCTCTTATTTGGATCGGAGAAGCTGAGTCAGGGGAACCAGGAAGTTTAGAGGTGTTGTGAACGGACCTGGCATCTGAGGACTGGCTGGTGACCTCTGCTGATTTCTGAGAATACTGTAAAGTCCTGTAAAGTGATAGTATATTCCTGTAAAGTCAGGTTAAGTTCCCTTTAGGTACCTGCGTGGACCGTTTTCATTTTGTCTCTGACATAAGCGACTCCATTTTAGTTTGGTTCTACAGATTGGATCAATTGAATTTTCTGTTTTCTCTATAACCTGATTTATATATGTTGAAATGGACAAATGCATCTGTGTGGCAGTTGAGAGCTCATTAGAAAATCTTCTGGATCACTTAGAGTCTTAAAATCTTTTTTGCTCTGACTTGCAGGTGGGCCTGTGGAGGAAAAGATCTCTGTCACGAACGTCAACGGATACCTTCCTGGTGTTTCACAGAAGGTAAGCCATCTTACATTTGAGGTTGTGACCATAGCAGAGGACGGTCTGCTGTTACGGGCAGCTCATTTGTAGCTCAAGTGCAGAGTGAGGCATGTAGAACGTGCGTTCTGAGGGTGTTGTTGGGATAGTTGTAATGCGGCCAGAATCAGACAAGAATTTCCACTATCCTTCTGCAATTTTGAACACTAGCTGCCGGGGAAGCATATTTTTTTTTGGGGGGGGGGATGATTCTAAACCCTATTTCCTTCTCTTATGTTACTATATTCCATGGGACCTGAATTTGATACTTGGACAGATTTAGTTGGGTGTTGAGAAAATAAGTGTTATCAAATCTGGGTTGATACACCTGACACTCTGCAAAGAATGGAGTATGGAACAAGGAGAGAGTTTATGTCCTGTGGCAGCCAAATGGGAGAAGGAGAGAAACCCCAATGCACCTCCCCAAACACAGGTTTGTAGCAAAATTTTAAGATTAAGATGAGGAGGGGTTATACATATTCATTGATTCTGATTCACAGGGACTGAATGGGTAGTCTTGGAACTAAGCCATCTGAGGTAAGGGACCCTTTTGAGGCCAGGAAGAAACAAAGTAATTTCATTCTGTCAGAGTTTGGTGGGTGAGTTCTGTGCCTGTATTTGGTCTGGGCATTGGATCTTATTGATGATGTCCCGCTTTTTCGTGGACTCCGGGTCTGTTACTTGAATTCCGTGAATCTTGGTTCCACGGTGCTCAGGAGGTCAGCTCGGGTCACTTGGCCGCTAGCTGCAGAGACTCAGGTGAGCCAGACCAGCTTCAGCCCGTGTGAGCCGTTCAGCCGGGCACTAGAGACCCGTTTCCTGTTGTTTTCTGGAGGGTGCTCAAAACAACTTCGTTAGCAGGCAACTCCGTAAGAAGGGCCGAGAAAGAAAATCGCCTCCTTCAGACTGTGTTTAATTTTTCTGATGTCTTTTCCACATGCTTTAGATAAGTTCTCAACAGCCTTTTATTAAAAAAGCAACTTTTCTTCTATGTTATTTTGATTCAAGGTTAGTAATACCATCGAATAATTGAAAAGTGAGTAACAGATGAAGGGAAACTGAATACAAAGTCACGCTAAATCATGCTTCTTTGGTATAAGGATTATTTTGAGCTGAATATTTTTTAAGAAACAGTAGACATAGAAAAAGCACTACAAATGAGTCAGAAGCCTTTTGTGAGAAACATTTGCACTGATAAGGAAGATCTCTATTTTGCAAGGGGGTCTCCCTCTCTGTACCAGGGACAGGAGGAAGATTCTGACTTTCTGCAAACACTTCAGCACCGCAGCGTCCAGGACTTCAGTCTGCTGCACAACCACGCCCCGGTTTACCGTGCTCTCTGATGAGCTCCCGGAACCGGCCCCAGGTCCCCCCCATTGTGGTCCTTTTTTGTTTCTTAATCTGGAGATAGTTATTAAGGTGATGGCTTGCGCGCTTTTGGGAGTCACTCGGTTTCCCTGGGCATCTCCGTGCGTGCAGGAGGTATCGGCATCAGGAAACTTCTGGTTTGCTCTTGGCGATCTGCCCTGTATCCTGGGAGTGTCTTAGCCAAAAGCTCAGGAAGGTAATGAGAAGTTATTTCTCTCTCCTACGCAGCACTAGGTCAAAAAGCGTGCTTAAAAAGAGAAGGACATCGGCCACTTTTGTTTCATCAGTAAAGAGATCTTATTTCAGAAATCAATTATGTTTTGCATACATATCTGTAATCAGCATTTTTAACCTGTAATCTTTAACGAACCTGCAAGACCATTGCTATCTAGTGATCTAAGCTACCATTTACTTCTTAGTAAATGGTAAGCGAGCTTCCTTGGCCGGCTTGCGTCTTTGACAACTTATTCAGAGAAAGGTCGGCATTTTGCTTTGGTTTTAGATTTATTTTTTTCTAGCTATTGGATGCTTTGAATTTTGGCACTGTTGACTATTTTAAAATAACATTCAAAATGATTTATCCTATGGCAGTTAGGTTACATTTCTCATTATTTTACAATTAGTATACATAAAATCAGTATTTGAAAATAGTTTTAAGGGTATCTCTTTATAAAATGGTGCTGTTTATATACTAAAAGTCTGTGTAAAACTAAATCTCATGAGATAACAAAGGCTAATGCAACACTAATTAGAATTTAAATTTTTAAAAGAAAATTGAGTAACTACAGTTCAACGCAAAAAGAGAAGTGAGTTGAATTTAAAGGAATCAAGGACTTTGATAATTCTGGGTGCTAATTCAATTTTCTAGATGGGGAAAAAGCTTCAAACACACACTGATAAAGACCTTTGGATTAAAAACTACCCATAATCTTTAAGTGTGCATGCATAAAAAATAAAGAAACCGAAGTAGGAATATCTTCATTTTTAAAATATCTTTCTTCACTAAAGCTGTAATATGCTTGAAAAAATAAGTAGTTCCTTTCCTACTTTGTTTTTTTAAAGAGTATCTTCTACCCTAAATTTAAATACTATTTAATTAAATACTATTTAAATACTATTTAATTTAATACTATTAAATTTTATTTAGGAGGGAGTAATTTAAACACACACACACACATGAACACTTGAAGTATCAAAATAAAATAAAAATCTACTGCATGGCTGCAATAAAAAGGGGACTCTTCCCCTTTGTGACAGCACAGATGGGCCTGGAGAGCATGACGCTAAGGGAAATGAGCCAGTCAGAGAAGGACAAATACCATATGATCTCATTCGTATGTGGAATCTAATGAACAGAATAAACTGGTGAGCACACTAAAACCGGAGATGTGGCCACATGGAACAGACCGACAGATCTCAGAGTTAGGGGGACTGGAAGAGATTAGCCAAAGAACATACAGGAGTATATGCACAGCCCATGGACCCAGACAACATCCTGGTGAAGGTGGGAGGTGGAGGATGGAGGGGGGGAAGCAGGGGGGAAGTGGGGACCTCTGTAATAGTGTTGGTGATAAAAAATAGTTCTAACTTCCTCTTGCGTAGTCTCACTTGAAAATAAATTTAAATCTAGAACTAACACTCAGCAGGCACTTACATGTTCTAAATAATCGTAGGAATTGACTCATAAATTTCCTAACATGGCAACTACAACATTGATATTAAAAGTGAGGAATCTGCTGTGGCTGGTGTAGCTCAGTGGATTGAGCATGGGCCTGTGAACCAAAGTGTTGCTGGTTCGATTCCCAGTCAGGGCACATGCCTGGGTTGCAGGCCAGTTCCCAGCAGGGGACGCACGAGAGGCAACCACACATTGATATTTGTCTCCCTCTCTCCTTCCCTTCCCCACTAAAGATAAATAAATGAAATCTTTTTAAAAAATAAGGAATCTAAGGAAAAAAGAGGCTAAGAAATTTCCCAGGGTTACATAGTTAAACAAATGGCCCCATCCCAAACCTATGGAATCCGAGCTGAGAAATGGTGTTCCGGCCACCATTACTTCTCGGTATAGAGCAGCAGCGATTTTTTTTGCACGCAGACATGTTTTGATAAAAACATCTTTGGCATGAATTTTCTATTTTCATTTTAATCAACTATTAAATACTGCATAGTGCCACAAGGCAAACTGCTGAAACTCTTCAAATTTGTGTTTCATTATTTCCCAATAGAATCAGCTACAGCAGGTCCTCAAATATTATCATTGCATTCAAGGTCGTTTTGTTATAACGGCGATGAAATGCCGTAGGGACCTAACCCTTATTTGTATAAATTAGCCTGTGGTAAAACTGGTGTGATACATCCTTCCACTTAAAATCGCAGGACCTACAGACCGTGTTAAGGGAGACCTTACTGTGTGTGTAAAAAAAACAAAAACCAAAAAAAAAACCCCACTAACTAAATTTTTCTGTGTGTTGTTACGGTGTCTTTCCATCGGATAGCACAAATGAATGTCTACTTTTTGGTGACTTTGTGGGAGGAAGAAAGAAAATATCCTTCTTTTTCTGGCAGCTTACGAACATCTGCTGAACACCTGGGCTTTAGGAGTCTTCGGTGGTGCAGGCGCCCGCCGCGCAGGGGAGTGCGAACGTCCCTAGAGGGATGCACCTACCCTAATGCAAACTTTCCCACCCTTCCATGCGACGGCCTCCCAGGATATGATTCAGTGTCTTCTCATACTCGGTCCTTTCTAGGGGCGTTGTCTCTGAGCTCCTATGTTGGGCTCACAGTTTCTGCTGTATTTGGTCATTTTTGGTCCAAAGTATAAGTATTACTTGGAATATTCTACCTGAAGCTAGCTCTAATGCTAATATTTTTACATTTGTGGCAGAACTTTGATGTGAATTTTCTTATTTGTTCCTTTTGATACTCTTATAAACACTTTCAGTGGTGGAAACTAAGAGGTTAAGTCATGGCTAAGTGCCTCAAATACATAAAAAACAATCAAGGCCTTTGACAGTTTCTCACCTCTGACCCCTCTGCACAGCGCCCTGGGGGCCCCAGGACAAAGCTGAGAGGACTCAATGGAAAACTGCACTGCTACCATACACTATGCCTGGTGGTATTAATACAGAAAGGTACAGGGTTTGGCAGAATAAGGCTTGCTTGAGTGTGGTTGGTAGGGTAATCATATGGGTGTGATAATTTTTAGTTTTAATTTGAACATTGTGCCTAAAATGTCACACGGTGTGCTTGAGTGTGATATTGTTATGATACACAATTGCATGCTTATGATTTTGTAATAAAACCTTTTGTAAGAAGCAGGGGCGTTATTTGTGCCATACCCTGCGTGTGTGCCATTGCCAGCCAAGTACATAGGAGTCTTCTGTATTCGCCTGCACTTCTCAAAGAGAGCACAGCCCTGGCAAGTGCACAGTAATGATAAGTGCGGCCTTCGGGGTCGTGGAAGGGTTCCCAGCCCCAAATATTTCCATCAACAGTGCTCTGCCGGCCCTGAAATTAAAGTCATTATTTGCAGGGTTGAAGGTTTTTATGTCTTTGAGAGCTGCCCGTGTCCCCATGTGTTCAAAACACATCACTAATTGTTGAGCAAACAGCTAGGACTTCAGTGCGTGTGACATGAGGTGGACACCTAGTGGATGACAGAGGACTCCAGGAAGACTGAGGATGAGGCACAGCTTAGTTCGGAGGGTGTGGGGGTGGAGTCCCAGTTTTCACACTTTTCCTTAGTGCTGGATTAGGTGCCGGTCTGGTCTTACCTCCTCACTGACGGTTTATTCTCATCAGAGAATAGCATCATTCACATTTAGATACTTACATAACTCCTTCACTCTCTAACTTGTGATCAGTACCAGATGTTTTTCTGAATTATTTCTCTCTTTTGAAATTAGCCTCTATTCCTGCTAGTTCCTTACTTCAAAGCCTTCTTACTGCAAGGACTGAGCAGGTACATGTCCAGCGACTTTGTTAGGCTTCTCAATTAGCCTTTATGTGCACCCAAGTTTTCACATTAATTGACTGATGGACCCCATTACATATTCATTTAGAGGACACTTTGATCCCGTCCGTGTCTTATGGTAAAGAATGAATAAATAATGTCCTCATCATCATATCAAAATATATTTAGAGGGAGAGAGATTTCTAGGGTATAGAACTCCATGAAATGGTACAGCTCTATGTCTTCTAAGCTGTTTTGCGACCCCAACTGAAGGGCATGTTTCTTTGGTGGCACTAATTGTTCCCTCCAATGGCATCTGTCAGGAATGCTTTCACCTACCACATCAGTAGGCACCTAGAGTCAGCTGATCTAATCAAGGACTGGAATCCCGGATGCTAATGACCGAGGCAGCCCCCATGCATTAGCTAATAGTCCTGGACACTGTTGGGTCTATCCTAGGCACACAGCATTTTCAAGCTCGATAGCTAAACTGGTTCGTAGCCATGTACCCGCATACAATACACGGAGGGGATCACGAGATTCCAAGTGCCTTCCTTAGATGACTTGGTGTCGTTACAAGAGCCTGGGTCTCAATCACCAGTTCCTTGGCCACTCAAGTAAGCTAAATTTACAATTCATAGATCAGGTGGTTGGTCTTTAAACTTGAAACCCAAAGTGTCTTCTATGGAGAGTTCAGATACCATGATGTTTCAGAGAGGACACTGAAGATGAGGAAGATGTTTTTGACTAAAAGAGTCTTTAAAATCCTACTACCAAGAAAGCTCTCCCTGCCTCCAGATACCAGGAGAAGGGTGTGATGTTAATTGAATTAGTTTCTCTCCCTCTGAGAGACTTTACCAGGTGCTTAGAACACTGTCCTCATTTGGGTTCATGAATTTATTTAATTTGCATGGTATCTGAATGCAATTACCTTAAGAGTAGTATTGAGATAGAAGACTCCAACCCTCTGACGACGGATTAAACCATTGCATTTCCTGACCCTGACTATCTGGGGTTAGGAACTGAACAAGGTACAGGAAAACAAATCTTTGAGTCACCTAAATAGAAAAAGGAATTTGAATTTCAATGTAGACTTGGCATTTAACTGGTTATTCTTTTTTAAATAGAAAATATGGACTCTGACATTAAAATGAAAAGTCGGCACATACAATATTATTTACACTACAGTAAAATGTTTTGTTGTGGAGCGTTACAAATTCAGATTGCCTGGCTTCCTTTAGAGTCTGTACTGATCAAATACTTTCAGACTGAATGCCACTTAAAAGAAGCCAGCATTTGAATTTCTGTGTGCTCTCCTAGCTGCTCAAGGAAATTCAGCAGCAAAGCAAAGCTGTGACCTTGAGAGGCACCCTTTGCCATAATAAAATCAGAGTTATTTTTTCTTTGGTGGAGAGATTGCAGCAGATCTCAAATCAGATGCATTTTCTCTGGAAATATCTTTTAAAATAAGTTTTAAAACACTTTTTAAAGAAAAAAAAATTTAAAAAAGAACCTACGTTAGACTTTTTAAATTTATGCCCAAAGCAGCAAAGGTAAGAGTTCAGAACATAATTAACTTAAAACCTAGCCCAGAAGGTACCCGGCTCATCATGCTTTAATGAGCAGCTGAAAGTAGATGATCTCTACAAAAACGAAACAGAATACTGATGACGGTGGCGCCCATACCTGCCTGAGAGGGAGCCCTGTGAACGGCGTGTCGTTACAGGGGGTTTAAGTGTCACCGAATAGGCAGAGCAGCAAATGGGGCGATTCAATTTCCTTGACTTGTCAGTGTGGGAGAAAGGGGTGAGTCAACAAGATTTTTGTAGGGAAGCAGGGAAATAGTTTCTTCGTGCCACATAAATTAAGACACAAGAAACATTCAGCGTTAGGAAAAACCATGACATGCCACATGATGGAGACAGAGTGGGACTTTGTCCTAATGAGCCTAGAAGTGAGGAGAAAATGTGGTGCTTACCCGCAGTCACGTATTTCACGTGGCGCCGTCGGTTCTACATTCACATCCCCTGTCGGTCATTCTTTGCGTGTTTCCTTGGATGGAAAACGCGGTCATGTGCACGAGCCCATCTGCACAGCCTGTAGGATGCCCGTGTCTCATGCAGAGTTCAATGCCGGTACTGGGACCTTTGAAATCTTTAGCGTATTATGTTTTAAAGATATGGTGTTTCTTTGTTTTTGTGTATATAGAGAGAGATGGATATATGATATATATATGATATATGTCCATATGTATCCATATATACACACATATCATATATCCATGGGAAATTTAAAACTAGAAGATACAGGAAAGTAATGGAAGGGGGAATGTAGACAAAATGGAAACTCTGAAAACTATCAATCTTCAAAGTTTCTAATATTCTTGCTTAGCAATCTGGATATTATTTTGCTTCAGACATGAGGGAATAGGACCCATGAGGGGAGTTCTGGGGAAGTGGTTCATGAGCCTGACTGAACATCTGTTTGGGATGTAGAGGCTGAGCCATCTCCATGGGAAGGGAACAGTAAAGAAAGACCAAAATTCATTAATTATGAAACTGATGGAAATTTTGTTCTGTATTCCTCTGACAGCGGGGAGGGGGATTCTAAGCAAAAGAGACAATTTTAATATTCCCTAACAAGGGTATTCACAAACAAGGGAACGCAGAATTTTATTCCCATGTATTGTTTGTCTTTGATGGAAAACTGCTGATACCCAGGAGGATCGTGAATATTACAACAGGTGTCAAATTATTATCAGGTCTTTTCAACTCAATATAGCGAAAATAATATCAGTGGATGTAAATACTTGATTTCACCACTGGCAATGTTAAAAATCATAACAGAAACAAAAAAACAGTATCTTGAATTCATAGTCATATTTTCATCAAGAATGTTGAATTTCTGCTGTTTACTAGAGCCCCTGAAGTACATATAAGGCCATGTGGAAGGTCTAGTTCATCTACCCAAAGAGCAGCGGCACAAGCAAATCAATTATAAATTGTGACCAAATGTTACATGATTACAGGGAAGTAAGTCAATTTCTAGACAATTCTAGAAATTTCTTGACAAGCAAAGAGCGTTGAAGAATTTACAGAGTGGTGGACATTGGTACCGTATTAGTGTCTGAATAGGAGTTGGATTCAAACCTAGGTAGGAGGTAAACATTTTAAGCCTTTGTGGCAGGATGGAGACATTAATTTTGCTCTGAAGTAGTAGGGAGGAAACACAATTGTGGGGAGAGGATGAAGTGTGGCTATTTGAACAGCAACGAGCGCTGTGTGGCTATGTAAACGGGGGTCAAATGAAAGATGACCACCGGCAGGTTGGTACGCTTCCCGCTCTATCCTGGGCCAAGTCCCCGTGGGATGTGCGAGACTGTGAGGGAGGTGGCATGCTGATAGCCAGGTGACATCAGCAAAAAGAATAGTGGTTTCTCCCAAATGTCCATGGTCTGTCAGTGGTGGTAGGAATGAGTGGAATCTCCGGTATGCTCTCTCATCTCCTGGTATGTAAAAATCCTCTGTGTGGGCATCATATGGGACATAGATAGGGATTCTGTCAATGAGTGTTTTAGCAGGGAATACGGGCAACCATTAGCCCAGTAGGATGCTTTCGGGAGGAATCAGTAGCCATCCAGCGCAGCGTAATGAGACTCAGAGGACAATTAGAATAGGACGGAAGAGAGGCATCCAGAGAAGCTTACATTTGCTTGTTGATGGAGCCAGGTCAGCGAGCAAAGTGAAGGTCCTAACTGGATTTTCCTGACTTCAGGTTTGGAAATATCTTTTTTACATAGTTCATTTTAAGATTTATAAAAGTTCTAAGACCCTGAGCCCCTAAAAGAGAATGGTAATCATGATTAAACTTTAAGCTAAAGCATCAATTTATTACACTCTCTGCTGCTTCTCTGCTCAGGTTAGGTCCTGTATTTTCCTTCTTTCTTTCCTTCCTTCCTTCCTGATTCTTCTAGCCCAAACCATTCTCCTTTTCAGGTCTCCCGTGGTCCAGTCTGTAGGTACTGTCTTAACAGCATCATCAGATAATTATGTGCCTGAAAGTGCTCTCCTCGGAGTTGTATTATATGTTTTATACGCCGTAATGATTAAAGCAGCGTCGAGCATGTCGTAACTACGCAGGATGGACTTGCCTCATCTAATGTTTAAACGGTCTTGGAATATCAGGCTAATGATCGAGTGGTTGTAGGTTATGTTAAAGGTGTTTTAACATGTTCCTTATTCTGAGAACAACTCTTCTCATCCCAGAAATGTCTGGCAAAGCCCTGTTGTGTCTTCTTTTTTTGTTCCATAAAATTGACTATGTCCCATATTTATACATGATAATAAACTAATAAATTTAAATGGTTTGATCAGTAATGTAAAATATTTGAAAACCTACTTGAGCTTTCAGTAGCTGTTATAAAAATAGCATGGGGATAATTAATTGTCATTTTAATATTACTGGTTATTGACAGAAGCATGTGAAATGGCAGTAAGGAGCGCATAGGAAAAATGAAAGTTACATAGTTTTGAATAGATACAGCTGCACAAACATTGATTAAAATGATGAGTTTTCTACAGGACAGGTGAACCAGTGTGCATGACCTGATATTGATTCAGCAGAGGGATCAGATTTAATTGAACAAATGCATATTGACTCTTTCATGTGCTGGACACTCTTTCAGTCATTGGGGTACAGCAGAGAACAAGACAGAAGCAATCCCAGCTTCCGTGAATCTTACAGTTTAGTGAGATTCAACTTATAATTATGCAAATGTATAAACATATGGAAATTAAATTCTATCATAAATATTCCACCATCTAAGTATATAAATATGTGTTTATATACATATGTATTATCTTCCATAATGCATATTAACTTGGATTATCTGGGTACTCACAATTCCAGTATGATATTCTATTGCTAATCATTATATACTGGTATCAGTTCTTCACTTTAAGGACCTAAAAACATTGAGAGTTTGCAAATTATGTCTCTGCTGTGGCTATTACTAGCTGCAGGTATCACTGAGAGGAAACTATTTAATGAACTCATGGATGAATTGGTAGGTGCGCAGGATTTTACCCCCCATAACTATTTGGGGTCTGTCTTTCATTGTCCTTAAACCTCATTCTCAATGTTCAAAACTTGGTCTTTGTGTCTTTATAAAAGTCATAAATTTTTAGCATTGCTCACTAAAGAATTATTATAAATAAGAGCATATTTGTTGTAGAAAAATAGCAAATGATGCAAAAGCCCTTGCATTAACTTAATACACAGATAAGTATGGTACCTTTGGTGCTCATGTTTGTTACATCTGATAAAGCACATAAATTTGGGGAGAGGTAACAATAAAAGCTCAAAACCAGCAGTTTAGGTCATTTTAATCTGCCTTTTAGATGGCTTAGTTGATCAAATGTTCCATTATTTCAATCATTCATTTACCAGTTTTTAAACTTCTGTATCGATTTATCCAATTCTGGAATTTAATTTGGGGTTGGTTAACACCCACAGACACTTTTGTTAGATGTGACGTCCACGTCCAGCTGAAGTTGGAATGCTCTCCGACTTGGAGAGAGCAGGTCCTCTTACTTAGCAAACCCCTTCCCCGGCAAGGGTCTCCCTGTTCACGTACACTGCTCCAAGTTATCCTACATGCGTGGGGCGCCTTTTTGCGGTTCCCCTGGTACTATTTTAAAGCATAGCCCACCATTTTCTGACACTGTTGTCATGGAGAGGAATCTGTATACACCTCTGTGTAGAGGTGTCTCAAGGGTGGGTGGGCTTGCGATGGCTTAAAGCAATAGGGCGTGGCAGTTTTAAAGTAAAGATTTAAAAAAAACACTAGTTGACATTTTGGTTGAAATAACCCACATTCACAACCCTCACCACAGGATTGGACATCTCTAGGACATTGTAGGAATCAAGGGATTCCACTTCCATGGGTTTCTTTCTCATTGTTTTAAAGCCCCTTTCATTGACGTTGAAAACATGCGGAAAATAGCAGAAAGCATCCATGTACAGTCTGACAAAAACTTAAGCATCTATGTGAGTGTCCAGTGATCCACTAGTTAGAAACAGACAATTGCCAATGGCCAGATGCACCAGCTCAGTTTTTTCTCTACTGTTTAGCCTTCCTTCTTGACAGACGTACTGCATGCTAATACTGATGAGTGTAATTTCCTTTTTTTAAAAACAGTTTCACCACTTTTCTATGTTCCCCCCCAAACAATGAGGTTCAATTTCATCTGTTTTGGAGAATTATACAAGTAGATTATGCTCTGTGCATTCATAATGCCAACATTATATTGCAAAAATTCACCCATGTCATTGCACAGAGTGATAATTTATTTGTTTTCACGGCTGGATATCAAATATTATTATGACTATATATCACAATTTACTTCATCATTATATTTTGATGTCTGTGATCTAGTTCTATTTCTGCTTCTAATTTTCTTTAACAAGCTGAGGTATTTAAAATTTGCGAGATATTTTTCCTAATGTTTCCAAATAGAACTACATATTTGCCTCGAGCTAAAACACAAAGTATAAAATATTGCAGAAAAAAAGAAAAACATTTCTCTGTTTAGAGAAATTCTCCTATGCAGGTGGAATTAAAACTCCTAGAAGCCCTGAGAAAACATATATTTATATTTAAAATAATATGTGCTATTTCTACAAATGTAATAGTGTATAGCATGGTGAACCAGCTCTATTTCTTCACTGACATTTTTACTGTTAATTTTTTCTTATAAATTACCTTAACTGTTTAGTTACATTGAAGAATAGTTACAGTGGACTCCAAGATGTATCATTTTAATATCAGAAAAGTGGGATTAGAAGAAATTCAAAGTCTACAGAAGAGTAACAAACAAGGATGCTAAGTGGAGAATTTGGGGTAGGAATCAAAGCCTACATTTTGACTGCAAAGGAAAAGTGGGAGTTACCCAGCCTAGCAAACTGGAAGATAGAGCAGTTGTCATTCTAGTAAGTCTTAAAGAATGATTGTCAGAGATTTTTAGCACCTTTATTCCAGTTTTATCAGATTTCAAAGTTACTTCCATCTATTGAAGTCAACACATAATTATTTTAAAATTTATTTCAATTTTCATTAGCTTATACTTCTTTCTTCCAGTATTTCTGTTGATTTTCATTTTCAAACATAGGTATTAGTCAATTTGCATTTGATAGACTGAGTTTACAGTTTAAAATGTTCTCATTTTGTAACTGGAAAGATGAGTATTAAACAAACCAATAAAAATCCTCTTTCTTGAGGTTGGTAAGAGACTAATCAATCTTAATATCGTACTTTGTGAATACACTGAAGTCTTGAAAATTAAGTTACCCTGTTAAAGCAGTTGAGTAGTTTGTCTACTGTGTGAGTGGTCCATAGGGCTGGAGACAGGCAGAGCTTCCGTCTGCTGTTTGTTAGCTCTGTGATGAGTCTGAGCTTTTTGACTCTGGTTTTGTGATCTGTAAAGGGAGGGCAATGTTTGCCCTACAGGTTCGTTGGTGGATTAGGGAGAATCTGTGCAATGTATCTTGGCATGTGTGCCTTCTAGTAGCCAGTCAAAATAGTGTGGATGATATTATATGATGAATTAACCAACATATGATTGGACCATAATAGAACAGCTATTACCATATATTATTATGATATAGTTAATATAATTTATACTTTGTCAATATGCAAAGTAAGACATCTTCTATGGCATGCAATATCACATGTCAAAAGTGTCTCTCGTGTTAAATAATTTTTTTCCATTTTCCTCCCACTGTGGCTTGGTAGTAATGTTGTCAAGCTCTAACATGCTTCAGTTATGTGTTCATTGATTAGTGAAAGTAGCATCAGTGTGTCCAACTTAACACTCACACTCATTCATTTATTAGAATCCCAACAGAGGGTATCAGAGAATCATAGACTTGAAAGTTGTTTTATCATCTGTGGAAAACAGAAATTACTTTTGAAGACATTCCTGAGGCATGGACCTTTAATATCCACTTAGTTACTGCTAGGACGTAAGAGGTACTTGGTCTAATTTGCCCGTTTTCTGGACAGTTCTCATTAATAGAAAAATATTTATTACATTGAACAGAAATTCAACTGTAACTGCCATCCATTAGTCATATTTCTGCTCACTGCAGAAGCATAAAACAGATTCACATCTTCCTTCATTTTACAGAAGAGAGCAGAGTTATTCTGTGCCTGAAAGTCAAGTTCAAATTCTTTAGCATGCTCTACAGTTTTCTCTAATCTACTGACTGGGCTACTTTTTCCCTGAACATCACATTTGAGCAACAGCATGTGACAAGCTGGTTCTTGCCTCTGTGTCTACACATGCTATTTCCAAGGGTTGCTGGGAAGAATTTAAAGCCTGCACTACCTCAACCACACCCGAAATGACAACTTCATGCTCTCCGGGGAGTACGTCTAATATGACATCTCTCCCCTGATAAAACCCTATTTATAATGATTCAGACTTCCCGACCTATGACACTGAAGTGTTCCGAACAGAAACCTCCGCTCCATTAATTAGTGTTAAAAAGAATATTCTGGCCCTGGATGGTGTGGCTCAGTGGATTGAGTGCGGGCCTGTGAACCAAAGGGTTGCCAGTTTGATTCTCAGTCAGGGCACATGCCTGGGTTGTGGGCCAGGTCCCCAGTGGGGGCCACGTGAGAGGCAACCACACATTGATGTTTCTCTCCCTCTCTTTCTCCCTCCCTTCCCCCCTCTCTAAAAATTAATAAATAAAATATTTTAAGAAGAATATTCTGGAAGAATGAGGTAATGCAGGCATACCTGAATACAGAGAGGGTTGCAAAAAGTTTGGAGCAAAATGTGCTGTCCAAGGGGAGCAGGTTCATGTACTGGGCTAAGAAAAAGAATTCAAAGGCAACCAGAGGGCCTTCATCATGGCTAAGAAAAAGCAAAACAAAGAAGCATGTATTAAATATTTGGGGGAGGTATAAAAACTCACTATTTAGCAATTTGCTAGGTAGCATCTAAGGATCCTTAATTAGTTCCAAAAGATGAGTGGCTGAATTTGATATTTATCATGGATACACATTCCTTACATTACATTAAATTACTCATTTATTCCTAAATATATGGCATTTATAGTTTTAGTATAAATGGTTTTCAAGCTGCAGGAGCCATTTAAAAAATTGATGATACCTGTCCATTTAAGGCCACTAGGAACATAACTTTGGTGAAACAAATGATTAGACTTATGACTTTCTGCAGCAAGGTAGAGAAAATACCATGAGAAAGTAAGTTGAATATTAGTAGGAAGAGAGATTTTCTATGGGGTTTGGGCTTACACTGAATAGCTCCAAAGTGGGATTCCAGGAAAGTGGGAAGGAACTCTGCGTTAAATATCAGATGAGAGACAATTATTAAGAAAACAGGATGAAGATTGTGTCCCATTATCAATAGTCTAGCTTTGAAAAGAAATATCATAGGCTGATACCTAGCAGAGCTGAGACGGATTTGAGATGCTCCATCCTTGGGAATTAAATATATAAAATGTGCTGAAAAACGTGCTGTCTGGGGCTTGGCTCCTGGGTTGGAAACGGAGGCTGCCTTTCTGTGTCCAAGCGACTCACGCGGCCCCGATGCTTTAGCCGCTGAGGGCCTGTTTTACTCTCTGCTAAGATTTTCACGCCCACGTCTCTGACCAACTTTGATTTTAGAACACAGGGTCTTTAAGCACCTTGTCCCTCATGTTGATAACCAAAACCCATTTTTAGAGATTTACCATTTAGTTGCAATCCAAGTAAAGTCATTTAAATGCACTAGAATTGCATGTTTACACCACCATATTATTTTCACACATTGGGCCATTATTCTTATTGCAAAAATAAAACTACTGAATGGAAGTGAAGGAAAAGTACCAAGTTTTCATTCTCAGAAAACAGTTTGAACAACCTTCGGGACAGAGATTGCTTTAAAAGACTGTGTGTTATTTTTGCTTAATTGATTAATGACTTTTGAAATTTTTGCTTCAGGGACTTTTGAAGATTAATTTAAAGTATAATACTGCTATTGATTAAAATAATAATTGCTCTGTTATTAAAGGTTGTCTTTCTCCTTCAAATGAACTTGTACTATTTCTGAAAAATAAAAAAAAAAGTGCCAGATCATCAACACCTGAAGTAGAGTCAGAAAGAAATGTAACTTCATTGTATTAAAATGTGTCATTTTAGCACCATTAATCTTTACTTTTCAAGGGGGAGGCAATAACTAATGGGCAACATTGTAATAGCCCACGAAAAGTTAGAAGATCCTGAGTCTGCAAATACAGAATGCCTTTGCCCTACACATCCATGCAAACATTGACAACGTTTTGGATAAATGCAATACCGGCATCGAAAGACTTTGAATAAGGGCAGTTTCTTTTGTGCAAAGAGGGGATGTCACGTGTTAATATTGCAAGTCTCCACCTGGAGAGCTTTCTGTATTTAAGTCTTTTGGACTCACAGAATGCAAACAAACCACTCAATACATGAATGCTGAGGTGCTGACACATTGGTCACAGTTCTTGTTTCAACATAGGGACCTTAAGAAAAGACAAAATGTACTGCAAGAATGGAAAACGCTCATCACCAAGGAGTGAGCTATTTCTGTAGTACAGCATGCACCAAACGATGCTGTAAAATTGGCTCATTATAAAGGAATACTTAACCTTAATGAGATACAGGCAGGAGGTGTGTTCTAAAACAGTCTGCGATGATTTGGAATTTGGAAACATGGCAGACTGGCCCCGCAGGTGTCCGATGAAGTACAGTTGCAGAGACCTTGTCCTAAGGTGATTCCATCAATAAGGCAACGAGCTGGCAAGCATCTGGGCGCTCAGGATAGTGCGATGCGTCGCTAACTTTTCAATTCCATTAGCTAAGGACCAAAAAAAAGGGGGAGGGGGGATGATGAAAGCCCCATTAACAAAACACAATTACGAAATAAACGTGCATGAAATTGTTCAAGTTTTCAGTGCGACAGTTGTGGGGATTTACGTCGGGGCTGCGATCAGGTACGTGACTGCCCTGCCGGAAATTGTTTCGCTCCCATCTCTTCACGCCTCTTCTCTCTAGCGTTGCCACCCTCAGATGCTCAGCATCCTGGTAGGTCTCTTATGTCTCGAAGCATGTATATTTCAAATATTTTTTTCTAGCTTTTCTAGAGTTTCTTTTACATAAGTTAGTCCTTGATAGCCAAAAATTAAGGTACCTTCCCATGGCTTTTAAATACTGAATAGACGCCCATATCAGCTGTAAATAAAATAAGTAGGAAAGGATGTTGTGGTCAGTTACCATTGGCAAAGATAGAAATGTTGGCAACATTCTAGGTTGGATAAACAATCACAGACTTCCACTGTCATAATATTTGAAGACTGTAAACTGTACTTTAAGTACTGTCGTTATTCCCGTCACATTGTGAAGTGTTCACCTATATTTTCTCTTCCAAAAATGTGTCTTAATTAGGCACTCTAATAAAGGTGCTGCATTATGAACCTGAACATGAACCGCAGCACTCTTCACAGTCACCCATTTTTACAAACTATCTGAATGCCCATCACTTGTAGATCAGCGAATTGATTTTTTAAAATTGTGAACTCATGCAAGAGAACACTATGCAGCTATTAAAAAGGTGAGATCAAAATACTGAGATAATGATTATGAATAAAAAGAACACTCCTCAAACATATTACAATCTTGATATTGTAATAAGGAAAAGGGACAATTCTAATTGAATGGCCATTGTTTGTGGCTATAACAGTGTGTTAGTCCGTGTGTGTGCATGTCTGTAAGTGTGTACCCAAGACAGTGGGTGCCTCATGGACAAGGATGGTGAAGGGAACCGGAACTCTGGGAACTGGAGATGACGTGTTCTCTTTGTCCTGTGTTGCTTACCTTCACATGCCACTCTCAGGATTTGCTACTAGTTTACGATTCAAATTTTTTCAATTAAACTAGGATAATTATCCCCTAGTAGTGAAGTGGATTCAATCTAATCAATAGGCTTATAGAGTTGACCAAGGAATTAGCTATTGACTTTTTGTCTCTATTAGCCACTTCAGTTCAGTGTTAAAACTGCATGATATGTAAGATCAGTGATTTGTAGATTCACTTCTTCCTAGGCCTTTATATCTAAGTGAAGATGACCTACGCATTACTAGTCATGAACAAGGTTCATGAACAAGTGACAAGGCTTGTTCCTGAACAAGGCTGTTGCCTTATTGAGAGATTCATTGAATTGTCTCCTGACTTTTGAACAAATAATGATTACAATTTGATTTCCTTCTGGTAGTTTGGTGCAACCATGTATTTCCTCTGATTTGTCAACAATAAGTTCCCACAAATCCTCATAAAATTATTCAGGGGGTGGATCCTTGTTTTACTTTCTCAAGAACAATTTTTTGCGCCACTTTTCACATAGTTAATATGCCAGCCAGTGGCTACATGGAGACTACCAAGTTCAGAAAGCTTGCAAATAGATTTTAGCCATCTGAAGTACTAGTGAGGAGATGTATTTTATTAATCTAAAATCAAAATCCATTGATTTAATTATGAGTTTGGATCAAGAATTTGGATCCAGAATTTGTTATAAAACCAAATATCTTCATAATTAATATTTAAGACATAGACCCCCTGGGGTCTTTTGTGTGGCAAAGTATTTTGCAGAACACCCAAAAGGGGTCTATGTCCCCCACTGAGTGACTGAGTTCCTCCCTAACAGCCAATTCTAATAAAATTTTCCCGGCCACAGCATAGATGGCGTGGAGTCAAACTGAAGGATTCCCAGAAAATAGATTCGCACTTCCCCATGCTATCTCAGAATCAGTGCAGAAAATTTCAACATCGTGAAATATAATTGGCAGTGTCTTTACAGTTTGCAAAAAGAGATGCCCACTTATCCCTCGGACTTTGACTTATGTCCACCACAGTTGATGTGAAACGAACATGGGCATCGTTAGGAAGGCTGAGCTGACCATCTCTAAGGCAGCAGGAGGGAAACCCAGTGCCACAGAGGGAGATTCCTCATGCGATTCTTAGTCGTTCCCGTGGAGAACAAGGCAGGCCCTTCATTTATAAGCTGGCTGATTCCTCTTTAAAATGCCGATTCTAAGGTAGTAAGCGGCAGGAAGTAGAGACAAAAGCCCATGCCAGCCATTGCATGGAGGAAGACATTTTAAAACCTAAAATCATAAATCGAAATACTTTATGGCACGTAGACATATCAAGCATTCGCTCACTGACTGTATAGCCACCTCCCACCCCTGCTGTAAGTTCCGTGAAGAGAAACACAGGCTGTAGCGCCATCTGCCGGGAACACAGTTACACCCTCCGTGACTGTGATGGATCGGTCCTGAGGCAGGAGCGGATGCTTGATCAGCGAGGATGTCTGCGGTAGCTGCTCTGCGATGCTAGAACGCGGGTCTAAATATGAGGACTAAGTCAGCTCTGGAAACACTGCAGAAACGCAGACAAGGGAGACGAAGGCTGCTGTCTGAGCGTATCCCCTTAGTAATCAGGCGGGGGTTAGGGAATACTTATGATGTACATCTCTGCCTCCCGAGCGTGTCCATCGATACTCCGGAGGGATGGTTTCTACGCATGATGCGGCCGTTACTCTGTCAAGAAGTTATTCCTCCAAGGTGAACGCGCTCTTACTGTGAACTTTAGCACATCTTTTACACAAGCGTCCTTTACCAGTATCTGTCCACGGAAACTATCACAATTGTCGTAATGTAGTTGATTGTGCTGGCAGTAGTACATGGGCTGTGAATGGGGCTGTGTGGGTGTGTTTTCTACAAGAGTAAAACTAGGCAAAGTGTACGGGTCAGCGCTCTTCGCCCAGAAAGCCCAGTCACTGGAAACTGAGAAATGTCAGCCCAGCAGGATCCACATTTAAATAGCACCCATAGTTGCACATGGATTAGTAAACACCAAACAGGTACTGTTTGCTTTTATTGATGTTAAAGAATGTGTGGCATGTTGTGTCCGTGCATCTAACATGCTTTGTGACATGCACATTCCCAGGCCCTGATCCATATACAGTCATCTGAATCTCAAATAAACATTGGAGACTGTGATTTTAGTAAACTGCAAAATGGAGATACATCATTGTACCATAAATAATATTGTTTTCTGATTTGTTAGATTTTATCAGGGAAACTTCAAAGAATCCATTTAAAGGGCTTCCCAGCAAAGTCAGTGGTATCATGAGACTACCACAGATCCCCCATCCCCCCAAAAAAATCATCAAATTGCAGTTAATCAACTAGTAACAAAAACAAGGACAAATATTCAGTAAACACAATTAATAATGGCCTAAAGTCTCAATTTGATGGAATTGTGCAAAAAGAAATTCAAGCAGATGCAAATATATCTATTCCCTTTGAGACTATCTAGATTCAAACAAATTTTTCTTCATTTGATAATGTCTAATTTTAGTAATTAATGAATCTGACTCTTGGGAATGTTCCTTCTATCTAACTTAAATAGAGTAAGCTAATAAGTAATTAGTCCATCTAAATGCCTTGCAAGGTGTAATCCCTCAGTTCCTTCTAGATTCTCTCCATTCTGTTTGCCTTACTAATTGTTTTAGTTTAAGCTGTTTTTCATCTTGCAAACTATTTCACAATGAAAGATAAGTGTATATGAATAAGTACTTCTTTTAATATAATTTCTCTTGCCAATGGACACTTTTAACCCTTCAGAAGACAACATTTTCTTCTTCCGTTTTTAAATCAGGAAAGGGCATACTTCTGGTGTTCTAGAAGATAATTTCCCATGTACGTGCCCAGTTGGCGTTGTACTTCGCAGGCGCGCTCCGCAGGCGCCCTTGCAGCCTGCCCGCCCTTGGGCAGTCAGGGCCTGGACTTTGGAGCGCAAGTGCAAAGCGAAATCTGCTTCTGCCTCAGGCCCATCCCCTCCTGTGTGCCGACGACGTTGGCAGGGACTTTACGCATGAATTTACGCTCCTCTCCCCTTCCTCTTCAACCTCTTTCTCACTGCAGGGTGGGGGAAAAGTAGGTTTACAGCTGTTCGAATGGAAAATAACACAATGATTGATAAATGATAACACAAGACTAAACTGTGGCGCATGCTCACTGCTGTAAACCTACTTTTGCCCGCCCTTGTATTCGGTTTACCAGCTGCATAATTTGCAGGACTCAATGCACGCTGAGGAGGAGAGTTCCACGTTCAAGTTGGGGTGCAGGGGAGCACCCGTGTGATGAAGGTACTCACATAAAGCTTTCGTCTTCTCTTCTCTCTCTCTCTCTCTCGACCCCTCACAGTATTTGCTATTTAATGTTGTTTTAAGCAAAGAAAAAATAAGCAAAGAATAATTAAAATTTTACATTATTAGTGCAGTATTTCCCCATTTATTTTTACATGCAATGCTAGGTTTCACGGCATCTGAGAGCATTTAATTTGCAGGAAGAGGAACCCGAATTACATAATTCTTATTTCATAGCTTGTCTTCAGACACGCTGCTTGTGCTCCAGCAAGCCTGAGCTGAGGAATAAAAGCTAGACTTGAGACGGGGGAAAGGCATAGAAGTGAGGGTCCCACAGTGGTGGAACCTGTCCAAAAAGGGATCCCTACGCACACAATACCCAGGAGCAAGGGCCAACCCTCCCGGTTATGTGGGTGCCCTGCTCCAGGACCCGGGGCTCCTCCTTGCTCAGCAGGGTCAGCTGACAGTCCTCCTACCCTCGCCAGCCTCGGACTCACCGCTTCAGAGCCAGGCAGAATCTCCTGTTCTCACGGCCCAGGTGTGAAAATTCCTGGGGGATGCCTGCAACCTTCAAAGGCCTTTATTTTTACTCATTGTCTAAATTTTTATTGAATTCATTGGGGCCACATTGGTTAATAAAATTATATAGGTCTCAAGGGTATAATTCTGTAACACACCCTTCCGTCACCATTTACCACCCTTTATCGTCTTCTATCTCCCCCACCCCCCCTTCCCTCTGGTCATCACCAGGCTGTTGTGCGTGTCTATGAGATTTTCTCTTCTTTCCTTTAATCCCGTCACCTTTTTGTAGCCAGCCCCCAACCCCCCTCCTCTCTGACAGCTGTCGGTCCATTCTCTGTACCTGCACCTCTGTCTCTATGCTGCTTGTTAGTTTATTTCTCGGAGCCAGCAGGACACTGGTGGCAGCAGACCTGGGCCGGACAGGGAGGGCATCCTTCCCCTTCACCCCTCCTGCTTCCCGGCTGGGCCTGGGGGCCTGCCCAGCCCTGGGACAGCAGGCAGCCAAGCCCTGCCTGGGGGGTGAGGAGGACCAGGTCCCCCAGACCTCTGTCACATACCCCTTGTTTCATCCGATTTCTCCCACAGACTACAAGTTCAAAGATAAATTAATAATAACTTCAAGATGGCACTAGGAGAACCGTGAACTGCTGAGCGGGGTCCCGTGTGACTGCGGGGGTCCCGTGGAACAAGCTCTGTTGGTATTTAACTTTACTCACAGTTCTCTGGTTTTGGGGGGGAAAGCCTTCAATATCACTGCCCCGACAGCCTCCATCCACTGATCAGTTCCCCAAACCCAAATGTCAAAAAAGTGCTACCAGTCTTTTCCTTTCGTTTTCAAACTGTACCGTTTCTTAATCCAATCCAGTGTGGGTTTGGTCTGCAAAACGGCTCTCTTCAGCCCAACAATGATCTCAATTTAGTCCCACACTGCGTAGTGACGGTTCAGTCAGTGAAGGGCCTGGTATTCGGGGCCTTATAATCCGATACAGAGGACTCCATCTTTTGTTTACATCTAACTTAATCAGTCTGCCATATGAGCTTGTTCTGCGACACAAAACCTTGGTTTGCACCCTATTAAACACTGTTTTAAAAGCAGTTTCTTCAAGTTCAGTTGCCCTGTAAAGCTGGTTTGACTAACCCTACTTTTTCTTTCTTTTCTTGGAGCAAAACCGTGCCCCATTGATCGGCATCATATGATGGCGGTCGGTCCATTTTGCTACTGAATCGGGGTGCAGCGCACCCATCACTTCTGTATGCAGCAGTTGCACCATTGGGCTCATATAAATGAAGTTCCATATCCTGCAGACAAGGGCCCATGGCAACCGCTGTGGGAGGCAGATAAAGAACCGTCAAAATGTGACTTTTCATGTACTTGATCTGCCCATTACTTTTCTGTGACCGGCAATCCGATCCTAACAGCAACCTCACACCCCTGACCTGCTTACCAGTAAACCTAACGAGTCTGTTGAATGGCAGCTTGCTTATTTTCTATGTTTGGAAAGCATTTTTGGTCTTACTTGAGAAGATAGTTAATGTCTGTCCTTACTGCCATCTCATTAGTTGCTGAATTTAACTCCTGGAAACACACACGCTACATCATGTGAAAGGGTAGTATTAGATTTGAATTGCTTTTCCAGTCTGCTGCTAAGACTAAATACTGTCTCTGTGGCCAGGCTAAACAATGTGAAAGAGATTAGAAACACTCTTTCCGATGATTTATCAAGTACTCAAAACTTATAGAGATAGCTAATTAAACCAGGCAGTTTAAACTGTAGAGATACTTTGCTTTTGCAGCACAATTACTTTATAATTACTTGTTTGTTAATTTTTTTCTCAAATACTTGCTTATTTCTACTGATTATGAATTCCCAGGCATAATTCAATTTCAGGACATAAATCAAGGCAGACTTAGTAATAGGCATCTTATTTACATTATGTATTGAATTTGAAAGGTAATATCAAACGCGTGCCCTTAATGATCCTTACCTCTCTAGCTGGGACAGACAAAATGACCTGGTAAGGACACACTCCTGAATCTCTTCTGACCACCACTGGTGAATATGGGCACCTTACCTCACTGCATCTAAGTATTCTACATAGCTGGTAACATTACCTTCACTTCTACACTCAGACTTGAGAAAAATATACTGAGGGGTAGAAATGGGTTTAATGAACCCAGCAGTGCCTCTGTTCTTGTCTTCTGTGTTTGAATACATCGTATTCACTGATCCCACAATGGTGGGGCATTAACCCCCAAACTGCGTGGGAAGCATTGAAAATGCAGCCACAGATGGGATGGATAGGAATGTCCATGGGGCACACGTGATAACCGGAAGGAGAAAGATACTTCACAATTTAAGCAAATGAATCAAATAAGTGCAGATTATAACATCTCTCATGAAGGGAGGAGTCCCAGGAGGGATCAGAGGATGAGGAAAGCGGAGCGAGGCTGCCGTTTCAGGGACAGAGAGCAGGGAAGATCTGAGGCTGGGCGCTGGGAAGCCGACCTCCCTGAACACAGGAGGGGCCAGGCCCACTGAAGCAGGATGGGCAGTGGGCACGTCTGCCGGCCAGGAAGGGGTTCAATGTGGTGGGAGCACTGAGAGCCAGCACCGGAAATGACGGAGCAGAAATAGGCTTCAGTTCTTGTGAGTCTTGATATATATTTTAGATTTTCACAAGTAGTGGAGATGTTTTCTATTAAAAAAAACAAACAAACCATGAAGTGGTCTGATTTCTGTGTTTACAAATATCATTCTGGTTGTTAAATAGAGAAGGCAGAGAGCTGAGAAATCAAAGCAGAGGGATCCCAGAAGAGGCTTTGGCACTTACTTGTTAAGGGAAAGATGAGGTGGTTGGACAACTCAGTGGCATTGTGAAAGGGAGGAGAGAAATTGAGTATATATTTTAAGAGTTCATGGGGTTGCTCCATAAGGCACTAGGAAAAGGGGGGAAATAAAGGTTTCGATTTGGCATTTGAGACCCTACCTCATAGGGGTTCTATGTTAAAGTTACAGTGAGCACTAAGTATCAAGAGATCTGCCCCTCATCAGGGTTGGTACCTTCCTGTCCACTGTGAAACCTTCCTGTGTCGTCTTCCGAACTTACACTTCATACTTACTCTATTTTTCAGTAGGTTTTCACACTCTGTAGTATCTTGGGATTATCTGTGAATGCAGTCGTATTTTTTCTGGAAAGATTCTGAAGGGTCATTCTCCTGCTGTGTTTATGTGAGTATCATATTACATGCCAGGTCATGCGAAGTAAAATGTATTAATTCGGGGAATGCACGCCCAAAGCTATTTATGAAAGCATGAATCATACTGATCGTCATGTGTGGTTACATTATCTACCGAATCAGCCGTTGTAAGTCCCCCACCCCCCCAATCTTTGCATCATCCTGTTTACTGGTGTCCACGTCAGGTCAGCTGTAGAGGTGGTCAGGCTGACTCATTTGTGGGGTCTCCCCTAAATTGGTTTCTCTTCTCTATTTCTTCTGTCACATGCTAACCATCAGTGGCTCAGTCCCTAAAATAACCTCTTCCTGCATTTTCCTCCAACAAGTCATGTTTTTCTCTCTAGAATTACACTTTTAAAGCAATGATCCTATCAGTGATTTCAACGCTAAACAAACAAAATCCTTACAGTAGCGCCCCATACCCTCCACGTCCACGCCCCCTCATGGCAAATGTCCTTCCTAAATGCAACATCTCGCAAAATCCCACACCTTGTACCGTGGCACACCAAATGGCCAACTCCCGTCCAGTCACACGTCTCATTTTCCTACTATGCCGACGGCATGCCACATTTCCAGTGCTCAGATGGACCTGTCCTGAACTTCCACGCTGGCTCGTCTGCTTCCATCTGGAAAACTCTTGTCGGCTATCCCCCATTTCGGTGGATCTGCCACCTGCCTCATCCTCATCATATTAACAGACCAAGTCTCACCCATAACCTCCTTAGAAAAGCTTTCAGAACATAGTCTAGGGTTGTGTTTTCATTGTCTATTCTCTTACCCTGCCTTGCTCGTTTCTATGGAATTGATCAATAACTTACCTAATATATTTATTTGTCTACTTGATTTATTACCTTCCTCATGGGGAAATAACTAAGACAGCATGGACTTCGCTGTACTAGGGCTTTTATTATCATTCACTTCTGAGGATTGCTGGAGGAGAAGAACCTCACACGAATTTATTATTATAAAACTCAATCAATATTTAGGATGTTGCTATGTCGAAAAACTAGCTGGAGTACTGACTGGGGTGGTTCGCTGGGTTGGGTGTCCTCCCATACACCGAAAGGTCACTGGTTCGATTCCCGATCAGGGCGCATGCCTGGGTTGTGGGCCAGGTCCCTGTTTGGGGGCGTGCGAGAGGCAGCTTACTGCTGTTTCTCTCCCTCTCTGTCTCCCTCCCTTCCCCTCTCTTGAAAAATAAATAAACAAAATGTTTAAAAACAACTAGCTAGAATTTAACAAGCAGCTATTATCTTAATGGAACATGGACGGCTAGTGATGCTGTTGCTGCTCTTCAAGCAATAGCCTTGTGAAAGCGACTTCATACAGATGTTTAAATGGAACAGATTTACGTTGAGCTATCTGCCAGTCGTTGTAGGAGGTAGAAAAATGAAAAGGCACGCTTCTGTTCTGTTCCAGATCACAGGAGTGGAGGAAATAAACAAGTAGAAAGCCAGACAAGTGCTCTTGTTTCACTGAAATACGATCATTCCTTTTACTGACTCATTATGCCTGGTGGCATCCGCTTCTCGGAGGAAAATATGACTTTACTTACCAGAGAAATTAAAAACTAAAATCTAGACTATATTTTAAAAAATATGTATATATACACGTAATAAGGTTCCAAACAGTATTGTCAAAGTAATTCACCATGCAGTGAATTTAGCAGTAAAATATACACAGTCTGGAGCGCTGAGTGTCAGCTAGGGAAATTTAAAAGGTTTTTTTTTGTATTTTTTTTTTAATGGAATAAATGCGTAAGCCTAAAAGGAGGCAAAATAATTCTTTTGAAGCCAGTTTCAGAAAACTTTGGGGATACATCGCTGCACAACTGGGTTGGTGATTGAAAACAACGTTCTTTAACACGCTCAGATATACTTCAGAATGACTCAGTGGGTTGTACAACCTACTGCATTTCCTTCCCAATTATTTTTGAAGGGTTCCTGACAAATATTTCCTAAGACAGAGTGGCAGACTTTCTTCTTTGTTTTGTTGTTATGAGCCTCTTACTTTTTATTCTGCTATGAGAAGCAAATGGCAAAGCTATGATTTGGGTATCAGAGGCTCAATTTGTACAGTTTATGGTACGGCTTCCTTTATTCTATCAAGAAATACAAATTATATGGTATTTCAAAAAAAGATGTAAATTTGGTTGTGATGTTAAAAAAAAATTGTGTCTTGGCAATTGTATGAAGGGGTCAACAATTGTTGAAGCCCCCACTGTGTGTGACATTAAATGCCTTTGTAAACTGTCCCAAGTATTATAAAAATACCCATCTAAATGTTTTTGTCATATAATGTTAAAATTTTGACTATGGATAAAAAGTAACACACAAGTTAGATCAAATATGACTACTATAGATAATCACTATATAAAACTCTCCTTCATTGATTGAACATTTGGATTCACGAATACAGTTTCATTTTACAGATTGTTCTTCAGATTCAAACTATAAAATGCCAATTTAAAGAGTTAATTTTTCAGATGTGATTTATGGTAGATGATTATTCCATCTGAGATGGCAAAATCTTTTGAACATTTTTATTACTGTATAGCCTCCTTAGTTGTTGATAAGCTTTTAAAATGGGATGGAAATAAAAAGGCAACTTGTCATTTATTACTGCAAGGGAATACATTTTATATGCCGCCTTATACTCCATCAGCTCATGCACTCAACCTTGATTTGGCTTTTGCTCTGAAGACCCCAATATCCATGTCTCATGAGCAGGAAGCTCGACTTTAATTTGTTTCCTCTTTTCTCGTCCTCTCTGACCATTTGGCTTGCATCCATAGGTGACCTTGGCCATATCTGTCCACTGTTTCAAGAGCCCGTGATCTAAACCAGCACTTCACTCTTAATTAATTCTCCCTTTGTTCTTTGCACCTCCCGAAATCCAGGTCATATACTCAATTTGTTTTATGAAACCACCAACCTAAATTTCTATAATTTTATATCAGCTCATTTTCAAATGTTGCCTTTTCAGGTTCTGACCTATAGAGTTACATGTCAAGCCCTCAGTTATTTCTTCATACCCACAAAACTCTTTCTGGTATAGCTCAATTCTTCTCTGAAGACTTTTTTTTCCGGATATACAACAGTCTTATGTAAGTTTATTTCAGATTATGTGACATTTAAAAATACAGAAAACACAAGACAAGAAATTTGGTCCTCTAAAGTGTGATTCTTTATTTATGTTTACTGATCTATAAGGATATTTCAGAGTAATAATTTTCTTTTTTATCATTAAATATTTTCTGGAGATGATAAAGTGACTTTTGAGAGGTGGTATAATTAGCAATTTAATATTTTTGAACTTTAGAATATTGTTCAATTAATTTATTATGTATATAATTAAACACATTATTTATTAAAAATCTTTTTAAAAGTCTCTTTGCCTGGCTGGTGTAGTTCAGTGGATTGAGCGTGGGCCTGCAGACCAAAGGGTCACGGGTTCAATTCCCAGTCAGGGCACATGCCTGGGTTTCAGGCCAGGTCCCCGAATGGTGGCATGTGAGAGGCAACCACACATTGATGTTTCTCTCCCTCTCTTTCTCCTTCCCTTCCCCCCTCTCTATAAATACATACATACATACATAAAATCTAAAAAGTACTAAAATATAAAATAAAGCTCTTGAAAGTATAAATAAATAAAAATAAAAGTCTCTTCTTAGCAGTCCTCAAAATTAGGCATGAATAAAGCAGTGGGCTCAAGGTTTACTAACAAAGAGAGTAGAAGTTGCTAATTAAAATAATTTGAATGTCATGGAACATTCGAAGGCTTCGATTGTTAAAGATCCTACTTTTAAAATCTTACACATTTCCTCAAGTATGTACAAATCTAAATTATTTTTAAGCTAGAAGCCAACTTTATCACTTTGTAAAACATCTGAAAATCCAAGAGAAACCAATTTATTCAGAAGCAAAATATTGTATGTCTGGTATACACACACATACACAGCAAAAAAAGACAAGAATACTGATTTTGCCAGGTGGAATTTCCATTCATTCCCAGGGTAAATAATAGATGCCTAATCAATAGTGAGCTGGAAGAGGGCCATTTTGCCACCTCACTCACATTCGGATGCTGCAGAGATAATGCTGCTCATCAAAGCAGGCACTGATTACAAATTAGGCGTAATGGATGTATTGGCAGATGCGTTTTAGTGAGATAACCGAAGATAGATAAGTGATGCTTAATTTTAAAGTATAGAGAATAACATTTACTTTTATAAAATGAACAATGTAGTTAGAAATTGTTCTTTTCCCCTCAACTCTAGTTAATGTCTCTTTTCTCCATCTTTATTATTTGCAGTAGAATAGAAGAATAGAAAATAGAATAGAATGTTTTACGTTTTAATGATAGGACTTGGAAGCAAAACTAATAAAACTTATGGTTCGTTTTGAATGGAAACTAAATAAGTGCATTTCTTATTTTAAAAAGGGTTAATTTTTGCTTTAGGATGACTAGATTTTTGTTCATAATATCATCGAGACTTTTTAACCACATGTTAATTTTTTTTAACCCTCACTAAAGATTCTGGAGATAATGGCTTTGCAAATATGCATTTATAACACAGAATAATTGGATCGCACAAATTACAGTCTTCGAATTCGTTGAGGCAAATATGGTTGTTCATTGATAAGAGTGACGTATGGCTTCAGGAAAATTACAGGTGTGCTGTCATATAGATAGAAGATGCAAAATGAATAGAAAACATCAATTACAGGCACCAGTGCAGTAAACCAGCTTATACACCTTGCTAGTCTCAAGCAAAGAACATTTGCTCCTTGCATTTCTGTCAGAGATTGAAGGAGGAATGTTGTATGTCCCCTTCTACTTTGATTGGCAGGCATTCACTTTTTAATTTAGTACAGTATCATTTTTAAGATTTCAGCAATAGAGATCTTTTGATGTATCAATTTTACTATTCTATTAAAAAATCCTTGCTGATAGATTTGCAACTTTTTCCCAATAATGTGTTTTGATCAGCTCAAATTACACTGACAAAATATTGATAACTATTGTGTAATTCCACGTGTCATAGCATCCGTAGCTTATCTGTATCGCATTGGGCCTGTTTCCAGTCGTTCACCAACCGCGCACGTTTCTTTAAAAAGCCAATCACTGAGTGGATTTTCTCCCCCTGCAGCGAGCGTGCCAAAATTTCAATGCAAATCGGTGTGCCATTGTTAAATTCTGTACTCAGGCACCACTGAATTACTTTTGACTCATAATTAAACACTTGTTCTAGGCATTTGAACTCCTTGGCCTTGATAGAAAGGCAATTTTTCGCGCATATTTGAATGCTCCGAACTGGCTTTGTAAGTGGGGTCTGGCATCCAGCCATTCCCAGGCTAGTCAGAGATGGCCTGCCCAAAATATTTTAACCATTAGCATTGTTATTTTATTTTATTTTATTTTATTTTATTTTATTTTATTTTATTTTATTTTATTTATTTTATTTTATTTTATTTTATTTATTTTATTTATTTTATTTTATTTTATTTTATTTTATTTTATTTTATTTTATTTTATTTGTTGTTCTTGTACAGTTTTCTGTCTTTTGCCCATTAGCATCTTATGGCACTTGATGAACACTCTGTGAAAAGAATTCATACTAAGGTATAAAAATATTTAGTCATTAGTTATTCAGACTCTGAGAAGAAAAAAAATGTATTATACAGAAGAAAAATCACATGGACAACACTCATAGGTCCGTTTGTTCAACATGCTGGGTCCTGACTTTTGCTCAGAATTTGCTGTTTGAGTTAAAGAATTAGGTCATATATACAAAAAATAGCCCAAGTGAGAATCATAATCAACCCCCAAACTGACAGCCGAATGTAAAAACAGTAAGTCAGAGACACATGGCTAACGAACAGTGGAGCGAGGATTCCCGGCCAGCCACGCCTGGACCAGAAAGAGGTTTTCCCAGCTGCGGGCTGCTGCCTCCACGCGAGAAGTTCTTAGATAATGAGGGGGCGCGGAGGAGACAGGGGCCTGGAAAGCTGAGTCGGCGAGTTTCTGTTTCTTGCTGTGGGCAACCAGGTGCTACTGAAATGTCCGCATAAATAGCAGTCGGTTATTGTGTTGCCCTGCTTATTATTGAGTTACAAATGCTTTGGCCTGTCGTGGGTAGGCGTAGTGAGTATTGATGATGACATAAATGATAAAATAGTTTGTGTTAATAGGGATGAAAGGCCACCTGAATACAATACTCAGTCTTACACTGGGACCTCCGCTGGCAGAAAAGGAAGGAGGAGAAGTGCGTTACGAAGGGCGTTAATTAATGGGTGGATTGGCAAAAATGTAACTAGGATGGCAGGTTCGGTGAAAATATTCTACCAATACTAAACGTGCTGAACTTGGAAACTGCGTAAGGACGGGCAAGGCCCTGAGCTTCTCTGAATCGATTGTTTCTCTCTACAGTTGCAATAATAGCACCGCACGGGGTTTGGGAGGAGGGTAAAATGACCTCTCTGTCCAGAGAGCCCTCAGAACCATGGTGGTTTATTAGTATTTGTCCTACGCACAGCCCCAGGCAGCGCAAAGTGCGGAAGAGCACGGTGTTGCGGAGACCACTTATCAACGCCCAGTTGTTGAGGCGTTAATACTCTGTGCGCCGACTCTAGTCTGTTTTTCATCCCTCCACGGTTGGAGTCAGATAACAATTAGAGAAACACCATGCCTATTGTTACACACGCTGTAAAAGTCTCTGAAATCAGTTTCCTAAAATTAGATTAAATGGATAAAATAAAAATGAACCCCAATTCGGATAAAAAAATAAAAGCACTGCTTCGTGTGAAACATTTTTTCATATTGTTCAAAAAGATACATTCTGGCATATGGCACTTTTTCTGTAAACATGTGTTTTAATTTTCTTCGGTAAAATACTTAGCTCATATAATTTTCAAATAAATACTTAGAGGGCTCGCACCATTAGGAGAAATAGAGTAATTTCCACATGTGTTGCCCGTGTTCAGAGCCACAGTGATGTTTGAAAACTCCAGTTGCTTACATAAATTAAGTCACTTAGTCCTCCCCCAAATCCTCGGAGGTCGGCATTATTAGCATATTCATTACGCTAACTATATTCATCCGTAATGACCAAGTCAGGCTTTGCACCCATTAACGACTACATTGTACCACCTCTCAGTGGGTTCATCTGAATTCCGTTCATCCGATGGAGAAAGCAGACATGGACTGCGATGGAAAATGTAATCTCCTAGCCACCACAAGGAGCCTTTTCTTTCCTGGGGCATCTTTGGCTCACAAACACAAGGCCCTCTTCTTCTATCCAGGCCCCTGCCTCCCTAGCTGCTCAGGCTTGTGCGTCACTCTAAGGGCAGTTAATCCCATCAGCTCAGAAGGGCTCCCTTTCGTGTCCTGCTGTTGATGCTTCTCTCGGAGTCTCCACTGGCTTTGAGGTGGTCCATAGTCTTCTCACTTGCATGAGAAAAATAGTTTTTCCTTCCTATCATTTCGTCTTTTAGTGATGAGCCGCAAAGCATGGGGTCTCACATCCTCGAATTCCTAAATATTTGAGTGAGATAGTTTCCTAAAGTGTTCACTCCTGGGCTCTCCACGCTTATCATTCACGCCCCCCTGGTGGTGTGGAAGAGGCCAAAGCACAAGACAGGCAGCCCGGACTCTGACCTTGAACCCTCCCAGTATGCCGTGCTTCTGCCACCATTTCGCGGAGTTGCATGAATGCTAAGAAATGCCGTCCATCCCTCCGCCTTCTGAAACCATACTCAGGAATGCCAACCCCGTAAACCAGGCTCTTCATGTAAAGGGAAATCCCCATGAGGAATAAATTCAGCTTCTTTAAGAACCAAAGAGAGTGTGCCCACTTGGTTGCTTGAAATGTTCAGGTTTTTTTTCCCATGGCATCAGCAGGAAAAACATGCTGACATGGTGTCGAGTGTCCAGGGGTCCATGCCGTGGTTCTGATTCTCATTCCAGAAATACAGGACGACTACCAAAGTGACAGGTCGGACTCCCCAAGGGGCGACACCACGGCAGTCACAAAATGC
This sequence comes from Anoura caudifer, assembly GCA_004027475.1. Lineage (NCBI taxonomy): Eukaryota > Metazoa > Chordata > Mammalia > Chiroptera > Phyllostomidae > Anoura > Anoura caudifer. Next base: position 204,513 of record PVKU01001268.1, read on the forward strand.
AGCTCTTTTTCGGTCACCGCGCCTTGCAATGAAGTCAGTGCCAAGGCTGCCTCGGGTCCAAAAATGACCGGCATGTTTCTTCCGACAGGACTACTGTGTTGTCGGGGTTCTGGGGGACATTGGAAACAGGCTTTTGAAGTGATGGGTTTGGGGTTATTGATACATACTTAAGAACTTTCATTTAACATCCTAAAAAATATAAATAAAAAAATAAAAATGAGATACCACTGCGTAGCACCTACCCTGTGCCTGGCTGTGCTCTGAGCACCCTTATAAACGCATGAATTTCAAGAACCACTGTATGAAAGGGCCACCATTTCTTTTCCCCGCTTTCAAACGGGGAGATAAGGCAGAGACATAAAGGATCTCGCCCAGGATCATGCGGCTTTTGGGACAGGGCACGGGGCATGCTGCCTGGTCCCAGTGTGAAAATGAGTAGGATCTCACTCCATCGGCTCTTTTTGTATGCTTGGAAATTTGTGCAAAACAAGATTTTCCTGAAACCAAAAGTTTGCAAAATCATTAATTTTGAAAACATGGATATCACCTTTTTTTGGCTCTTTTTTTCCACACTGTTTTTGAAACAAGGACTTAAACAAATACAGCTTGATCATCCACCAGCATTTTATATTTATCCAGTCTCCCAATAAGCTAAACTGCCTTATGCAGTGCCTTAATGGAATATAGCATTTTCAGACGTTGCGCAAATTATTTTAGCCATATATTATTTGTTTAAAATGACTGGCTGAACATGCTTAAATCCTCTAAATTATTGATTGAAATTATGGAGTGCATTGAGGTTTGCTCAGACATTACATGGATTACAGAACAATGCTCCCAAATATCCAATCTTTTAAAAACTAATACTTCCTATTATGAAAAGCTATGCAAAAAGAGATTCAGTGCATTCAATGCTGAATACTTTGAAATTCAATGAATACAATTTCATTAGAACTTTGTACCATTAATGCTGAAGAAAATGAGGTGGAGGAATAGAAGATAAAATCATTTCAAAGCATTAAACTTCCTGACTATGTTAGCAGAGACATTTTTTTTAAGATTTTATTTTATTTATTTATTTATTTATTTATTTATTTGAGAAAGGGGAGGGGAAGGAGAAAGGGAAAGAGGCAACCACATCAATGTGTGGTTGCCTCTCACACGCCCCCTACTGGGGACCTGGCCTGCAACCTAAGCGTGTGCCCTGACTGGGAATCAAACCAGTGATGCTCTGGTTCACAGGCCTGCACTCAATCCACTGAGCCACAGCAGCCAGGCACAGACATGCTTTAATCTATGGGTTATCACGCATGGGTGGCAGGCAAGTTTCTTGTTTTGTTAATAAAGTTTTATTGAAACAGCCTATTTTTAATTGTTGTCTGCAGTAGCTCAGAGTTCGGTAGTATTTGCCATCCATGCAGCCTATTACAGAAGAAAATTGCTAAGTGCTATGGGGCACATCTAAATATGTAAAATATAACATTCAGGTTCATACCAAGACATTGAGGCTGTGGAGCCAGCACTTTGAGACAGGCATGATTTATTAAGCTTTCCTGAGAGAGTCAGGAAATTATAAAAGTCGAGGTTCTTTATTTTCCCTATGGTGAGCATAGAATTTCATCAGCTGTTCAGAGGAAAGACTTCTTCAGAGCTGGTGAGTACGGATCCGGATCAATGAAGTCTTCTTCGCCGTACAGGAATAATTTCAAGTCTGTGTAACATCCATTCTGCCCCACAGTTGACTCTGAGATTAAACAAATAACTAATCCCACTAATCAAGCTTCAGAGTGTTCACATTTTCATGCTAATGAAAAGCTGACTAAATAAGAATGGAAGTCTTCAGTTAACTGTATCAGTTGGCTAGTGAAGTACTTTTCTAAAGGTGCACCTGATAAAATGTCTTAGAGCCCTCATTTTTATATTTCAATTTCTTAAAAATAAACTTGTAATACTTCCTATCTTTTTAAAAAAATAATGCCTAAATGTATGAAACCTATTCTAAGTTTTCTTTCAGTTTAAAAATGTTTACTAATGACCTTTCTTTATCTACATACTAAAGAAAGTATTGACTGTTTTTTCTTATACACACACCTTTGCATTTTTTGAGCACCACATAGGGACTTTTACAAGGTAATTGAATTGTTACTTTGTATACAAAAGTATAAACTAAAACGAAATAACATATAAACACATTTTAAAATTCATTGTATCAATAGAAATCACTCTGGAAAATATTAAAAGGAGAAAAATATAAATAATTTGTATTTTCAGGACTTTAGCAAAGAAGCTATGTATCTTACCAATGTGTTTGTAAGGATTTTTATTGTGAGATACACTTTAGTGTCTCCGTAAAATAATTTTGGGAAATAATTTACAGCTTTCTTATCTCAGAATATTTTGAAGTGATTTGCAGCTGAGTCATCCATCAGTAAGTAATGCTGTCATCTCATGGTGGATGTCTCATTCAGTTAAAGGAACTGACACATCCATCTGGCTCTGTACTGACGCAAACTTACATGTGGCTTTATCCTAGTTCTCGCATATTCTTACACAGTTTAAGGCAAGCTAGTCTCTAACCTTCTTTTTCCATGATTTTAGCATTTAATCATTCATTTATCATTGTAGTTCTTATCATTATCCTTTTATATGAAACTTACGTAATTTTATGCAAAGCCAGAAAAAAAACCAAAAAATATAATGTCAAATAAACACCCTTTTTGGACTTGAATTTCTAACTGTGATGTGGTAAAAGGAACCAAATGTCTCTGTCTTCTATAAACAACTGGAAACCTGGACACAATGATGTAAAATAATTATTATTAAGCATTAATAAGCCAATAGGAATCCTCAAGTTTTTCAATTAATCCAAAAGAAGGCATGAACAGAGGAAAACAAGAAACCAAAAATGCAGAGAGAAGAGAAAATCAGCAAGATGGGAAACTTGAACTTAATTTATTAACCTATGACACTAAAAATAAATGATCAAACACCTCACTTAAAAGGCACAGATGGTTAGAACGTATATTAAAGATAAGAAAGAACAAAGTATATGCTGTCTATAGGAAGCTCATGTTAAATAAAAGATACATACAGATTGAGGGATGAAAGGAGAAAAATTATATTCATTGTGTATCAACCTGGGCCCGTTAGGAAATAGATACCATATCATCATATGAACAGGAAAAGTGTAACATATGGAATAATGTTTAAAATGGGGAATTGGAGTCCTGAGGGGCTGGCTAGTAAGAATTACAGAGAACTCCAGAAAATATAGGAATAGCAGGTAGAAACAGATGTTTTTCTCCTAGGAGCCCTCTGGAGCCCTTACTCATGGTGCGCTCTCTCCAGAGCTTAGTCCTCAACCTGGTAGGATGGCGCGCAGCCGGCAGAACTTGCTGGACATCCGACCAAGGAATCTTGCTGGAAATCCATCTTCTAGGGCAAGGGCTGGCAAACTACTCTACAAAACCCACACAGGAAGTATTCGAGGCCTTGGAGACACGCAGTCACTCTCACGCAACCGAGCTCCGCAGCTGCGTTGGGCGCGCCCCCAGGACAAGCTGCCGCAGGAGCCGCCCAGCCAGGCTCCCAGGAAATGTTACAAATACACCTGGCGCGCTCCACTGGGCATGCGCACAAGGTCTTGCAGCAACTGCTCGGGGTGTCAGAAACTGTCCACAGAGCAAAGTCTCTGCTGGCGGTGCTCTGTAACAGGCAGCCTGGAGGGGTGAGGAGGTTTGGGGGAAGGGCTGGCCCCTCAGAGCCCTGCGCCCCTGCGGGACCTGGGGACCCGGGAAGCTGTGCATGCTGCAGGGATCGCAGACTTTTCCGGTGGCTTTTGTAAATAAAAGAATTCCCTTTGGGACTTTCATATTTAAGACTTTATAGTATTTTTGTTTATATAATACATTTATCTTGCATGGCTTATGTTTATCAAAATTATCAATAAATTTTTGGAAGTGGTCCCTTCTTATTTTCTGATTTTATTTTGAAATATATATTTTTTCTTGCCACAACTCTAGTTATATTCTTTTTTAAATGTAATTTTACCTGGTTATTGCCAGACTATGAGCACAATAAGTACTGGATATGAATGATTGTTTTACCTTCTCCATTCAATTTTACTTCACGGTTTTATCTTTTTATCATTGCCAGGGCTTCCGATTATAGAATTGTCATCTCTTATGTTGATTCAGATATAGGGTGGCCTTTGAAAATATATATATGTTAGGTAAAGGAGTTGATCTAATATGTGCTTACTAAAACTTTAAGGGAAAAGTAATTAACATTAAGTGATAGTCATAAAATGTTAATGGTTTGTACTAATATTGGTTGATAAATATGTTGTTAAAAATACAGTTTTAGAAGCATTATATATACTGTATATATACTAATACTTCATTATTTTAAAAGTCTGAAATTTATTATTTAATAAGTCCAAAATTATTATCTAATAAATCCACAACTATTTTGAAAATAATCCTTTGACTAGTAAATTAGCATTGTAGGTAAACATGCAATCTTTATATTTAAAATTCAACTGCATAATTTTCAGTCTTACTCATTGTTTTAAAAAAAAATTAAAGGTTACTTCCTAAGGTCATAAGGTGTACTTCAAACTTCAATGAAGCAAATATTAAATGGATTCATTATCCTCTCAGTGATGAACAAAAGCCACAGTGCCTCCACTCAGCATCCATCATGTTTTCTGTTAGTCACAGCCTTTCAGCGCTGGTTTCCTCAAGATTTATATTCTGCTCCTTTGCAATCATAATCATCAAAGAGAGTGTAATGGGACACCATCAATTTAATTTAAATTTTCAAAAGTGCCAAGTTGATGGATCTTTTAAAGTACCACGGGGATCATGAAGGTAAACATCCCTTTCAGCATTATTAGTTTAATTTCAGTGGTACAGGAGATCCTAGGAGAGTATTATGAACACTGAGTCCTGCATAAAATTTTATACGCCAGTTTGCTAAGTAGAACATATGCTTGAAAGACTAAAATTTAATCAGCATAGTTCATGCAGGAAAATCAAGGTGTCAATATAATGATTTCAGAAGAGGTGTTTAGACTGTTTTGATTTTTAAATTTAAAATATTTTTGTATTTATTTTTATGGTTTTTTTTTTTATTTTTACAATTTAAAGGTGCTGGCTAGTATATGGGAGACGCTACTGGATGAATTCTACTCTGTGATAATTAACTAGTCAAACTCCTTGGTAATCAGGACATTGGCACCAGAACTGAACTTGTTTCTCTGCCTGTTTCTGGAACCAGGAACTTTGCCCGTGACAGAAGTTTCATATGAGCAAACAGCTTAGGTCACTGACAAGCATGTTCATTAGAATTAATCATTAGCTGCTTACTTATATGGTGCATAAAAGCGCACCGCATAGTTCGATTTTTTAGATTGCTCAGGAAAAGAAATGAAAACAGGTATCCTATATGGTTTTAACGTTCTAGAAATAGGTAACAAAAATGATGCAAGAAAAATAGTCTTAACATTGTCAATTCTGACCGAGGTAGTTCTTCTGAAAGATAAAGCCTGAACCCTCTGTGCCTGCCACCCGAGGATCTGTCGGAACAGTGTCGTGTGCGGTGCATGTAATGTCACTGGAAACCTGCTGCGGCTGCTTTGGCTAGTCGCCCTGCGCTTCCTGCGGAGCCTTAGCTCCCAATCAAGCTCTCTGTCTAGGACTCTCAATTGCATAATAAACTCTGTGATTGCAAATCCCTCCTTACGTTCTTGAGACCTTCTAGTCAAGGTTCTGTATTATATCTGAACCATAAAAATGAATCTCTTCCCCCCCCCCCGCCACCAGCTTTTCATGCTCCCTGCTTTTACAAATCTTGTTGGTATAGTCACAGGCTGCATGAAGGATAACTGTCAAAAATACGGGTTGACTTGAAATATGTTATTGCACTTCTCATTCCAAGGTAATTCACAATGGCGCTTGCTCAAACCTCTGAAATATTCTGTGGTTATTGATCTACTTTTGTGTTCAGCAGGTCAGGATTCAGTCTATCTTGCAAGAAGATGGAGTTTTTAAGTTACTAAAAGTTGCTCTTTTTTCTTCATATTAAATACATGTTTTATTGTGAGGTGAAGTAAGACACTGGGCACATAGAAAGTACTCAGTCAAATATTATTAATTTAAAAATTTTAAATTTTTTTTATTGTTGTTCAATACAGTTGTCCTCATTTTCCCGGCACCAGGTACTCCTTCTCAGGTACACGTCAGCTACAAGGTGGAGCTGGGATCCAAAATCCAAAAGGCCATACCCCCAGAGAATTCTACCGGTAGTGCACACCCATAGAGGAATTACAATCTGAAGTAGTCCTGTGAAGGCATGCCAGCCTGGGCCTGATTAGTGTGATAACTTTGCTTTTGAGGTGTGTTTGTAGTGCTGTTGAGAGTGGACTTGCTTTCCAAGTGGATGGATGACTTTTCAAGGTCAGGCAATCCCTTCTACTTCCATTGTCAATTTATCTACATTGAGAGACCCAGCCTTATTGGATAGAGAGAGGGACCACTTCTTTGGGGCTCTTGCTAGGTCTAAAAGCAGGACATTGAATGTTTTGAGGTCAACTAACCCTACTCATAAGTTTACTATCACAATTGTAGAACATTCTAAGTGAGCTGTTAATTTATTGACTTAGATAAAATTTATCTGTTTCATGTTGCATTATAGATATCACATACATTTAGGTAAGAGATTATAAATATAATTCATAACTTAAAAAAGTTTTTCTTAATCATGTAAGTGGTAGAATTAAGGGTCACAACCCTATATTGGGAAGTTGGGTGTCTGGGGCACTGCTTTTCCTGTTTAGCAGATAAGACTTATTTGGGAAAAAAAAGCTACTTAATATTCATACATGAACACAGTTTTTCCCATCCACCCCTTTGATGTTTCTTTTAGCCTTGGCAAATGTAGAGAAAAACAATTTGCAGAGCTTTGTATAAAATCTTGCAAAGAAAGGAAAAACATGCTAAATTATAATCCATAACTATCATAACCTTATTTTCAGATCATTGTAAATAGACTGAAAGTACATTTAGTGCACAGCATAAAATAAGTAGCCCTATGTGTACCAGAACAAGCAGAGTGATTTAACTAAACAGTACAAAAGCAATTCTACAGGAAAACTCAGCGCGATATCTTATGATGGAGCAAAATATATGTTACTTTTGGACCTGAAGTGTTCACTATGAAAATTAGCATCACTTGTTCAAAGGCTTATAAACTACCTGGTTGAGATAAGATGACTCATTGAAGGTCAATTTTCAGTAAAAAACTCTGCTGCCAAAGACTAAAATGATAGCTGTCCACACAGAACATAGTTATGGAACAAAGACTGGAGAAACTTATTTTGAATAAAACACTAAACTGTCCTTGAACTGTGTAAGTAGAACTACTGGCAACTCTCAGTTTTGCAAACGACAAGAGTGTGTCAGAATTTAATCTTTCAATTGACTTCAATTTTGCAAAAGAGAGCTGGCCACAGGCAGGGCTTTGTCGAAGTCTAACGATTGCCTATCAAATGTGGCAAAGATGCCACTTCCTTTGCTTTCTAGGATCAATTGCATTTTGCACCTGGAGCTGTACGATCAGTGATGGGATTGGAGGTTGGAGAGCCACTTAACTATGTCCCTTCAAGGCAACTGAGGTTTTTCTGTTGAAACTGTCTCTCTCCTCCCTCAACCTCCTCCTCTTCCTCTTCTTCCTCCTCCTTCTGTGCCTTTCCATCTCTGTAAATTTAGTCTTATTTTTGTACTTCTTGGTTTTATAACTGCTCCATGCTTCATCCTTCAGGATTTCTTCTCAACATGCTCTCTCTCATCTGTCTCCAAGCACTAGCTTTCTGGTACCTTCCTTGCTGGCTCCTTCTGATACCTTGCTTCCTCTTCTTGAATGGCAAGGGCTCGTCCTTGCTTCTTTTTTTTTTTTTTTGCTCAAGTAATTCACAAAATGGTCTCTCAGCACAGGCAATGCTCATGCTTGTGTGTGGGAGGGCCAACCTTTTCCTCTTCCCTCAGGGTTTTTCTGGCTGGTCTAATAATCAAATAGACAGGAGACAGATGAGCAAGAGACAATAACCACGTTAAACATACACCTGTGTCTGGGAGCCCTGCGTGTAGGAGGGATTCAGAGACCCCGCGTGCAGGAGAGATTCAGCAACAGAAAGCGGGGTGAGGGCATGTAACACAGTCTGAATGAGGGCTGCAAAGTCATCGCAGGGTAAGAAGAGCAGACCTTTATTTTAATAGGAGTTTGCCCCCTACCCTTTGCATAGGTGGAAAGAGATTCCATAGGTCCAAAGAGCATTCCTGTCCCAGGTCACAGGGTGGCCCAATCACATGATCTGTCATTTATAATTTATTACAGCCATTGGACTCTGTTTTAGCAAGAGACTCTCTAATGGACTTATTTTTTTGTTGTTGTTGTTGTTTTTGTAGAAAGTATGAGAAACAAGTTACCCCATTCTATCCTGAGCTCTGAAAAACACAGATCTTTCCAGTGCTCTGTCCCTAGAATTTCTGGCCCCTAATCCAGAGTTTTAACAGGAAATCCACTCTTTATCCTTCCTGTTCCCAGTGATGAGACAAATGAAAAAATACCTATCTATCTATCTATCCATCCATGTATCTATCTATCCATCCATCGATCTCTCTATCTACCTGCCTGCCTACCTACCTACCTTATGTGGCTATATATGGTGAATATTCTCCAGGGGTCAGATCAGTTTCCTCTTCTTACTGCACGACAACCTCCTGCTGTCATTGCTCAGCGTTTCAAGTCCCAGTGTACACGTGTCATTGTCAATCCAATCCCTGCTGTTATTTCATGCAATAATTCATTGAAATTTCTTGGCAGTTATTTGAGTTTGGTTTGCTAGACAACAAATAAATCAAAATGTTCCATATTCTGATCCTCTGGGATCGGTTACGAATAGCTGAGTCTGTGATAGTCATTATCTGTTACATTTATGATGTTTCTAAATTGTGTTTCTCCTTTCTCACGTTCTGTAACGAGTTTTGTATTGTCTTAGGAATGGCTTTGTTGGCAAATTGCATCGTATTATATCTCTAATTCTTCCTAATTGGAGAGCTTTTTGCTTGGATGGGAGAGGGATTTGAATCTAGTTAACCATCTCACTGGCTTGGTATTAAGACTGTCCAGGCTGAAAGCATTTTTTTGTGTTGGTTGCTTTTGTTGTTGTTTTGTAACTTAGTTGGAGCAATGATATTTGATGTGTGACATTATTATATGTATAATGGCCCTGTATTTTACTAATCAACTTAACCATTAATTTTTAAATAAATTTATTGCTATTTGAGTATCTCTTTGTCACACAATCATTCCAGTTATTTGCACTGAGAATATCAGATAAAGCACCATATCTGAGAGAAATAAAGAGCTTTAAAAAAAGAGGGCCATACAGGGGAAAAACACATGTACATTAAGATAAAGTACCATGGTAATTGTAAATGTAAGTTTCTAAAGGCTAACAGGAATCTAGATTTCTTTTACAAAGTAATTAACTGCATTACTCAGGATTTTATTTTTCTCCACATTTATATGAACTTGTAAAATGATAGTTTTTATCATGTCAACCATTAGTATTACATTTTTGTTACTATTACTGCTTTTTTTGATAAAGCATTTTGCCTGTTTTTCTGAGGTCGTTTTTTTCTATAGAAGGTATAACTAGTGAAGATACACTTTCTCTAAAAGCATTGTAGCTTGTTACATCATTTCCTGTCTGAGTTGTTGATGAACTAACTTTGCTTTTCAAAGGATGGCTTTGCATCTTAACAACTATGTTTCTGTGACTGTCAGTGATAGTTTTTAAAGATGCTTCTACAGAGAAACTCGCAAGGACTTGATTATTCCTATTTATTAATACAAGTTATACTGAAATGTTTCAAAACTATTTTAAGCAAAAGTGGAATGAGAAAGTTCCAGAAACTGAAGGATAACCTATATCTGAGCACATAGTTTATGGGGAATTGAAACCAGTGTTCTTCATGGAAATCTCAGATGCCATCTGGGACATTCTAAACATCAGATGCAGTAGATGCTCGATGTGGGAACAGGTACAATTGGTGGTGGAGAGGGACACTCAGCTGTGTTTTATGGGCTCTGGCAAGAGTAGAACAACAACAAAAAAACCCCAAGGGACTCCTTGCAGAGACTAATTTTTAATAGTAGCTTCTGTTTTGCTCGAGTGGCAAATTTCACTTCAAACAGAAAGTCTTGCTGGATTTTACATTAAGTTCAAGTTATTTAACCTACAGAGTTCCAACAAAAAGTTAAAGATATTCTCTATTGAAAGAAACATGGTGGGAAAATGGAGACAACTGTATTTGAACATGAACAAAAATTATTAAAAAGAAAAAAAAACAGAGGAAGAAAAGGAAGGAAGGGAGGAAGGAAAGGTAGGAAGAAGGGGAGGAAGGGAGGAAGGAAGGGGGAGCTTCTAATTTCCTAAAAAATAAAATCCTTGGCTTAACCTCCAAAGCTTCCATGAACTTGCCTGTACATTGAAGATATCTTCTACTTCCCCTTTTCAATTAATGATTTTGCTAAACAGGGATATTGTGTTCTTGTTCATAACTGACATATCCTTTTTGTGGGCCTGGAAAACTCCATCCACCAGTCTTCTTATGTTGGTAAATGGAAAGTTTATTCTTAAAAAGGCTCAGGGTAAAAACCTTGGAGACACTAATCTTCTTTTTTTAAAATTTTTTAAAATTAATTTTTTAAAAAAATTTATCTTTAGAGGGGAAGGGAAGGAGAGAGGGAGAGAAATATCAGTGTATGGTTGCCTCTCATGCATCCCCTGCTGGGACCTGGCCTGTGCCCTGACTGGGAATCGAACTGCGATTCTTTGGTTCGCAGGCCCACACTCAATCCACTGAGCTACACCGGCCAGGGCTGATTTTCTTTTTAATAATCCATATCCTATCCATCAGAAAGCACCCCATCAGATCTGCCTACGAAATATATTTAGACTTCAAACATTCTCTTTCTTGCTGTATTGTCTCTGGCACTTCCGAGTCCCCTCCATTATCCTGTCTCCTGGATTATTGCAGCAGCCCCCCCCCCCCATAGGCCTGGCTCTTTTACCCCCAAGGGCTTATTCCTTAGAGCCCTCAGTGTGACTTGTTGAAACTGTGTTAGATCATGTTAAATTCTGGGGAACTCATCTACTGCCTTTCCAGATCAGACTACAGGAGCCCAGCTCCTTACCATGGGCTACAAGACGTTGCGCTTGCGGAACTCTGCCTGGACTTGTTCCTTTTAGGCATCAGCTTGTTTTCTTTCATGATCTTTTTTGGATTTCTGCTTAAGTGCCACCTTATCAGAGAGCCCCTTCCTGAGCTCCCCGCATCAAACACTCACATACCCTCCCCTATCATCCCTAAAGGAGACGTTTTTTACTACATTCCGTTGAATGCGTTCTTTTGTTATTATTTCGCTTTCACTGTGTGTGTGTGTGTGTGTGTGAGAAATTATCAAAGGAAATCTGAGGGGCTTCCTTATTGTCTTAGTCTCTTTAGTTATAATTTAAATTGTGTAGGCATGCACTAGAACTATAGAGCTGATATTTTTATGCATGGCACGTTTTGAGCATACTAATGAAAAATTATTGAAATATGCAACTTAGTAACTGTAATTGTAAAGACTAATAACCTAAGAATCTAACCAGATTAAAAATCAATTTAGTGAGACTGTGTTACATTTCCTTCATTTCCTAATGGTTTTTAGGTGTACACTTTAGTTAATGGATAGGTATGCCAAGTAACAATTTCTCACGCAATGGTTATTTTGTTGACAATATGAAAATGCTTTCCTCTTGCCTGTGGAACAATTTCATAATGAAACCACACTGACTTTCCTGAGTTATGCAGACAAAATGAACTTCTGTAACAGGTGACATTGTAATTGCTCCTGCCTTTTAAATTGCTTTTACAAATGTTAAAAAAGGAATAACAGGCCCAAAATGGAGTTGTTTGCCCTTAGGACAGCAAATCAAGACCCAGCTGCGGTTTCAACATCTTTCAGGAATGTGGCCCTTACTTAAACAGTCAACCTGAAAATTTCCAATTAGCGCTGTGAGATAATCTGCTTGGTGAGACCTCTCTGCCTTTCCCTTCCCCCAAAAAGAAGAAGTCGGAGCCTGAAGCATTTCCTTCTTTTCCTTTGCTAATAACTTCTTTGCCCCACCAGCCTCCCACTTATAAAAACCCTCTTTTGTGTACAACTCCTGGGAGCACCTTTCTGCTTTGGAGATAGGAGGCTGCCCAATTCATGAATCGCTCAGGAAAACCAAACAGATCTTCAGATTTACTCTCCTGAAATTTTGTTCTTTAACACAAGTTACTGAGGAAGCCTTAGCAATGAAAAGAGATCACGATGTAGTATTTCACTGATATAGATATTAGTAACAATGTACTAACATTGATTACCTAAAGATAATTATATTGACTTTATTGAGAATAGAATAATCTTTTTAACCCTTTAGCATTTTTTGTTGTTAAATTTAAAATCAGGAGGGCGTTACCGCTCTTTGCCCCTGCTATGTGGCAGGCAGAGTGGTGGGCAGTTTGCACGCACACCAAGCAGACAAATAAATCACGTTGAGATAGTTATCATTTCACCAGTGAGGAAAGGGTGACTCGGAGGCATTAAATGTCTTACCTAAGACTATTGAATTTTTTTATCATGAAAGTCACTTTTATTGGTAGATATATGTATGACTTCTGGCATATAACTTGGGAAATTGACAATGTGATTGACATCTCATCTTATCTATGAGGACAACTCTTCCCAGAATTAAAACAATAGAAAAATAGGAATTAAATCTGAATGTATGTCATTCAAACAGTAATCTGCTTATTCTCAGGTACCCGAACTAATTGAGAAAAAGAACGCAGCAGGCCCATCCCAGTAAGAGATGCATTTCCAATGAAAGTGATGCTTCATGTCAATAATCATTTATCGAAATGGGTAATACATATGTTGTTTTGATCAATTGTATATGGACAGTAGTTTTTGAAGATTTGTTTATGTATGTATTCATTTTTAGAGAGAGGGGAAGGGGGGGGAGAACGAGAGGAAGAAATGCATCAGTGTGTGGTTGCCTCTCGTCTGCCTCCCACTGGGGACCTGGCCCACAACCCACGTCTGGCCCCGACTGGGAATTGAACGGCCGACCCTTTGGTTCACAGGCCAGCGCTCAGTCCACTGAGCCACAGCAGCCGGGGCAAGTAATTGTAATAACAACCATCTGAATGACCCATTAGACCCTTTGGTTATAGGAAATTTAAAAATCTTACAATATGTAGATATGAATTTATTTTAGAAATTTGAGTGCAGCTGGTATACAGTATACCAGTTATTTATTTACATAACTTACAATGTGGTCACCACACTAACCCAACAATCACCCGTCGCTGTGCAAATGCACCCCAATATTTTTCGCCACGTTTCCCCTTCACTTTCTCCACCACCAACCAGGCTCACCATCAGTTTGATCTCTATTTGTCTGTGTCTGGTTTCGTTCTGTTTGTTAATTTTTTTTTTTTTTTGATTCCACGTGGAAGGGAGACCATACAGTATTTGCCTTTCTCTGTCTGATTTATTTCACCTAGCATAACATTTCCTAAGTCCGTACATGTTGTTGCAAATGGCAAGATTTCATTCTTTTGATTGCTGAGTAATATTCCCTTATGAGTCATACTCCACATCTTTATCCATTCATCTCTTGATGGACAGCGAGGTCGCTTCCATAGCTTGGCTGTTGTCAATAATGCTGCAGCAGACGTAGGGGTGCATGCATCTTTTCAAATTAGTGTTTTCATTTTCTTCAGATAAATACCCGCAAGTGGGGTTTCTGGGTTGTATGGTAGGGTTATTTATCGTTTCTGAGGCGTCTCCATACTTCAGCTCCAGTGCAGACCCAGCAGAAGCGCAGATGGGTTCCCTGTCCCCGCATCCTCGCCAGCACCTGGTAAGCGTGTAACTGTTGGTTTGATGGTGACTTCTCGTCAGAACGCAGCAACTCTTTCTGAATGTTTGCTTACACATCTTATGTTAGGGGTTCAGCAGTGCCTGCTCGCCAGCTTCCCCGTCATCTAAACCTTGTTTATCTGAATGTTTAAGTTGTTCCCCAAGAGTTTCCGTGAGCAGTTCCATCATTCTGCAATTATAGGCAGGTATGTAGATGTTCTCCCCGCCATTCATTTACTGTGGTTGATCCCAGCTACTTTGGGTGATTAGGTCTAACATGTCCATCGGAGGTCCCTCCTTCTGGACTATATGTAGAATTCACCACATCATTTCTCTATCCTTTTATGTGAAAAACAACTTACATTTGTTGTTCAAACTATAGCAATTATTTTTGCACCGCCTTTTCTATAATCTAGCTGCTTCACCTGCTATCTGTGTGTCCTCATAAATACATTTGCAAGGTAATTGAAAGCATTTGGCCCCATATAAATTTCAGCTTATGGTTGCTAGTTTTGTTGCGGATGTAACATTCACCTGAGTATTTCTTCAGAATGGCTCTGAATGATTTCCAGATATTTTATTCATTTATGCCCAAAATTGATGAAATGCTATTAAATTTAGAGAGGATAATTGCAAAAATGTGTAAGGAGTCACAATTTTTACTTCTGTCAAACTAATAAAAAAGACTGGAAATTTTAAAGAAAACAATAGAGTGGAGAGCTGCAAAAAAGGAGTATATGCAGAGGAAAAATAAAATAAAATTTTCTGAAATGGAAAGGCTTTATAAAAATGTCTGACAAATGCAGTACTTGCATTGACAGAATTAACTTAAATAAATTAAATATATTCTAAATACATTAAAGAACTTGAGAAAATACTTAAAATTCAATGTGATGATTTTTGAAAAAAGCATCAGTTATTTCCTCCAAGTGATTTTTCACGATGCACATTAAGTCATTTTTCCCAGCACTTATCACATGTGTCTCTAGAAAATGGCTTTCAGAAATTGCATTTAGATATTATTTCCTTAATGTACCTTTCCCTGGAATTGCGTTTCTATAAAAAGGAACATGTTTTAGATACTATACCTGTAACATATAGACAGAAATTTTTAATGATCACATTTTATCATGAACTTAAAAAAATACCTTGAATTTTTCTAATAAACAGGAAAACATCCATTTTAAATTGGTTTGTCCATGGACGTCTATCAGCAAAAATTATGCAAATTCATAAAAAATAGTTAGAAAATTGTGTTTCAGTGAAAGCAATTTCCTTTCTCATTTACATACAAATTCAGAGATCTAAAACCACAAAGCATTATTTCCTGTGGTAGAAAACTATGTAATATTCTATGTACCACATTATTTCTGTAAATATAAGAAAATATTTACCAAACAAAAATTGATACTAGTATTTGATTAGTCATCAGTAACTGCCAGTAAGAAAGTAATGATTCTATTTTCCTTAGTGAAACTTTGTTTCATTTTCTGTATACCTACCTCGGTGGCCTCCAGTGGCTTGTTGAGCGTAATTATGTCATTCTGCCAAAATATTCTGACAACAAACTCCAGAACATTTTTCAAAAGATTTTTATAGTATTGAAAGTTTAATAGCTTATTTAAGAACTCTTTATTAGATTTTCTTCTTTCTTTGGGAAAGAAATGGAATGAACTAACATTTCATTCATCTCCCTTCGTGATCTCAAGATCAATGAGCATAGAAATTAAGCTGAGAAAAATTTTTAATAAACTCTTGAATGTGTTTGCAGATGGATATTTTAAATGTTGAAAACAAAAGCTACTTAAAATGTTCAAATGTATAGTGTCTTGTTACTTAACTTGAACCTAAAGAAGTAAAATGCCTATTCAATTCACTAACGTTGCCTTCATTGCTGTTTGTCATAGGTGCCCCTAAATCTAATGATAGTGATTTTAATACTTTAATGCATTTTATATTCCTTGTAGCATACAGGATCATAAAATCATTGAAAATAATAATTAGGACATTGCAAGGGGAAACATATAAATATCACTCAATATGAGCAAAAGTAAATATCCCAGAGAGACAGTTAAAAAAATTAAACCTGGAAAATTAAGGGAGAAAGACAGGATATGGAGAAGAATAAAGAAAGAATGCATGTTATGGAAATGCATAAATCAAGCATGGGGTAAACAGGCTACCAAGGTAAAACAATGATGCAGCCAGCCTCCAATTTATGAATTGGTTGAAGTGGGTGTGGTTTCAGGGATACGGGCCAGGGCAGAAATACCAACATCACAATTAGTGCACCAGCCTTTCTAAGTGATGTATGAAACCCAGTAGAAAGTTCCATTTGTTCTGTGCAAGATAGCTCTGCAATCTACTTATCACATTATATGAGGGGGGACACCCCCAAATGAAAACAGGATTATCTTCTGGAGGGTAGGTCCCTGTAGTACAGGCTTCCCTGGCTGGGTGAGTGTTCTAGGAACCCATCTGTATCAGTGCACCAGCTGGCGTGGTTGTGAGAGGCTGTGTTTGACTACAGCGAAATTTTTTTTGAAGACTTGTTCAAGGTGTTTTGCCCATTTCATGATGGGTGATTTACCAGCGCACCTGCCCACACTACACTGAATGTTCAGCAGTTTTTGTCCAAAAAATGGCATGGCCCCCATGCCCACCCTCCCTATTCACCGGATCTCACCCCAGACAACTATTGTTTGTTCCCTTGAATCAAAAAGGTCCTCAGAGGGAAATGGTTTGCTGATGTGGAAGAGGTGAAACAAAGCCTGGCTGGAGCACTAAAAGGCATCAGAATCAACGAGTTCAAAAACTGTTCTGAGCAGTGGAAAACATGTCCCGATAGGTGTGTTGCATCAAATGGAGAGTGCTTTGAAGGCGACTGAAGTTTAGATGTATAAGAATAAATGCACATTTTTTATAAATAAATTCTGGTTTTGGAGGGTCCCCACTTATATTAAGGATTCGTTTTCCTTACTGAACTGTAAGTAACCTCAGATATGAGAGAGCCAATGTCTTAATTACACTTACTTCCAGTGCCTTTTGTAGATTTAGGCACCTAGTAGGCCTTCAAATATAATTTTTTAAAATTAAAAGAAAAAAAACCCTAAGAGGAAAGCTACATGGCTATATTTTTTGTCTTTGTAATATTTGATTGTATTAGAATTCTTACCACGCAGAAGTTTTCCAGGTAATGGGAAACAGCAGAAGATTCAGTAATTCATGGATTTGGTAATTGTTCGTGTGGCGCTTTATTATCTCTCCTGCATAGCTAGGGGTAAAGCCACAACAAAAAACTTGGCTTCAGAGAACTTAGAATACAATCCACGGCCATCTTTCCTGCTAATGTTTTCTATAATCCACAAGAAGACCGTCAAATTGTTCATTGTTCTTTTTTTACCTCCAAAATTCTGTGTTTCTGTAAAAGATTAAAAAAAAATCTTCAGGGCAATGTAGATTTTCATATTTTCTATAATTATTAGCTTCACTTTTTTTTTTTCAGTTGAGAGCAGTTTTTAAATTCAATTCAATCTCCTGTAATAATACTAAAGTGCAAAAAGACAATAAATAAGTCACTCGGCACCTATGCGTGTTAATAAGCCACTCGTGTGTGGTCCACTAAATAGCAAACAGAAAGCCTGTGTGTGTGTGCAGCTCTGCGGCTATTTTGTGCTCACCAGAAGACGTCTGGACTGTGGCCTATGGGAATCACAAGGCTTGAAACAAGTGCAAGTGACCAATGAAAGAGACAGGAGTCGCAAACAAATCGCAATTCAAATGCGTACCCATCGATTGCTGTCGTTTATCTAAAACGCAAGAGTTTTCTCATGAAATGAAATTCTCCAACGCACCGTGCACATTGAGAGTCTGCTCCGCCCCTAAAGAGAGTTCCAGGTTCTCACGTCGCTCTCATCACTTTGTTTCTCACCATCCAGGTGGGGACTGGAGGCTGTGCTCGGTCAACATCCAGCCTATTGGGCCGCAGTAGTGAAGGTGGGAAGGGTCATGAGGAAAGATGGTCCCATTCAACCCCAGTTCGGCTAATCTCTCTAGCGGTTTGTGAATCTTGTTTCAAAACTGGTGGTTGTCCCCAGTGGCATGGCTCAGTGGTTTGGGCATCATCCCACAAAGCGAAAGATTACGTGGGTTCAATTCCCGGTCAGGGCACAAGCCTGGATTGTGGGTTTGGTCCCCAATAGGGGTGCAGAAGGAGCACCTCCAAAATGTAACCGATTGATGTTTCTTTCTCATATTGATGTTTTGCTCCCTCCCTTCCCTGTCTCTAAAAATAAATAAATAAAATCTTTTTTAAAAAACTGACTTGTGGTTGATATTGACAAGAATTTGTCAGTAAGGTAAGATTTTGGGACTAAGATTTGTCAGGTGAATCCTTTTCTCGAGACAGCTAATGAATTGCAGGGATCCCAGCACATTTATACTCTGCAAGGGCCCACAGGAAATTATTAGGATCTCATATTATTGAGATTAACTTCACTGATGGGAGTCAGAAAGACTCATACAGGGCTATGGAACAATGTGTTTCAATTTAATTCCCTTGTCATGTTTCAGTATATTGTTTTAAGTTATTTGCTTAGTGGCTGCCCTGGAGGTTGAATTGGCCATCTTAATTTATAACAATCAAGTTTGGATCAATGCTCATTTCATTTCAATTGTATATAAATCTTTGCTGGTATGTAGCTCTATTCCATTTCTCATTCTTTGTTCAGCTATTGTGGTGCAATTATCTCTTTAACCATCATGTGCCCATCAACACAGATTGATCCTGCTCAGGTTACGCATTTTTAAAAATCTTAGAAAAAATAAGAACCACATTAGACAAATGTGTTTATACTGTGTTTTATAGACACATCTTTGTTTTTACTGTTACTGGTGCGACTTATTTCTCCATGTGTATTTCCTTGGGGAAAATGTTTTCCACACTGAGTGACCCTTGGGTGCTCAAAAATGTCTTCCAAGTGGGAGTGTTCCGGGGAACCTCAGAGAAGTCAAATGAAGACAATTTTCTGGGCACGAGGCTCTGAAGCAGCTGCCCCTCTGTGGTTGTCATCGCTACCCTCCCCTCTAACAGTGACCACCAGGAAGACTGCGTTAGACAAGGCTGAGTTTACGTTGCTTTACTAGGTCAAAGTTTGGATTCACTTGTTGTACCCAGAGCAAACATACAAGGAAGGACTCGGAGGGAGGTGGGTGCAGGGGTGCTCAGAGAGTTTGTGCTAGGTGATTTGGAGAAGAATACAAAGAAGTGGAATTTCTTTGCCCTGAAATGGGTGTTATTGAAAAAATGATGGTAATTATGTTATTGTTTTATTTTTACAAAAAGTTATATTTTTATGTTATTCTTTTATTTCGGGTGCATAAAGGAAGAGCAAGTATAGAGCTGGAACCAGCCACAGAGAATTGGCTGCTCCGGTTCCCTGGGAGCGAGGTATGGCGGCCATCGCTTCTGAGAGTTGTCTCGGTTTTGTCTTTCCCAGTTACAGTGACTTTATGTCAGTGTTCTGTGAAGTCATTTACGTTCACCAGAGACGTATAACGGCCAACTCCCACCAGTGGGCTGAAAGGGTTGCTTTTTTTCTTTTTCACCTCTATTAAAATATCTGATGTGGGCTTCCTTTTGCTGAATGGATTCTAACTGAACCAGCAGGTTTCATCAATATTCATATTTATTTAAAAGATTAAATTACTTTATAATACATGCTTACTGTTAGCCAGAATGTATTCTTTCTCAAACTGCCATTGCATTAGGATGATGAAAATCATGAAATGGGCAGAGAGGAAGATAGACTAAAATGTCACATTTCAGCGAGTCAAAAATTTGCAAGATGCTACGTTAAGTTGAAAGGAGAGGCTATGACAAGTTTTGGGCAATAATTTAAACTTCCAAAATATATATGCAGGTGAGGAACAATAGGGAAATATTTCTATGCATGAAATCTAATTAGCAAGACAGAATGAGTGAACCAAAAGTGATGAGGTATTTTGAGAGGCCACTAGATGTCTTGAGATCGGCGATGTTGGGAAGCAGCATCTTCTGAATCATACTCCTCTCTGCCTTCTTTTCTCATTTCTCAGACGGTGTATGCTGCCCTTCCCGCGTGGTGCTGCCTGTACCACCTTTGCCCGTGGTACAATAGCTCGCTCTAATCTCTAGGTCCTGGGTTTATAAAATATGCCTTTTTTAATATACAATGATTTACCCAGTCTCTAGAACTCATCTCCCTATTATCTTGGCTTTATTTTCTTTGTATTAACATATACTGATAAACTCATTTTAGAAACCTAGGAATTATCCTTCATTCTTTCTTTCTTCCCAGCCCCTTCCACTGGGTTCCTGAACGGTGGCAGAATCATCATCCTGTCCACACGCCATTATCACAGCCTGAATGCAACACCGTAGCATCTCTAGCTTTTGTTATGAAATACATCAGTGTTTTAGATCTACACCAAAAGTGCAATGCAGCAAATCTTTTGTATCAACTGCTGCTGAATCACACGTCAAATCTTAATATTCGTCCACGATTACGCGAGAGCGAACCTAAACAAAACACCGCATTTGCTGTTGAACCCCACTGTAGGCCCCCCTCATCTCCTTTCTTTCTCCTGCCTCTCCTTCTCCCGGCCAGAGTTCTCAGGCTGCCCTCTGCTGTAAATGCTAACGGGGAGTTCCAAGCTCCAGCCCTATCACCTTATGTCTCAGAATGACAGTTACCGTAGACTGAGCTCTCACCGATGAAATCCAACCAAGTCAAGTTCCTGGATTTAAAACTCCGCAGTGACTCCCTGATCCCCGGAGTGTGATGGCTGAGTCCTTTGTTCTGGACCTTATTAGATGGGTAGTATCTCCCTTGGTGTTCGTTGTCATTCTTGCTCCACGTGTTTCGTAAAACACAGTTTAGGAGGAAGCAGTGAGACGTAGCGTGGAGGTTGTAACCATGGGATTAACCACTGCGCTGTCACCCCCAAGCTCTCTGTTAGTGAGCAGTGCGTTTGGCTTCTCTGTGACTCAGTGTCCTATTTGTACAATGCGGCCATTCGACACAAGCTGTCAGGCAATGTGAACACATACCCAGTGAGTATTACTGAAAAAAATGTTAAAACTATTTAACCAAACATCTAAGCAATAAAATATTTGAAACTTTAGTCTGTATTTTTTACCCAGGGAGAAAACTAACATTTTGTAAACTGTAATACTTATTAGACTATCTAATTTAACTTTCTCACCTTTTAAAATTTATGTATTTTTTTTCTGCCAATTAATGGACGAAATAACTTAGGCTTAAACATTAAGTTCACTCATTCATTTAATCCACCAACAGGTATTTATTGAGTATCTATTTTGTGTTTATTGAGTGTCTATTTTGTGTTTAAATCTTACAGGGGGCATGGATACAAGTGTGGATAGGTCAGGCATACAAGGAATGCCAAGTAGTAATTTGTGGGATCCTATCAAGCTCATGGAGGGCTCATGAAATACTTGGTCCTATTTCAGTTCGGCCTCAAAACAAGACGGCCAGGCAAAGAATGATACTAACTAGAAAGACAGACTTTCAACAGTATATTTTTTCCAATGTGAGAATTACAAAAACAAGGGCAATGTCTGAATATTATAATTAAAAATAGCTATAAACTCTGGAATTCAATGGTGCCCAAAGAGCTATGCGCATGGACTTTCATTTCTATAGTGCTCTTTGGTCATTGCAGTCATCTCCAAATCATCTGAATTTTTCCCAGAAGTGACTGCTGACTTTGTCCTGCCCTTTGCTTATGCCTGGCAACATGCTAAGCTTTCTTTCTTCCCTTCAGATTTGGATAGCCCAGTGGCCTCCTGATGGACACTCTTTCTTATCTCCACCTTGCAGTTAATCCTGAATTGTGAGTCCCAAAGGCAGATTCACTATGCCATTTCCACACTTCAGGCTGCTCCCTGGCTCCTTATTTCATGCCCAGTGTAGTCCAAGCTTTTCAAATTAAATTCAAGGCATGTCCTTGCATCCGTCTCTTGGTGTCCAACACTCACTGCCTGGAATGTATGCACAGTTTTTGTTCAGGTTCCCTTCCCATCGAGTCCCTTACTCCTTACTTCCTCCTCTGCTCAGCCAGCCCCATGAGAAATGCTTTCTTCCTCCTCTTCCAGGGCTGTCCAACCCGTAGCCCATAGGCCACATGCTGCCCAGGATGGCTAAAAATGCAGCCCAACACAAAATCGTAAATTTATTAAAACATTTTTTTGCTCATCAGTTTTCATTAGTGTTTGTGTATTTAATGTGTGGACCAAGGCAACTCGACTTCCTCCAGTGTGGCCCAGAGATGCCAAGAGGTTGGACATCCCTGATTGTCTTAACCCGATAATGCACAACTAACATGGCTTGTGAAGCCATTCTTTTTTTTTTTTAATGAAGTATTTCTTGACAATTTCAAATCATAATGCCTCCTTTGACTTAACAATTCACAGACTTTTAGAACCCAAAGTAGCTGCAGAATTTTTGCCCCAGCTCTTGATGTTGACCTGTGAAAACAAAGGACCAGGGTAGCTGTGATTAGTCATCTCATTTGCGAGAGATGAAATCAGCCCAGGTTGTTGCATTTGCAGGTCTGATATTTCCCTAACATCTTGGTTCTCCATTCATTGAGTGTATATTTTTATATTTTTATTTGATTATTGCAATGTTGGTAGATTTGTTTTTTTTCTCCAGAAGGTTTGCAAACTACTTGAGAACTGTCATTATAGCATTTGAATTCTTTAAGTGTACCCTAAAATTATCCGTTTACTTAAATATAGTGTGCAGATTTTTTCAATTGATAATTTATCTGAAGTGATTTTACAGAAATTGCTATTAGACTTACTTACATTCAACAAAACAAGAAAAATAATCAAATGACATAAGTTGCCAATATACCTACAGATATATATTTTATCAACTTCCCTAGAAATGATGATTGTTGGGAACAGTTACAACTGCCTGGTTTCAGGAGCTGTAACCCCCCCCATGGCTAAGGCTGAGTGAGCAACCTTTGGACCATAAGCCACTAAGGAGACAAAGCTTATCTCCCTGGCAGGGGTGCCGCTTCTGCTCCTTTTTCTTCATCTATAACTGGCCCCCAATGCTTGGTCGGTAGCCAATGATGGGTAAGATTCCCCAAGGGGGGAATGACCTAAGACAGGCACGATCACGTGGAGGCCCCAAGGAAGGACTTGGGGGGCTACAGCCAAAGGGGGTGATGGATCCTCACCCCTCAGCTATCCTGACATAGCCCAAGTCCTCATTTTGTCAGTGAGAAGTCTCCTAATCTCTTGGCTGCCTTGCTTACCCTTCCTTACTTAAGCCTGAAACAATGCTGGTGGTGGGTACCGCCCTATGCTGGAAAGGGTGGGTTCCCCAGGGCGATCAGGCCTAAGAAAGAATATATAAAATCCTGTGAAACTTGTTTCATTAAGAATGCTCTCAATTAAATGATAAGGGTCCGAGCAGGAAATGAGTTTGTTTACCAAAGTTTTGTAGCCCTTTTGCTAATAGACCCTGACTCAGAATAAGCCCTAGTAGTTCTTTGCTATCCGTTGTTTGATCCTTACTGCTTGACAATCATTAATGAGCTTTATCTGTATGCCTGCTCAAAATGAACCCAATAAAAGCCTATGAGGAAAAGGCTCTTGGCCCTTCTCCTTTGAGAGATTGGCCACCTTTCCTCCCCAAGCAGGTCATGTCTTGGTCATGTCTTGGTAGACTTATTTTCACAGGGCCAAGACCCCCCCACAGATGATGGTGCTGTGGAACATTGTTTTTAAAAGAAGGTTTTGTCTTTTTTTTTTTTAGACTTAAGGGATATATGACTAGTACTGAAGATCATTTAAAAACAAATATAAATATATGTGTCTCTTGGATTTTGTTTATTTGCATGGTATAACTCACCTAAAATATAAAGTATAAGAACACAGTACTATTAAAAGTTCATTGGAATGCTTCTGCATTTGAACAGACTTTACCTTGATAGATAAATAATACTTATTTAGAAGTGCCTGTATATACACATTTTCATATATGGCTGAAAAAGTTAGCATTGATCTGTGAATTAAAATCTAACAAAGTAAACAGAAAGGGAAAATTTTAAGCAAAATAAATGTTTTCAAAAGATCATTTATCCCAGACAAATAATCCAGCAATGATTATATTCATATTTTACACATTTGTTTTATAAGAAGATTAAAATCCCTCCCCATAATTTCTTGTTTCCCTGCTTCCTTGCAAAATGGAAACAAGAAAATATTTGATATGTCATTGAATCGGGGCTCCTTTTCTCAGGAGCTATTGAAACTGAGGTTAAATAAGTAATTTAATTGAAAATGCACACATTGCAATACAACATAGAAGGTGCTTGGTTTGAATGCCACTCTTGGCCATGCATTAAAAAGCACTATTTTAAGCCTATGGAACACGCTTACGTAGTATTCCTAAGCAGCCATTTTTTTTTAGGAGGATTTGGGGCCTTCTGTGCCGCTGATGATAAGGACTTTCATTGTTCTGCCTCCATCCTTGGCTTGACCTATTCATCTAAAATAAGCTCATCCTGGAGGGAGTGTTTCTCAGGCACAGATGATCCACCCAGGGACAGAAAGCAGCTCTACCACCACACATGCAAAAAACCGATATGAGAGCCCTGGTAGACTGTCATATGCGTGTAAATGAACCTTCGGATCATGCCCCCTAAAATCAAGACATCCGGTTTAAGAACTGGTGTCATCATCGATAATACATTGAGCACCAGAAATTGATGTTACATAGAATGTGACCTAGTTACCTCTATGTAATGTGCAGCTGTTGCCAAGGTTCTGACTCAGTGATAAAATTATCCAGGAAAGTGTAGTATTGAAACAAAAAAATAAAGGAAAGGCAAGAAATTATAAATGCGATGTGAATGATTCCTGCATTGTTTAGGACTTGCTCTTGTGATTTACATCAGATGTTAATTCTACGTATCAAAATAGCTTCTTTGGTAAATGTCTTAGCCAGGGGTCAAGTAAACTTTTCTCCTAATCAGCTTATCTTCCTAAATGCATATTGTCCCCTATTATCTGGAGGGAAGCCTCCACAAACTAAGGATTTTCTCCATTAAGATCAGGAACCAAAATCTATGGTCCTAAGACCACCCTGTGCCAGAATGATTCTCGTTCTATAAACCACCAGGGCTTTGGGTCAGAGCTACACCTGCGGGCGCCGAGTCCAGCCACCTTAGTGAGACCCCAGGGCAGGATGGCCCGTACCGAAGATGCTCTGTAGGAATGTAAATATACTGGCGTAGAGGGGGTAGGGCACTTGCCATGGGCTAGTACTGAATGGCCTCATTCTCGTATCTTTCTAAAATGTAAGCAAGATTTCTTGAGGGACATCTGTTCTTTGTTGAATTTAAAAAAAATATTTCATTTTTATACTAAGAAATATTTGCAGAACAAGAAACATATTGTTCAGCCAAATCCTTAAGCTTCAGTTGAGTGACAGGAACAGAAATGTAAAGGTTACATGGTCACTAATATATATCCAGACGTTGTTAATTTCTCTTTCAAGTGTTATGATGGTAACAAGGGGCTTATTCTTTCAGATGGCACATGAAAGCCTACCACTGACTGGTTTATAGAACAAAGATTGAAGTGGATAGAAATTGCCACTTTCACTGAAGGCATTCAGTTAACAAGTCACAAAGTCAAAGTCTATATTCACAAAGGTCAAAGGTAAAGGGCACACCAGATTACTGTGTGGTACCAGTTGGATACGAAACCCATACTTTTTACTGTATATAGAAAATAAATACAATTCTGATTAAATGTCTGCTCAGTTTATTAAAAATATTCTGGAGGCCATTGTCACAGGAAACTGAGGTGTGAATACCTGTTGCACTGGACAAAGTTTGGGGCGAGTGTTCCAACATGACTTTTATCATTAATAGTAACTTCCAGCCCCTGCCGTTAGATTCACCCTTTAGTGCACTTCTTCCAGAATCTAATTACTGGGAGAACAGTGGGAATCTGAGGGACCAGGCGGGCACCCAGGCATAGGATGTACCTTTTACAGGCCTACGTGGTGACTAAATTTCTACCTCAATTTTGAACTGAGATCAAAGTCCGTAATCCTTGCCTGGTATCAAATACACTGATTCCTTTGTCACGTGTTCTATTTCAGTTTATTTACATGTCTACTGTACTGGTTCATTAAATTTCTTCTTCTGATATCAGATCGAAATAGAAGTTTTTAATAATAACTCAGAAGGTACATAATTTCTCTGTTGCTCTGCAGATACACTTATTCTTTCCAAGCAGAACTCAAGTATTGATATTTCATCGCCTATTTGGTGCTCTGATGTACCACCGCAAATTATCTATAAAATAATACTGATAACGAGAGTTTTCCTATTAAAAAAGGGAGCGTTGCTATTAAAGAACCCCCCCCCAAAAAAAAAATAAGAACAACAGCAGCAACAAGCATTGGCCAGAGAGGGCGTCCAAACTTTCCTCATACCTGTGATGCTGCGTCCACAGACTCGGCAGAGCCTCCCCGCAGGGTTGGGGGAGCAGGGCCCCCGCCTCCATTCCCTGGGAGCCACTTTCTCCGGTTCTGCTCCTTGATGTTTTGTTCCTCAGAAAGCTTTTTAAGGCTTGTTTACTTACTCACCTGCCACTAAAACTTGTTTTCATAGGTAGGTGGTAAGCCTTTCTCCAGTGCCAGTTGTGACTGACTTTATTCTTAAAAGAAGTCTCTGATCTTCCCAAGTTTTAGAATTAGAGTCTTCACATGATATTTTTGTAAGAGCAATTTTTGTCTCTTTGTCCAAGGGTTGTCTTTGGTTTTGCTAAACTCAAGCACCTGGTTGGATCTTTACAGGCCAACAGTTTTCTCCCATTGTTTGCACGCTACCTTCGTGGCTTCAAAATACAAAAATGCATGCGTGTGAAAGTAATTCATTATTTGGCTTCTTATTGTTGAGTCAGTGTCCGAAGTCTTGCTGCAGGATCCACTTTCTGAAGGAATTAGGTTGCAATGGAAGATATTCACAAAGAAATGAGCCCACTAGAGAAACTGCTTTTGACTTTTTTTTTTAAAGAGAAAGATCTATGAGATGTATATATACTCACTGATTATGAGTGTTAGGTTATTTTATTGTGTGATTTAGGAAATCCATGGACTTTTCTTTGTAGATTTCTTAAGTTTATTTGATTAAGATGAAATAACTGAAATTATATATTTGAGTTTAGAAGACAGTGGCACTTTCCACATAATGCCTTAAAGAAAATGCCCCAGAAATAATCATCTATGTCGTTTTGAAAGCAAGCTACATTCATGTGGTTTTGAAACAAGATGCTTAGGGGGTTAAGTCTTTTCAGGTGAGATATATATATATAAAAAAAAATTTGAGTTTTCTTGCCATGTAAGTAACAATTCACAGTCGTATGTAAAGGAGAAATCAAAGCCTGATTTATTGTACTTCCAGATGCTTTTCCGAGGTACAGAATGTCCTTGAAAAATAAATAATTACACAGCAAAATACATGTAATATTCATATATATTTACATATATTTAAATGTAAGTATTTAAACCTTTTTGTTTAAACATACACACATATGCCCCAATAGAGTTTGTAATTCCATTTCTGTACATTTCAAACAAACACACGCTCACATTCAGCACTACTCTTAGAGAAATGCTCACAGTCTCTGCAAAATCGATTAAGAAGTCTGTACCTCAGGAGCCCAGATTTTAAAACATTAATACAAGTTATAAAGAAATGTCATTTTGACACAGTGCCTTGTTAGCTCCAGGAATCTGTCAGCATTGACTGAATAGTAAGCTTGCACAGAGTAGAATAATTTCATAGAATCCATTTCCTGACAGGGTGTCCCACCGTGGGCAGGAGCTGCCAGGGTTGGGTGGATGGGGACAGGAGTGAGTGAGACGCCATGAGGCACACAGGCATTCACCCCACGGGGTACCCTCCCTGGAGAGCACATCTATCCTTCTGAATAGTTCATAAAAAAATCACAAATATAGGATTACAAGTAAAGAGCACGTAGATATTTTCAGTGAGTCACCTTTTCTTTCACCTTCCAATGGGTAAAGAAATGAGTATTCCAAAACGCAGCTTAAATGCATTCATGGGATGTCCACATTCATGTTTTGCCCAGTGGTAATCATCCACAAGTGGTTAATCTTTCCAGTTAAACAATAAGTGAAGGGCGAAGCATTTATGTGGCTTTAATGCCACCATAATAACATCATGAATCATTTCATTGTAGGGCTCGAGGTTTCCATGCTAATGGGAGCGGTCACTATCACAAGGATCACGGGCCCTCAGCCGGGCTCCCTTTTCGGAGCCTGACATTGCCTACTGAGAGATTTAAGGGAGGGGTGCAGAGTCCCCCCCGCCCCGCTCCTGGCAAGTCATTTCCCTCAGCCAGGACACCATCTGTCTCATGATTTACACGGCCCCAGAGAGTAATTCCTGGAAGGAGGCAATGATTAGAGTGATTACTTCTACCGCCCTGAGAGAACAACAGCACTAATCCCGCCATATGTTCCAAACCCTATTTATGCAACTCTCACCCTAAGGCCCACACCTGCAGGTGACTTTTATCCAATGGACTTTTATCACCCAGTGGACTTTTATCCAATGGCTCTGTCTGCTCCCTCGTCAGACCTGATCCCCCATCCCTCCAAATCCCACAGGCACTGTCATTAAATCTTCCAGAGCTCACTACCAAATCTTCCAAAACCTTCCTGGAACATTCCTTTCACCTTCCTCATCTGACCGAAACCTGGGAGGAAAAAACCAGCCCTCGTTCCTCTGTTCAACAAGCTCTGGAAGGGGTTCCCTCCTCTTTTCACTTCTTCCCCCTCCTTTTTCACACCAGCCACCCAATGTCCACAAACAAACAAAATGAAACAGCAAATTTCTTTTGTTGATGTTCATCAGACCATAGCACTTCCTTGTTAATATCACTGGTGTGTCCCCAGTCATCGTTAAACGTTACAGAGGTTAAGACCTTAATACCCGGCTCATTTGCTACCTTTCAGCGAATGTCTCTATCTTCATTCTTCGTTACTGAAGCAGCGGTGTTAACGAAACACCCAATTTACTCCTATCTTCAAGTAGCTTGTTCTCATCTCACCTGAGCTTCGCGGTTCCGTGGTTATAGTCTAGAATCTCTTAGGACCTATAACTTCATACTGTTTTTTTGAAAACCCTCAATTTTAAGTACCCTGTTTATTAATCACTAGCTCCTATTTTTCCTGCTTATTTTTAGCAGTAACCCTAATTCACCAAGATCATTTTCTGTATGACCTTTAACCCATTGGTCCTGACATGCTTCTTGAGGCATTGCCCCCGACCCCCTGCTCTGACACATCTCCACGTGACTAAGATTCCACGTGACCAAGAGGCCACATGGATTCCATGAGGCCATACTGTCCCCTCAATCTGACTACACTTCGGACAGGTTTCTTTCTGAAGACAGATCAACCCCTAACATCCCTTTTCTTACAACATTTACTTGAGAACACTGGCAGCTTCATGTTCTTCCTCCGCCCCCTGGAGATTACCAGCCCTTTGGCTGGCAAATCTCTCAGCCCTTTGCCAGTTTTACAACCTAGACAAGCCTTTTCAAGAACCTGGAGCCACCCCTGGGAGCTATAATCACTAAGAAAGATAGCTCCTCTCTCAGAGTCCCTGTGGGAGGTAGGGGCCAGCCATCTCGCATCAGCATTACATAGCAAACACAGAAGGTCTGAGAGCACACTGACCAGCCCACCAATGAGTTTTCTCACTGATTCTGGGACCTTTGCCCAATCCCCCCTGAATCCACTTCTGTCTGACTTTCCACTTTTCTAAGAAACCATTCTTGTCAATGTTATTCATGACCTCTCTGTTGCTGAAGCTTTTATTGAAATAACTTACTTTCATCCCTCACGATCCCCTCAATTAACTGTTCCTGTGTTTTTGTAATCTTTTCTTCACTTGGTTCTGTAACAAGACATTTTTGGCTAACTTCCTATATTTTGACTACCTTTTCCAAATCTCCTTCACTCGCTTCTTGTCCTTTACCCAACCCCTAAAATATTCTGGTTCCCCAGGGCTGCTTAACTGGCTCAGGCCACGCCTTCTTCCCTCTGTGTTCTCGTTCATTAGGGAATACCCTCTCCCACCCATTATTAAAATACTATCGGTGGTCTATCTTGTGTCTCTGTTTCTAGGCTCAGCCTTGTCCCTGGGCTCTAGTCTGGGATCTCCAATTGTCTGTTTAACATCTTTACTTTCATAAATGTTGACTTAAAGTAGAAAGTACTTAAAATAACACTTAAATATGCTGTCAATTCTCCATGAAATCAGTATTTTGAGTACAGCGGGAGGAGTACTGGCACCGGGAGATTGGTTTTCAATCTTGTCCCTTTCACTGATTAACTGTGTGGATATAACTCATCCTGCCTTGCAGGGCTCTTGTATTAATTAATTAATTCTATAAGAGACTCATCTTATAAGTCTGGTGAGTGCTTGGTGAAGAGCTCCAGGCATACATGTTAATCTTGAATTCAAAAGGAATATATTTAACGGAAAGCAATCTCAGTTTTATCACTTATTTAATTTATTAATTTAACATTAATATAATAGGTTTTTAAAAGCCCCTTATCAATACATGTCAATTTTGTGTAAATTTGGAATACGTTAATAAATGTGATCTCTGCCTTCACAAAGATTATGTTCAGAGGAGCAGACAGACACTAATCAAATATTTTTTAAAAACTAAGTGTCTGTGTGTGTTTGAAATTTAGTGAATGCTAAGTAAGCATTACCAGAGGGTGTGACATTGTATAGGTCAAAGGTCAACTGTAGAGAAACATTTAATAATTGGCAAGTTGAATCACTAATAAAAGAAAATAGTTGTATAGCATTTTAAATTCGTAAAAATACTAAACATCATGATTATTTTAACATAAAAACTGCCTTCAAATTTAAAGTATAAGCAATAAGAGTGTTATTTCATGAGAACCTCTAGGGGAAGTTTTTTAATGACTATATCAGAGTAAATTATAATTGGGTTTTCTAAGCCTGCATGTGCTGTGTGCTTTTGAAGTATTCATGTTGCTTCAGGGTATATTTCTTACATTTTTAATTATTCCTACAAAAGTTTTCCTCATTATTAATTTGGCCTCTCTGTGAAGTAAGAGTATTCTATGTCAATTTCAGTTTAGCTCCTTCGCAAAGGATCACTGACTTGAGAAAACACTGAGACTTTATCTAGAATTTATCATCATTAATGCTTGGATTTACATATTAAACACATAGATAATGGAATACAAAATAAAGTGAGACTTTATGTAGGTGCTAGGATGTTTGAAGTGCAAACACTTCTAAAGCCAAATTCCTAGTACTATTGAAATTATCCTGTAATTGTACAAGGTCAGACTAAGTATTTTATCTAAAAGATGAAGTAGAAAGATGACAAATTTATACACTAAAAATTAACACAAGGTAATCTTCCTGCTGTCTTCATGCCAGCACTAACTTTATTTATTTATTTTTATTGAGTTTAGAAAGAAGAAGAGGGAAGGGGAGGGAACAAGGGAAGGAGGGGAGAGGGAGAGAGAGAGAGACCCCAAAGCATCGACTTGTTGTTCCACTTATTTATGCATTCATTAGTTGATTCTTGTATGTACCCTGACCAGGGATTGAACCCCTAACCTTGGGGTTTCTGGAAGACACTCTAACCAGCTGGGCTCCCTGGCTGGGACCCAAACACTAACTTTAGACAGTGAAATTGTACTCTTTTTAATGCAGTAAATATAACTGGTTTTCTACTAGCACAGTATTTCAAACAATTATCTGAAACAAAGGCATTTAGCCACCTCTTGAGAGAAGCCCTCCCTGCTTCCCCTATGTAAAGAAGCTCTCCCTGCTAATTTTCTTGATATCATCCAACACAATCTGAAAGTCATCCAACTATTTGTTTCTTGTTTATGCTCTTAATCTCATTTACAATATTAATTTCATGAGTAAAATATTTAGCCATGTCATTCAGCTTTCAATTCCAGGAGCTGATATAGTATCATCATGTAGTAGGGACCTAGCAAATACTTGCTCGTTTGAATTTGGGGGCCACATAGCGTAAATAACAATGTCATGCCCCTTAGAATCACAGGGCTTAAAGTGGCTAAGTGGCTTATTTCAAGTCGTTTTTTGCCTTTTGTCCTTGGTCAACCCACGAAACCAATTTGACCCTCCTTCTTCATCCCATTTCTGTATGTTAAAATCAGGATCAGTAACATTTACTGAATATTTAACATGTATTAAAAATACCCTGATAGAGATGTAAATGGATGATTTTAAACCTGAAATAA
The DNA here is from genome assembly GCA_004027475.1 of Anoura caudifer. Classification (NCBI taxonomy): domain Eukaryota; kingdom Metazoa; phylum Chordata; class Mammalia; order Chiroptera; family Phyllostomidae; genus Anoura; species Anoura caudifer. Next base: position 236,936 of record PVKU01001268.1, read on the forward strand.
TGCTGTGAGCTAGACATTATCACCATTCCCATTTTTTTAGGTTGAGAAAACTGAGTCTAATAGTTATTTACCAAAAGCTGCGCAGCTAGTCTTGTTCCAGAGACCGTACACTGAGAATGAAGCGTGACGCTGTACGTAAAGAGGTTGTGTTAGCGGTGATTGCAGTTGTCACTGAGCAAAGGTTTTCCTGATCTGAAACTATTTGACTTAAACTTTCATTAACACTCAAAAATGCAGAACGAGTTTCACTTTCTCCACGATATTTTCATCCCCACATGGTAGGAAACTTTGTTTTCTGAACCTCCATACTTTATATTTTTGTTGATTAATGTGTATTATTGCTATACACAACCTACTTTCTTTGCTAGATTGGAAAACATGCTATATATTTTATTTGTTTCATAGAATAATAATATGACTACACTAATTCAATAAATGTACAGTGCATGTATTTTGATTGATGAAATAAATTATAAATATAATAAATATAATTATGGACTCTCTTATAGCATCATCTTAACATGTCAAATCTTAACATTCCTCAAGTTCTTCCCCTTAGCTGTAAAAAAGTGCTACTCCTGTTATTGATACTTTCTGACTTTCTTCTTTTAGATATTTGATTGCCCTCCTCTGACTATCATTAGTAATTCGTCTTCATTCATTTTAAGTCATTCAGCAGTCTGCCTGGTGCCATATTGATCTCCAACTGATATGGGAAGTAAGATATCTGCACATAATAGGGATCCGTACGGTAGATTATTAATTCAATTAACATTCTCATTCTGTTCTGTTTGTTTGCGTTTAACCCCTGGGGATGGATTGCAATGTCGTGAGGGTAGATGCATCCAGTCAGTTGAGAGAGAAACCTTTTTCTTTCCCTAAGATGATGGCACTAATTAAAGTCATAGATCTTCATTGACGACTTCTACATCATCCTTATGTTTATTTCTAGATTTCCCCTAATGAACAGAACAATGGGAATTATTTTCAGATTGGCAAATAACTGTAATAGCTTCTGGCACTCTATTTATTGCTGGCCACATACATTTATCATTTTCTGTGTATACCCACACACTATTTTACAATTAATTATTTGAAACAGTAGGTTGGCCCTTCCCCCGAATAGAATGAACTAATTTCAGTTTGCCTCTAACTAGAAACAACTGCTAATGATATGGACAAGTAATGAACATGAGGCAAGAATCTTTCACAGAAGCTATTTACATTATATTCACATAATGTTCCTTAAAAACCACTACATTTCGGAGTTCTTTGGTAATGGCAGAAACAAGTCATCATAATTTCATGTAATCATGCTGTTTTTCTAAATAGTTTGTGACTCTGACAGGTCATTTTTAATCCAGCGAGCTGTGTACATTATATTAACGCCCAAAGCCCACACCGCAAATTTGCAAGCTCTTCATGCTTAAATAATGTCTGTCCTTCAATAGCTCATTTCCTGATCCACCTGCAGAACAATTTTAATCCGTCTGCGGCCCACACGGACATTCCTGAACTGCAGGGCCCAGCTGGGTTTGGTAAACAACACAAAAATTGCCTTTGTCTCTTCCCACTTTGGTTCCTGGAGCTCGGACAGGAAATGGGCAGCGATGGCCAGGCCCCGAGGACGAGGGAGAGCCCCAGCATCTAATCAGGGGCAGGGGCAGCTGCGGGCGAGAATGTGCAGGTACCTCGGGTGGGAAGCTTAGCGTCTGCACTGCTCCTGAGCAAGCGACAGTAGGTGGGCACGCTGTGTTTGCCTCAGCCCACAAGTTTGATAGAAACTTACCCCTGCAAATAATGTAGATTCTCATAGGCACGTTATTTTTACTCTTTTAGTTGGCAGTGGAAGAAAAACAACAACAACAAAAAAGAAACAGGAAAAAAAAAACCCACAGGCACACACAGGAGTACGCACCACACACACGTAATTCAAATGACTCATCTCCCAACTCTAAAATTCTTCGTGGGATCAGCCTTTCCCCCGACTGGATCACAGGCTTAAGATGCAGCTCTCATTATTGTGTGTCATTTTATCACCTTGCAAGCTTTGTGCCGAACAAATAGGTGGAAATAAATCACGTGGTGGATTTGGGAGGAACTGAAGCCCAGAAGTCAGAGGAAGAAAATGTTTTTCTCGGGGTTCAGAGACGTCATGCTCGGTGATGCATCGATTCTGTGTGGTCCCCATCTCCGGAGATGTAGCGCCTTCCACAGAAAGAAAGGGCAGGGGGCCCACCTGCCACACCCCTCACCCTGTCCACATGCCACCCACATCCCTCCTCTCTCTGTCACTCACGCTTATTATCTTCGCAGATACTCTGGGCACGAAACATGTTCTTCATTTAGACATTCAAAAACAAACATATGCTGTCGATCCACTGTGATCTGAAGTAGGCCTTTATGTAAACGTGACTACAGAAGAGTAATTCTAATGCATTTTTTTCTTTCCGCTGTGATGACTGAAATAGGGGAATGGTGACTGTCACACGGGGACCTTGCTCCCCCAAACCAACATCTTTTTTTGGTATTTTAATTTTTTATTATTATTTTAATAGTTATTTTTTTATTGTATTCAATCCGTCAGATCTCTGAGACCTCCCCTGCACGGATTCAGGCTTCCAGTGATCAGAAAAGGTACTGGGAGTCATGTTTGCTGGCCTGCTCTCCACATAAATAGATGCTTTCCTATGGGGAAAGTGGTGTGAGAGGCTGACTATAAAGCTGAATATCTCAGATGCACAGAACACATATATATTTCACATCATGCAGCTTTGTGGAGCAAAGGTATGCTTAAGCTTAGGACAACCAGGAACAAAAGGTCAAAAGCCGCCATAAGCATCAAGCCATCATTTTAGCATAATGCAGCTCGCCTGGCAGATACATCTTTTTTTCCCACCTGAACTGAAAGAACCTGGGGCACAGGTTATGTCCGTTGCTATGCTGTGTCACACGCCCCCTGGGAACTGAGTGGCGTGAGCCATTCTGTGCTGCGCTCCCAGATGAGGGGTCAGGGATTCCGTCCGTCAGGTTGAAATGTCAGGCCTGTCCCCTGTGCTGGAAGGGGTCCGGGGACGTTGCTGGCAGACTGGAGCCTGTGGGTCGCTTGCATCTTGGGGGCTAAAGTCATCTGTGTGGACACGTGTTCCCTTGCACGTGTGGCAACTGGGCTGGGACACGCGGTGTTGCCCTCAGCCTGGGACACTGACACCTGGCTTTCCACGTGGCTTGGGCTTCTCACAGTGTGACTCTGAGGGCATGCAGCAAGTGACGCTTCCAGGACACCAGCTGGGAGCGTGTGGCCTTTCCTGAGCCATCACGGACAGTCAGAGGGTCGCTTCTGCTGCATTCTACTGATGTTGAGCAGATCAGCTCAGGTTCAAGGTGAGGGGACAGGCTTTCCACCCCAAAGCACTGGCATTGATGTCTTTTCCCAGTCAAGGAACCAATAGATTAAATCAATAAATCTCCCTTAATTATCTTAATCTCCGGTGTCAACATGCTAATACCTCCAATTAGGAAAGACATAAACAGATTTCTATTAAGAACATTAATAGCTAATGTTTCCAAGCTGAAGTTTAAAGGAGAATGTAAGGCCATTAAAAGGTGTTCGTTTTCTTTGTAAATTGTCCCTCTGGGAACTTTTGCAGGAGTGACCCTGCTTTGTTCCTGGTCTTACGTGGCTCTCTAAACTTTGACCCTGTCTTGTCTATTATCTCAAAATCTGTGGGGCCATCTCAGTAGTGGGGTGATCTTCTGAACTGGCTCATGAGCAGCCCTGGTTCCTCGAACATTAATAACCTCTCTACTTAGGGCCCACGTTAATAGTCTTCCTGACAAAGACGTGCCTTTCCACTTACAGACTTGAAAAGCTCCCATAATGATTTTAGGAGCTAAAAGTCGGGTGAGCAGAAATATATCATCAAGCGATTGCTGCCTTGAAATCGCCCAGTAGGATACGAGGTTTCTAAGACATTGTCTGAAGTTAATTGCACATTTTTATCCCCCTTTAAAAAGAGAGGTAGTGGTACCTACAGTAGGTTAATACTTCCTCTTGAGAGCTAAATAAAAGAAAAGTCTTTTTGAACTTGGCAAAGAACAGCAATTAATCTTGTCTGTTCGGATATAAATTAAATGCACAGCTACTAGTTAGGCTTTGAGCGCCAAAAGCTAGTCATTCTTAAACCACAGTGGGGGCCCCCACTAAACACCAAATGAAGTGGGATCTCTTCATTATCTGAATTGAATTCATTTTTATAGCCTTACATCGTCTCCACACTTCGAAGCCCCATTTAAAAGTCAAAGGCGACATGGCTCCTTCCACAGTGACTCCAGCTAGTGGTGATTTTGCTTTTCCACCTCCTCCAGTTCCTGTAACTATGTGGCCCTTGTCACGCAACATCCAGGGTTGTGGTCATTGCGTGCATACGTTGCATTTCCTCTTCAACATGTAAACTCATTGGGTCACTTTCCCAGTTTTTTTAGGGCATAAAATATAGTCGTAGAGTTTTAAAAAGTACTTTTTTTTATTATTGCTGTTCGAATATAGTTGTCTCCATTTTCTCACCACCATTTCCCCTGACCCACCTCCCATTCTCTTTCCTTCCCCCCTTTGGCTTTGTCCACGGGCCCTGTATACATGTTCCTTGATGACCCTTTTTCCCTTCTTTCCCCCATTGTCTCCTTCCCCCTTCTAAAAGGAATTTGAAATGACCAGGTGTTACATTTGGTGTGAGGTAACTGTATTTCTACAATGATGTCGTCTTTCATGAACGCCATGAGGGACCGGGCTTGTCTGTCTGTCTGTCTCATGCACATACCCACATACCCTCCCAGCCGTACAGAGTCTGCATGGACGAAATGCCGCCACCCCGCCGTTCGGACAGTGAACCTGTACTCCCCTTTGAGGGTATCAAGAGGCAAGAGGGCCATCGCCTTCAACCAGCTGGAGATGCCTCACCTGCCATCCAAGCTGCCAGCACCTTGATCTTGCACCTCCCAGCCTCCAGACTGCGAGGAATAAATGTGGTTGTTTAAGCCACTCAGTCTCTGCTGTCTTTTCAAGCAGTTGGAACTGACCCAGACAACATCTGAATTTGCAAACGCATCCCACCACGTACCTGCTTACTCTCCGCAAAAATATAGAGCGTGATAGAATAATTTCCCTGAATAAACGCATAAAAATGTAGTTATGCCGCTCATCAAACTAATTTTAAAAAGTTGCATTCACCATAAATAACGGGTGTCATATCTTGCTTTGCAAGACGGGGGCGAACATGGCCTCCATGACAGTAGATACGCCCTACTCATGACTTCATTTAGAGCGTCCTGGTGAGAGAGATGTGTCCTTTTCAACTTGCTTTCGTTCGGTGCTGTTAGTCACATTTCCCTTCAAGATTTTCAGGAGCTCAAGTAATTGTGAGAGAAATGCTGTTCTTGTTTTTTTGTTCTTAAGGGACTCTCAGACCCCAGACCTTCCTGCTGCTTCTCAGGCCCATTTCTTGGTCTGCCTGTCTTAGCATTTCCTTGGCTTCCATCAGGACTTCAAAGGAAAGGAAAACACTTTGGAAGAAATCGAAATCGCAGAGTGACAGTGTATTCGAGGAAAATTAGGGTTGTATATCACACACCTAGAGAATAAGATTTTTCTCAGAAGTTCTGTAAAACATCAGTCAATGGCAAACTATTGGGGAATTTTAAAATTCTATTTATTGACAAATGCTGTACACCATTTAGAAATCAGTACACTCAATACACAGAATGCATCCCTACAAAAAGTTGTATTTACAATATATGATAACTAATCAGAGTTATTATTTAAAATAGATTCCTGTTATACATTCATTAACTAATGTTAATCACGTATTATCCAGTTTTCTTAAGGCTAAGAATACTTAATAGGATGTGATCCTATAACGTGTTATTTTGCAAATAACTATTGTGGTAGGTCTTTGTTAAACAAAATTATTACGAATATGTGAAATTTATACTACTTTATTCAGCATTTGCGTTATCATAGAAAGCATTAAAGAGCTTGATTTTTTTCTTTTGAAATCAGACCATCCCAGTTCTAGTCTCAGCTCTTTAATATACTATGAGACATTAGCTCATTACTTAATATCTCTGACTTGGCTCCTTGTTCTAAAATATTAGGATAAGAACATTTGCCTAATTGACTACTAAATGCAAATGCTCAGATACCCGTGCTCCCTGCCTCTCTCCAGATCTGAAATTCTAGATCTATTTCTCCCCTCTCTCTCGTGATAAATGCAATGGATTCACAATCATTCTTGGGATACATTTTTAAATATCCCTTTCATCTTCTGTATCTTTACTCATTTCCTAAAACTGCTGAGCAGTCTCCCTATCTCTGTTTCTCCTCTCTGTCCACCTACATACCTGTCTTTTAGAGTGAGTTCCATCCTGATCCTAGGGCTTTTGCTGAAAAGCGTGGAGAGAGACACCCCTTCATTTCATGCGGTTTTGAACTTGGAAAAACAGTAGCCTGAATCTACTGCTGGTATCACCACGTGGAGCCTAATCAGAGGAAAGAGAGACAGGAGATGGAGAAAGACTCATCCCTCAAAAATATTGTTTGATCCTGCAAAACTAATGGTGTCTGAATTTTTTTTTTTTGGCCCCTGCATTTTTCAATTACATGAACCACATCTTTTTCCCCCCCCCCTATAGTTAATTCGTTGGGTTTTCTGTGATCTACAACTAAAATAATATAAAAATTCAGTGACAATACTGCCATAGTCCTACAATTCATCACATTCTGAGGATATCTTAGGAAAGATGGGTAGGAAAAATCATTCTATATACACTGTTTAACTCTAGAAGAGTTGTTTGTATTCCAAAATCATATAGACTCATAAAGTAGTCCATTCAATTTTCTTTTTCAGTGCCTTCGACATTCCGGACCTGGATATGTAGCTCAGAGCTAGGTAGTTTTGAATTCCTATATACTGACAAGGAAGCTTTGGGACAGGCTCACCATGCTGACAGTTTCACTCTTCAGATGAGTTCTCCCTCGCAGGCTCCTGACCACTTACCACGAATATTCTTTTGGAGGGCTGTCTTCATAAATGCGTTCATACACACTAGGTACAGAGTTTTTATTTAAGCTTTAATTAGATGGCTGCTCAGCCTCTGCTTTGCTAGACATGTGTGGGTCTCTCACACATTTCAGCTCTGCCTTTTTTTCTTCTGTGTTCTTTCGCATGTGTTTTTCTTGCTGTTAAAAAAGTCTTTCATGTTTGTACCATTATGGTAATAGAGTAGTTATTTACATCTCAATTAATTAATAGTAAATAGAATGAAAAACTCAGTTCCTCAGCCTCACTGGTCACATTTCAAGCACTCAGTAGCCGCACGTGGCTGGTAGCTACCGATTTGGACAGGGTGGATGTGAACACATTTCTGTCGTTGCAGAAAGGTCTATTGGACAAAGCTGTTCAAGACCGTGTCTTCAGAACTTGGTTTCAAACAAACCTCACGTTTTAAAACTGTAAGTTTCTGAGTTGCCTGTCGTAAATCCACTGCGTCAGACTCTGTGGGTGTGGGTCGGTGGAATTTTACCTGCAAATGACTTTCTCCGGGAGACCAGGCATTTCAGGGTCGCAGAGTTCAGAGTGGTTACTAGAATACAGAGTGGGAAGAGGTGCTTAGACCACTAGCTTGGCGCTGCCTGAAATTTTTGACACCAGTTTGAAAGTTTTTTCCTGCCAAAGCTGTTATTCATCGTTATTAATATTTTTCTAAATTATTGTCTCTATTCCAATTAAATCAGCATTTTCCCCTCTTTTTGCAATAAAAAAAATCTTCCCTGCCTGAATTATGTATATACATTACTTTTGAATTTTACATGTCTATTTGCCTCAATGAATGTGTGATTATTAATTTCGTGTGTCACCTTGGCTAGGCCAACAAAATTGTTTTGCGTCAAATACCAGAAGTTAGTGGGATGATTTTTTTTTAGATGTGATTAACATTTAAGTCAGTAGATTTTGGAGTAAATCAGATTAAGGATAACTTCCAATAGAAAAATAATCCTCCTACTGCTGTAATATATGACATTTAATACAAATGCAGCATGGATATGTCAGGAGCAACATGTGTGCACAATATATATAAAGCCTGTGGAGAAAAAGACCCTATAATTGATAACTGAATGCTACAAATTCATCCAAGTGATAGAAGCACCATTTTCCCTCCTTGATCAGCTCACTTGCCTTATTTGAAGCACCTCATTGTCTTGCCAGCTGTCAGACGTGTTTTTAATTAGGCACTAATGAAGTAATATATGTATGTAAACCACTTAAATCTTGTTCCCGTTTGCAAGGACATCTGTGAGGTGGAAAGTGAGAATCCTTGATCTTTGCCAGACGTTACAAATTATAAAACCTAAAACGCGAAGCTCAGGTACTCGGAATGACTCAAATTAAAATAGGAGGGGGTGCTAGGCAAAAGGTTAAAAAGGACATTTTGCTTGACTTAGTGGAGAATAAGGAGGCTTCTTTTCTCCTGTTTCTCTCTGCGGCTATATTTTTGGGCTGTTTTATTGCATCAGTGAAATAGACAGGCAAAGTGCCTTTAAGTGTTCCGATATGCTGGAAGCTTAGACTTCAAGTAGAATTTTGGGAAAAGTGTGATTATTTTCTTGGTCCTGTTTATATCAACAAATGTTATTCTACTATTGTGCATAGCATTAGCACTTCACTTGGGCTCAGATAAGAAGGAAACTACTCTATCATGCAATTGACCTTGCACAGCAGAAGCTACACAATGGTTTTGACTTTCAAATGGAAGTTTACTTCTGAGCTCTGGGAAAAGTGGCTATGGGTCTTTTTAAACCATTTTTTTTTTTTTTTTTTGTGAGGGAAGTTCTAGTTTAACTGGAGTCCCTGATAAAAGAAGAAAATAAGTCATGCTATTTTAAAAATCACCTTTAAGTTTTCAATTTTCTGCCCTTACATACTCACAAACATTTTAGCAGGTATTCATTCATGTATTTATTTATTTTCATTTTAAGTAATTAATGGTAACCAAATCACTTCTTCTTTTGTTTTTCACTGTCTAGAAAGTGTCACATGCACATGCGTGACCGAAGGAGACCAGCCACTAAGGGTGTGACCTCTGTGAGCTCAGAGCACCGCCAGGTGCCGACTGATTAGTCTCCTGGGTCCAATCAGCCTGGATGCCGGTTAATAATGCACTTTTCAAAACAGTTACAATGAGGTGCACATTTAAATAGGCATGCTTTACTCCAGCTAAACTTGAGTGAGTCATTTTCGCAGTTATGAATCAGTATTTCATTCTGCGAAATTCAGCGATGGCGCCGTTGGTTGCACATGAGAATTGCTGGATCTCTTTATGCAAATGTTAAGGCCAGGACTCCTCCCCCACCACCGTACACTGAGTGTTAAAAGTACATCTGGTGTCTCGGAGGTGCAATGGTGTTAAGAACCCCTAGAGAGTGGTATCTGTAGGCACCCTTCCCTATAATTTTTTTCTCTAGTAAATCTCGGTCCTTTCTGCTATACATGCTAAGCCTTCTGTATTACAACCTGCCATTGCTGTTAGCCTGCTCTTCACAACAGGCCACAGAATGAGTCTGGAAAAGCAGAATCATCTGTAGTGTTTTAGTAGGATTCAATATTTGTAAACGTTAACAGATTTACATATTTTCTATATCATGTGCTTTTCAAGTGATCTTTGAAAAGGCACACAATAAAAAACAAAGTATTAAAATGGTGAATTGTAATCATATATTCTTGAATATATAGACATAAGCAGAATCTCTTTTAAAAAAGCAGTGTATTCACAGGGCAAAGTTCCATAGTTCAAGGACAAGTAGTTGATGGTGTATTTTATTATTGAAACAAAATAAATTGCTTTTCCTTTCAAGTGGTTACTCCACACACCAGAAAATAGAGTTATAATAAAGCTAAATTTTAATTTTCAGTATAGCGTCAGAATGAAGATTTATTTATAGGTGTGAACTTTATCTGAAAAAATGCATAGATTGCATAATTTAGATATTTTCCCTCAATATTTAATAGAATCTAAACTTACTTTAAAATAGCAGGCATAATTATTTGAAGAGTTTAAGAAACAATAAAGAACAAAGTTAGGCATTAGAAATTCTAACGAGAACCGCAATGGCCATTTAAGATGCATGCTCCTCAGGAATACAGAGATACTGCGTTATTCCTTTCCTTAAGGATTGGCTAACCTGGCCAGGAAGGCAGACGTATGTGTAACTTGCCTGGGAAGTGGGTCTTCCTGCCTTCAAGATGAGCGGTGACAGAAATTGCTCTGGGAACGCAGGATTAACATGACTCATGCCACCTGGGGAAACACTGACAGTGGACGCTAAGCTCGGATTCACCCTGGGAGGTTGGACACCCAGGCCGTGGAGACCCAGGTCCCAGAGTTAGAGGTGGGGACAAGAGCACAGGAGTTCAATCAGTTGGGATTGTGAGGTTTGAAAATGCAACAGAGGCTCGGTGGAAGGCAGGAGCTGCAGGGATTTTCAGACTTCTAGGGAAGCGTTGCAGCTGAAAATATAATCAGGCCAGCCCTTGGAAGGGCTTGATTGTACTCCGAAACTGGGGACCTGATATAATTAGATCTTGATTTTCGTCATAGAGCCAGAGATGAGCGATCTTGACGTCATTAGGTGGGCGGGGCAGGAAGTCCAGCAAGAGTTAATGACCTCCCAGCAGTGAACGCCGAGTGAGTGCAGTTTGTTTGGTGTGATGCTCTTACGTCTTGTACCGTGTAAACATTCTGTAATTACTTTTCTATGTTCTTATACTACATAAAAAGATATAAAATTATTTTATTGCTTTTTAGTTGTCTGTGTAATATAATTATCCTGAAGCAAGTAGATACTTAAATTATAGATAATTACCATTTTTCCCAGTGAATTTAGGTGTTAACAATCCACGTTCCTACTTAGTACTCATTACAAGATAATTAGAAACATTTGGAGTTTTGGTGCTCGAACACACGTGGCCAGTCATGGTTGTCTGAACACGATAGAAAAGTAGATACCAGATCAAGATAAACATAGATCAGAAGTGTAGTACCTAATTTTGAAATTGTTCACTGAGTTCTGTCATTTTAAAAAGAGCTGTACACACTATTATTACAATTTTTTTCAAAGTAGCATCCAAACGTTTGTGCCAAAATAAATCTTAGTCCCCATTTAACTAACTTAAGAGACTAAAACAAGTTGATGTGATAATAAAGGAAAATTAGTTTGCTAATTCCTCTAAAAATATCAAGCTATAATTGCAATATGCTACTAATATTGACATGACATTTTTCTTTATTTATGGAAGTGTTTTTAAGTGACAAAATGTATTCAGCAGGAGTATGCACATATTTGCACCCCTCTTCATACCAAAAGAGAGTGCTTTCGCCCTCCTTGCTTGCTCTTGGCCTTGGTCTGATCTAAGAACTGTGCTTCCAAATTTGATAATGGGAAGAGATAAAGTTTGTGAGGAGATAGAGAATATTAAAATAAGAGATGATGAAGACATTAAGTCATCATATTTTACATTCTTCCTGTGGCATTAACCATGAATGTTTTACTATGTAAAATGTATATAGGTTTATTATATGTTATATATTTCTACATCTAAATTGTAGTAAAATTAGTTTTAAACAGTTAAATATACTCTGTAAAGAGCCTTTCCAAGTTGAATAGAATCAAGACAGGTTGAATACAAAGAATTCAAAGGTGAAACAATGAAAAGTTAATGTTTTCTCTCAATTTCCTTATTTATGTAAAGCATGTTTAAAACTAGACTTAATGATGTTTACAAATAGCTGTGCAGTTACCGCGTTGCATGAGGGGATCAGACACACTCTGCTGGCTTCTTCGGGTCTGCCTTCGCTCCTTCTCTGCACGTATCTACTAAGCAAATGCTATATCATCTTCTCACACTGAATCTACTTTTTTTCACATGAATGGACATTACTTTGAAAGTTAAATAAGCAGCTAGTATATTGAAAGTCAGTGGAAAAGTTTCATCTAAGGAATTATCCCAAATATGTTGAAATAGGTCAGAATGAAAGGCAGAACCAATCGCTCACTAAAATATTCCCGTCCATATTTGAGGTTTGCTTGCAGCAGTACCTACATAACTTTGCATGGACAACACTCATGACATTATTAGAAGTTACTGCAAACAATTGTGATTTGGATATGCCTGGGATAGATAAGCTACTAGTACCACCCATGCGGTGGATTGTTTTGGTGCTTAAGTGAGCATGACAGGCAGCCAATTGGCCGAACTTCAGAGGATGTAGTTGCTACAGTGCATGGCCCCCGCCCCCCAACCCAGAACGGAAGTCTGTTCAGCTGTTCTGTGGACACTCAACCTGTGTCTCTTTACTTTCTGTATAAACTAAGACTTACTTAAGAAACTATGTTTGAAAGTACATTTCAGAGTAGCTGTTGATATTTAAAGTAGAAGTTATGGCTCAAAATGGTGCAGGACATGCTATATTCCTATATAGCCTGTGGTGATTTTTCACATCCTTTTAGGGGTCCACTCTGTTTGGTTAGCACTCATAGATCTGTTGGTTACTTTAACTAGTTTTGGGCCACCAATTAACAAACAATACATGGCATTTGCTGATGTAAACTTAACAGCACAATCTACTATTCTAAGCTAACATTCACATATATCTTGAAATAGAAATGAAAACTTTGAAAGCAACATCTTTATGTAAAGGAAATTTAATAGGTACATGATGCCTTTTTCTGTATTCAAGTTTTATCCGCTAATTTGAGCTTAGGAAAAGCTCTGTTCTATTTATTGTTGCTGATGTAGTTCTGAAGTGTACTGGGAAAAGGCTTAGATAAATAATGAGTCAAAATCTGTACTTACTGCTATGTCGCTAATTAGCATGTGACCTTGGGTAATCACTTCATCTATTATGTCTTAGTTTCCACACCTTGCTTACCAGGAGATGATACTATTGAAACACATAATCTATAAGTCTTTCTCCAGTTTTAAATTGCTAGCAATTTACTTTTACAATGGTTCCCATGGTTCTATTTGGTACCTTAGTTCTGGGGCCAGAAAACAGAGAATTATGGAGTTGTGGAGGGCAAAGAGAAAAGACATTTTGAATTGATTCTTATTTTACCTACTATTAGAAAATGTACTGGTTCTGGGTTAATGTGTCCAATCATTAAATTATTCCCACACTCTCTCAATTGCTGATGGATAGAAACATTTTCCTTAAGTCCTCTATGATCTCAAACATCTATTGTCTAATGACTCCATCCTACACCTGTAGCAAATACTGTAACCAGCAGAGATGGCCGTTAGTGATCCAAAACTCCAGAGAACAGCACCCCAAAGAGTCTGTAATTCCTCCTATATTTCATGGTTCAGTAGTGCACTTGCCAGCTGTGGGGCATACCTACTGTGAGTCCTGGATGATCTTCCGCAGCGCATGGATAGATCATTAAAAAAAGAAAAACAAAGGGACAAAGAGAATTAGACTCCTTTATCCATGACATTTGTAATTTCCTGATGAACTCAAATATAAAAATCTCATTTGGAGCCAATATATTTTAAATATTTATCACTTGTTAATCTCCATTTTTAACAGAGCTTCTGTTGGACTCGAAGCATTTGGCAGTCATCATTATTTTGTTGCCTTTGAATTTATTCTTATGATTTCAGCGTGATGATTACTTCCTTTTTTCAGAGAAGGGATGACAATTCTAGTAGCCAAAGTAATATAAACTCATAAATCCACCAAATATATTCTTTCTTTCTTTAACTAGGTTAGAAAATATTGACAAATCCTTCTAATCTATATTTGTTTAGAATTTAAAAAATGACTATATCACTTATACCCAAATTGGTACAAGAACATGGCATACCCAAGCACATCGATTGAAATAATATAGTGAATGGGCCCAATAGCAACACATTTTTTAACTACCTGTGTATGAGGCACACTCACATTTTTGTGTGCTTATATGGGACTGTTATACCCATTATTATACTCATGGCATGTAATCATTGTACACGTGCATAATATGCATCCTTATTTTCCCTCAAAAATCTGGGCAAAATGTATGCATTATTTGCAAAACTTGCAAAAAAGTATGCAAAATTTGGGCAAAAAGTATTTGGCACAGTACAATAGTTCAGAAGGAATCCCTTATACAGATAGCTCCCCTGAAGCATTTTGAACCAGTACTTTTCCTTCGCTTTAATTTTTTAAAAGACTTTTTTCAGTGTGGTTCCAGGTTTACAGTAAGAATTAGGAGGAAAGTACATGGATTTCTCATTTATTTGCTGCTCCCCCACATGTAGGGCCACCCTGAAAAGCATCACTCTCTTTGAGCACTTCATTTTCTCCAAAGGTGAACCTGCGTTGAAACATCATCGTCACCTCGAGTTGACATTTCCTTCTGAGGCTCATTTAAGGGTTGTACATTCAATGGGTTTGCACAGATGCACAAGAACGTGTATGCGTACATACCATTATAGTATCGTGTAGACTGTTTCAGGGCCCTGAAACTCCTGTCTGCTTCCCTGGTTCATTTCTTCCTCGCTCTCTCTTGCAACCACCGATCTTTCCATTGTCTTTTTAGTTTTGCCTTTTCCAGAATATCATGTATTTGAAAACATATAATACATAGTTTTCTCAGATTGGCTTCTTTTACTTAGTCATGAGCATCTAAGATTCCTTCAGGTCTTTCCATGGCTTAATTGCTCATTTCTTTCTCGGCACTGAATAGTGCTGCATTGTCTGATGAACCGCAGTCTATTTTTCCATTGACCTACCGAAGGACTTCTGGGTTGCTTCCCAGTGTCGACAGTAGGAATAAAGCTGCTCTAAACATCTGTGCAGGTTTTCATGTGGACTTAATTTTCAACTCCTTTGAGTAAATGCCAGGTAGTACCGTGCCTGGGCTGCACATAGGAATATATTTACTTTTCTAAGAAATCACCGAACTAGCTTTTGAGGTGGCTGTACCTTTCCGTGCCCACTAGCAGTGGGTGAGACTTCCTGATGCTCTGCCTCCTTACCAGCATTTGATCATGTCAGTGACTCGGACTTTGGCCACGTGAGTAGGTGTGCAGTGGCATCTCACCATTGTTTTAATATGTGTGTCCCTGATGCCATCAGATGCAGAGCATCTTTTCATATGTGCTTTGATTTTTAGAGTAACTTTATCCCCATCTTATTCTTTAAACCTGGGGAATAACCCATTTGGAACGTAAACCTCTACGTGACCTATACTCAATACATACAGTATGGATAATTATTCCAAATTCAATTGTATTAGTTCTGATGCTTTTGGAGCATTATAAATTCAGGGCATTTGTATATATTCGGCAAAATGATCCACACATAACATCATATGAAACATAAATTGGTTTACAAATAAATAAAAGGCATGCAGCATATTTCTGTAGAACTAAGGCCAAAGTCCGCTGTGAAAACATGTTACTAAAGTGCAGTGATTTTTATTGTGAACAGCCTTCTGTGTTGGGCTCCCTGAATTCTTCAATGCTGATTGGTTTTGTTGTTTTTTTTTTACCAGCGGTCCTATTGACAGCAGAGTTTCTACATAGGCATTGGTCTCTCGCTTCCAAAATTCCAGTTAACACAATTGAAAAACCAAGGGCCAGTTCCGCACAGTTAACTGTATGTCGCTGTTGCTCTGTGGCAGCCCTGGTTATGCACAGCAGATTGGGGACAGAAATCATGAGAGAGATGAAGAAAGGTAACACATCTACAGCATAATTAGGAAACTGTGTTTGCTTGCTGCCCTATATTTTTCCCCATAATTTAAAGTATTCTCCTGAGTTCAATTATCCTAACCTAGGCTCACAGCAGGTTGAAATTGAAGAACATTTACAAAAAGAGAATGAGCTTCCTCCAAATCTCATAGCACTAAAAGGTGAAAAAAAAGTTAGTCAAGAAATACTGGTATAGTTGGGAAAAAGCAAAAATAGGAATGTGGTTTTGCTTTATTAAATAAGTACATTGTTGTAAGTTTTATTAGTATGGAAACTCAAAGCATTATTTTTTATAAGAAACATTGATATACAAGTTCTTAGAACTAATTGATCCTTAAATTCTAATAACTCACTTCATGTAAAATATTGGAATTATTATCTATACAATTTGATCAAATGTATAGTCTTTTTCTATTTACAAAGATCATGTTAACACTATAATGAAATATCCAGAACACTACAAACAGCAAAAAATAATTTGACTTGAATAAAATGTATTTGTAATTTAAAGAAATATACTAAGTACTGCTCACTCTAAGGGATTATTCTTTCCTATTTTTTCCAGTACCCGTCTTTGCCAATTCCTGTAATAGTTCCAAGTAGAATTGTTCCGTAGAATTACAGTCCTATATTTCCAACCCCCTGTTTAATATTTCCACTCAAATGCTCGGACTATTCCTCAGACTTTACGTGTTCAAGGCTAGGTGACCTTTCTTTTCATGCCGTCCTGATGTTACACAACACCTTCAGTTTCATTCATGTATGTTTCCCACTTTTGGATATTTCTTCCCCTCGATCCGCATATCTAATTGTCATATAGCCTTATGAAATGAATATTTGTTATGGTCTCTCAAACATTGTATTTCTTCACTTCCGTTATGCTTGTGTAAGTCATTATAATGTCCTTCCTAAAAGACCAAGTCTTTTATATTACTTGTAGTCTCTTCATGTTTTACTCAGTATTCCTCATAGAGGTTTTTAAAAAAATTTTCTGGTTTAGAAATTTGAAATATGCACTATAAATACATTCCTCAACCCATTATTCATAGACTTCTATACTGTCCCTCATGCTGGCATGAAGTATGCATCTTGGTATGTCTCATCTGAGCCTTATTCTCGAGTGAGTGCTGTCCCTCTACCAGCCCCCTCCCCTCCACGCTCAAGAGTAGCCCCGTCCCACCCCTTACCCTCCTTTCATTCTGTCCCCTCCCTCATTTTAAAGCCAGTGGCCTTGCTACTTCTCTCATTTTTTCATACTCTCTAAGTACAGAAGTTACATCCACTCTCCAAAGCCAGGTCAGGTCCCATTTCTTTCCAGCCACTTCCCCACACCGTGGATTCGCTCACGAGCCCGTTTGTTTATGCAGCCTGCGCATGCCCCCTGAGCACCGCGCCTCGGGGATTCAGGCTGACTTGCTGGGTCTGAGTGTGCTCACCACGGAGAATTACACTCTTCCCCTTCGCTCTGATAACCACGATCCTGTTCTTCGTGTCTATGCGTTTTTGTTTGCTTTTCTTTTTTGTTCGAATTATATAACATTTTTAAAGATCCTCTCTTCCCAACTTTTTTTGTCCAGATGGATTTCCTTCTGCTGCACACCATTGTTCATGTTCTCTGTTGTAGGACTTTTTGTTTCTTCCTGGTTAATGGTTTAAAGTTCTTCACAAGGGTGGACTCTAGGTGCTGGGAGAGACCAAGGGTCTTACATCTTTTGTTTGCACCAAATATCCCAGAGACTAGTACATGCTAACACATGGTAGTGTCGCGACCCTTTGTAATTCACCCTTGATTAGTGTGCCGAAAAGTTTTTTTTAATAGTTCTACCTGTGTGTTTAATGGATCATAAGGACAGCAGTCTACTGAATCTCTGATGTGTTAATTTTAATATTAGTACCTCTATTTCTTCTAGAGGCACGAATATATATTTTAATATATCAGAGAAAAACAATGACCATAGTTGAAAAGGACAATACAATAGAGAATTCCATCTCTAGCAAGATCATTTTCTTCTGAAGTTTTCCTTAATGCCTCCTCCGCCAGATGTAAATTCAAAAAAGACAAAAGCAGCATTAGAGTCCATTTCTTTAAGTTCGTGTAATCTGTACTTTCCAAAAATTATTATTGCAGAGAAAAGCAAAAAAAAAAAAAAAATAGTTCGACTATCAAAGCCTCTCCAGAGACAGGTTAGAGGAGCTGAAGTTTGTAACAGATGTTTTCTGCTATCTAGTTAGCTAGGGCTATGATGCAAATAATTGTTACTGCCATTATCTTTGAAACCAGATGTCTGATGTCCCTAGGAGAGACAACAAAATAATAATAATAATGGCAGAGATGATTCTCAGGCCTATTGCTGAGTTACAACTTAATATTGATTTTTGTCTGTATAACTGCTGACAGGCACACAGCGATGTTGACACCGGAAACACATTTTTAATCTAAATTTTTCTAGAACATCTGCTAGTACTAAGACCTAATTTATTAGCAGCAATGACTTTTCCCGTCATGCTATACACATAAGATTACAGAAATAAGAATGAGGGAACAAAGGTCTCTCCAGAAATTCTCTGTCAGCTGGGTTGAGCTTAAAAACTGTTGAATTAATTGTGTGGCATGTTTATCCAGAATATTCTCCAAGGATACAGCATAGACTGATTTTGTGTCTAGACTCAGAAAAAAAAATAGGCTTTTTATAGAGGTTTATTCAGGGGCTCACATGTGCTCACTTTGGGCACACGGCCTTCTCGCGTGTTAACTGGACAGAATTTCACAGAGTAGGTTTACCTACCGAAAGACAAAGGTTCCAACTGCATCAAGGTGTTCAGGCATGCTTGGCAGGCAAAACTCTGTACAACGAAGACCGTAGCAATGCATAGCTGCACGTTAAAATCCGCAAACAACACATTGGTTGGCTTTATGCACAATTATAATCTCTATACGCAGATTACATTTTGGTTTGTTTTAAAAATTGAGCTGTGGCTGCTATGGCGCAGTGGATTGAGTGCTGGCCTGGGAACCAAAGGGTTCCCAGTTCAAATCCCAAGGGCATGTGCCTGGGTTGCGGGCCAGGTCATCAGTAGGGGGTACCTGAGAAGCAACTACACATTGATGTTTCTCTCCCTGACTTCCCCTCTCTCTAAAAATAAATAAATAAAATCCTTAAAATAATCAAGACTACTTTAAATACAGTAACATGTAAAGGAAAACAATAAAGTTAAACTATCACCAATTAATCTACCCAATATGTAAGACTAAATTTGTGTTGCTTTTTTGTTTTTATATCTGATTGTGCATAGACATGTGATTTGCAAAATTATTTCAAAATTTATGCAAAAAAGAGATATGAAAACAAAATGATTACATGTCTAAAGGGGTGTAGCAAATAAAGCATGCCTTCTGTATGTTCTACTGGATAAATATGGAAAGTACAACCTGAAAAAAATCAAATATATATATGTCAAGATAAATTCAGAATTTGAAGGAACTTAATAAGTCATCTCACTTAACGTTCAGATAATTTACGACTTTAACATATTGACTAGTGATATTTCTGTCTCTACTTGAGTTCCCCCATTGGTAGCAAAGTTGTTAATTTTTTTAGGGAACACGTTCTATTTTTGGATTATTCCACTTATGGGAAAGTTGTTTTTTGTTATATTGAAAATACGTATACATATTCATGTATATTATTTATCATTTTTTCACAGTGTATGAGATATTTTCTCTATCTGAAAACTCCTTATTGTCGTTTTTGTGTACGAATTTTCAAATTTCACCTAGTGAGTATTAAAAATATCAGAATGTGAGTAAAATGTGTACCTGCAAGTAACACATGGTTAAAAACATCTGTCCGGTTCCCAAAAGTGGTTATGGGTCTCACTCAGAACCTGGGATTATTTAGCACATGGTGCCGATGAGAGGTAGAACCGTGGATAAATTATTGTGCCGACAAGTAAACACCCCCTCCCCCCCTTCCCCCCATGGTGCAGCGGCCATGGCGCCGCAGGGACAGCGAAATGTTGGCGCTCAAGGAGCTGGGCTTTAGTTCTGGTAGTTCTTTCCTCAGACATTCGTTAGTTCTATGACTTCGGATGAATAACTTCATTTCTTTGAAACTGGCTTTTCTTACTTAAAAGGCTACATCACCCACGAGATTATTTTTATGACAATAATATTATGCCACCCAGCAAAAAAAAAAATGATGCCTAACGATATCTGTTCTGCTGTGTCACAGAAGTCACTTTGGATGACACTTCCCAGCAAGCTTCCTGAGCACACTGTTTTGGCAGGGGCCTTGGGGCAGTGTTAGAGTTGAGACCCAGGGATGCACTAACGCTCTCTAAATGTGTTAGCAGTGTATTTCCCAGCGGCCCCTCGTGCACAGTAAGTGCGCACGGAGATTAGAGACGATGTAATGGTATTCAGCATGATGCAGTGGTCAGAACAACCGACTGCAAAGTCAGAACACCAGGGGTCTTCTCATAGACCCACAGCCACCGAACGGATACCCTGGGTCTGTGATACCCCGTGTCCTGTCAGTGGAAGCATTGACATAATTTAAAGGAAAGAAACGAAACATTCAGTTCATAACAAAGTGTGACATAATTAACTTCAAAGAATCCAAGGGAAAATTCCTTTTATTGGAGGAGATCCATCTGAAATAACCTTATCTTATAGTTTACAGTAGTAAATGTTTAATAACAAATTTTAGTGTATATATAACATGTATATGATATATACACACACCTTAAATATGTATGTGTATATATAATAGTATTCAGATATATCTCCCTTTACATCTTTATTGTTGCTATGTACAGGGAGGGTCAAAAGTAGGTTTATAGTTGTTCGTATGGAAAATAATACAGTGATTAATATACAATAATACAAGAATAAACTCTGTTTTGCATACTCACAGCTATACACCCACTTTAGCCACACCCTGTATATACATGACAGTTACTCTACATATTATATTCACATATTAAAATAATCTAAATAATGAAATATATTTCATAATTAAAACTTCACTGCATAATACTCTTTTGGATGAAAAGATGTGGGAAGATTAGTAAGATGATAACAGTCAGGATCAGGACGAGCAAGTCGTGGGAACACAGGGGTTGCAGCTCAGCGTGTGCCCAGCAGGGTGAGGAGGTGGGTGTGGGGGGCACTGGTGTGTCTACGCTGAGGTGTTGATTGTGTCTCTGTCTGATGCTTACTGCTCAGCCAAGCTCCTGCTTCTCTAGTGTCCACGCACACACTGCCTCAAGCTACATCAGGAATGGGGATCCCTTGTCTTAAAGGTATTTAAGACCAAAAGCTGGTGGCAGCTTTTCTCATGCTGGTGCCGAGCTCCGCAGGAGTCTGCAAGAAATGAAGTAGTTAATTTAATAAAAATCTGTTCTGCAGGTATTTTAATTTATTTCCTCCATCCTCCTTTAACTCCCAAACCAGACCAAATAAAATCCCAAGGCTTTCCCCCCACCCAAGACGGGAACGTAGAAGATTTAAGAAGATCGAGTCCTGTTAGAGTTTCTTCAATTAGGGAACGTCTTGACTCTCATGAATGTTAGACGAGGGGAGCTCTGCCAGTTGGATATTTTCCAAACTCATTTATACTCAATTAAGAACTTTAGTTTTAATCTACAGAACCGTTCAAATCAGGAATTAGAAAGCATGGTTGAACAACAACAACCAAAAACCCACTAGCATACTGCTGTGGATAACAAGAAAGGAGGGACCATTTCTTTTTTTCCAGACGGATGCCTTCTCTTTCTACCTGCATTAGACATATTACACAGAAATGAGCCTTCGCTACCTGCTAACACCTATTGCATCAAAACACAATAGGAAATAAAAGTGGTTATTTAGCCCTGTGAAATAATAAGAACAAATGGATTATAGAAAGGACCTGCAAAAATATGCTTCTTGTGAGTTTCCTTTTCAATTACCCTTTCCATACCTGGATAAGAAAGCAACTCTCATATTTAATACATTTGTTTCCTCAGAAGAAACTAAATAATTATTTCAGAATTAAAGACTCTCAGTCTGAGATTCTCAGATTCTTAATCTGAGGGGAAAAAATAAGAAAGACAAAAATGTGCCTAGGTTATGCAGCTATTTTATGTTCTAAATTCCAAGAACTGCTTGTTTCCAATAGATAACATCCAAATTATTGCTTTATGTCCCTTCAGTTATAAGTTTGGAGTTGATCTGTCAAATTTCTTAAATTGTAGCCACTGTGTATTTCATGGTTAATAAGATCTACCAATATCTCATCTAGTTCAAAAATAAGGTAACAATCGCTTTGATAGATGTGAAAATTATTTAAAAGTGGAAAAAAATTCTTTGGGCTTCAGTTGAGAATCCTGAAAGTCATACACCAAAATAGAGGAACTATAATTATTACAATTTAGCTTAAGTACCATCCTCAGAATTTTTATTCAAGTTTCCACATTGTATAGGCTATTTATAATTCTCCACAGGACACTCACTTTAGATCAGAGGATCAGCAGCTGTTTGTTTGTTTGTTTGTAAAGCAGTAACAGAGATGGAAGTCTATCCAGGTCATTCTAGTGAAGTATTTTCTAGTGTCAACCCTGCAGTGTGTGATTGCTAAATTGTTAAGTAGCTCAAGGAAAAAAAGAAGAAGAAGAAACATCTCCTTTTACTATACATACTTATGTCCAACATTGACTAAAATCTTAAGAAAAAACCTGTACTACAGTCACTCTTTTAGTAGTGGTTGTGAAGATTTCATCTTCAAATCTCATCACAGTAGATTAACTTGAGACAAAATGAATGACAAGTTCTCTGAAAGCAGGGATGACATGAAAAAGAAGTACAGTGTGAGCTGTATTCAGTCATGAATTGTGAAGGCAAGCCGTAACCAAAGTGTGCGTGGCAAACACGTTCACTGAGAAAATTCATCAGCCTGTAATCAACAAGTGCACTTTATGCCTTAAGCTAACCCCAAATAGTAGGTGTACTCTCAACTAAAACACAAATATGCTCCATTCTACGATTGGCAAAAATACCAAATCTTAAGAATCATTTAAAAAAGTAAGACTGAACATCATCTAAATCTGAGTTTCTCCTGAGCACATTTTTTTTGAGTTTATTAAGTTCCTTTATTTTATTATTTTTTAGTATGTTTATTCCATTTAGTGTATTTCTCAGCATTTATCTTTTTAAATTATATTTTATTGATTATGCTATTACCGTTGTCCCATTTCCCCCCTTCATTCCCCTCCACCCTGCACACCCCCTCCCACCCACATTCCCCCCTTTAGTTCATGTCCATGTGTCATAAGTTCTTTAGCTTCTACATTTCCCACACCATTCTTGCCCTCCCCCTGTCTATTTTCTACCCACCATCTATGCTACTTGTTCTATGTACCTTGTCCCCTGCTCTCCTCTTCCCTCTCCCCTATTGCTAACCCTCCATGTGATCTCCATTTCTGTGTTTCTGCTCCTGTTGTAGTGGTTTGCCTAGTTGGCTTTTGTTTTAGGTCTGGTTGTTAATACCTGTGAGTTAACTTTTAGAGGTTTAGATTTCGCCTGCTCTAAAACTTTGTATGTGCTCAGTGCGACACAGTGAAGAAACTTCTTTTTTCTATCGTGCCCCCAGTCAGAATAGTCAGAGTTACATAATATTCTAAGCCTGCCCAAACAAATTGTAAAGATAAAGTCTCGGAAGCTTCACAGTCATCCCATCATCGCTTCGACACGCTAAAATTCTCTGGGTTCAGAATATTTTGTGTTGATCCAATTGCGCCAGTTGATCAAATGTAATTTTTGTTATAGCCCGTGAGGCTGGGTGAGGGCTCTGTGGCCCACTCCTGTGCGTGTTCTAATAGACAGAGTTTGGTCGAGACTTGCAGGTGCCTTGTAGCATGTAGGCAGGGGAAACAAAAGCATTTGGAATCTGTGCCAGGATTTAGCATCTAGATAGCTGACTTATTTTTAGGCTCTGTGCTCATTATACATTCATAAACGGATCCTGCTGCTGCTGCTGCTGCTTTTTTGGTTGCACTGCATAACAATGACCAGGGAAATGGCAGGTTGTTTTTGGTTTTTTGGTTGTTTTTGTTTTTTGCTGTCTTTCCCTTTGCTTGGGGTGGTTCAGCCGTCATGCAGGTAAACCAAAGGCGCCATAACCTCATCCTGACACCCCAAAGAATATGGCTTTCAGTTCTATCTGGAATGACTTGTTTTTCTGTGTGAAAGTGGAATGGCCAGCACATAGTAAAGAAGGGGCCGGGAGTGTGAGGGTTCTGTGCTATGGAACGAAGGCCCGTTTTATAATAATAAATACAGGTATTTATCAAATGCCCACAGCGCTTCACGTGCTGCTCTAAGTCCTGGGGAAGTATTCTGTTATTGAAACTCACAACCACCCTGTGGGACAGAAACTATGATTAACTGGAGTTTAAACAAGGAATTGGAGGCCTAGAGAGAATAAGCAAAGTGTCCTCGGTCACGTGACTAGTGAATGGCAGCTCCAGGATTCAGATTCACGTGGTCCGGACTCCGGAGTCTGTACTTTTAGTCAAAACACAATGCTACCTTGACACTGAGTCTGTATTGGTTTTCGGTTGAATCCACATGTCCCGAGCATTGTGTAAGTTAATAGCACCTGAAACACTTGAATTCTTCTAAATCATAAGGAGCATAATTAAGAACTGAACAGCAGCAAACCTACATTATGGGTGAACTGTGTATAGATTTACTCAACAATTAAGGCGTGTATAGCGGTAAGCAAAAACCTGATCCGCTTATTCTCGGTTTCTGCCACATTGAAAATCTTGTCTTGACAGGTCGAATCTCAGGCCAGAATGAGGTTGTCATTCTTTTTGATTTCATGCTTGTGTCGCAGTCTCATCTGCACAAGTATCTTTCCTCCAGGGACTCCTTTCACATTTGCTTAAATTGAAACTCCGCCATGCGAGACAGGCTGTCCTCGTCCCAGATGCCACACTGGGTTCTGTTGCCTTCACGTTGTGCTCTTCTGTCTGTCTCCATCTCTTTGCGTTTTCACAGTGTGCATGAACTGTGGAGACTGGGTTTCTCGTTAGAAGCACATAAACTTTTCTTGTTCTGTGTTTATAGTTTTCCTAACGCATTGCGATAATCTGGGCTCGGTTTCTCCAAGTTCCTTGCCATGCTGCATTTGACTGGCCTCACTCACATAATGCACCTGATGCTAGTTTCTTGAATTGAGTTTCATTATGGGGCTCTTGTTGGCTAAGAATAGTCCGAAGACACGTTGGACATCATGTGTTCACTTGCAGAGAGGGGTGTGGCCCCCGTGGGTCTGGCGTAGGGACCCCTATGGAGCCTAATGCTCCCTCTTGGGATTGTCTTTGTAACTCACTCAGCTTCCCCTGGCTGCCCACCTGAGAAAGGTGCTGGCATTCACTGCTCCGGGCTGAGCAGGGCGGAATGGACACCCAATGTCCGCGCTCTCAGAGGGACTGCAGGGGCCACGGTGTCGATGTGACATCTTGGTCTTTTGAGCAGGGTCTCTGTATTGTCATTTGCTGGGAGGGTCTAAGATTGCCTTTTCTTGATATTGGAGGAGAAAAATGAAAGACTGTAGAGGGATTTAACAGGCATAGAGTCCAAGTAAGTTGTTTATATATTGCATTGTTTGCATTTCTGAGTCTGGCTTCTCTTTCCTCGTCAGAGGGAAGTTCACTACGGCCCAGTACCATTCACTCACATTCTACTTTGACAATTGAAAAAAAAAACTACAAGAAAAAAAAATCTAAAAGAAAAAGAACTCTAACCTCACCACTTGCCCTCCAGGGTCATCCTTGCTAATATTTCCCTGGAGTTAACCTGTTTTAGGCGACTCCTGGTTTTTCGCCCAAGCCCATTTGTCATGACATCTGCCATCTACTTGAACACACCTCAGCATCAACGGTGTAACATACCTACGCTAGTTAATTGAACTGAATTAACTGACTCAATTGCTCTAGTCAGGAATGCACACTCCGGGAATGATCAGAAAGGGTTCATTCTGACCTTATCGAAATCTCTGAATAATATATCACAACGTTGGCTGATTACCATATTGAAGGTCTACAGTAAATAAGTGGGGGTCTACAATGGTGAAATATTATCTTTAGAATGTGATCACTATTAGATTTACAATCTCATTGATGAAACTGAGGACATTTAAGATTGTGATTTGCCTAAAATACATACTTGATTTTCCATGATCAAGGCACAAGGACTGAGGGAGCCCTATAAACTTTTTTTAAAAAATATTTTATTTATTTATTTTTAGACATAGGGGAAGGGAGGGAGAAAGAGAGGGAGAGAAACATCAACATGTGGTTGCCTCTCACACGCCCCCGACTAGGGACCTGGCCTGCAACCCAGTCCTGTGCTTTGACTGGGAATCGAACTGGTGACCCTTTGGTTTGCAGGCCTGCGCTCAATCCACTGAGCCACATCAGCCAGGGCTGTAACCTTTAATTTTAAATATGTGCTGGGGCCCCCATTCCTAAGCAGCCCCAGGTCCAGTCACAGCGAGCTACAATTTCTGGTTGCAAGATACCAACTGTAAGGATGGGCAGGTCCTTTTCCTGGAATACAATCACCGCATCTCGAGTGGACCTTATATGCCAGCTAGTAGCTAGTGCATCAGAAAAGGCAGGAAGCTGGGACTTCCTCCCACTTACCAAACAGGTTAAATAAAGAGTTTCAAAATTGCCAGGTAATAAATATTGGTTAATAGATGTCTGTGTTCATTGTAGAATTTGGACCGTAACTTGTTTTTATGAGAAGTGGATAGTGAAGCTATGGAAGAAAAGGTAAACCTCATTCCACTCTAAGATCTCGGGCACTACCATTGTCCTCCAAAAAATCAGAGTTACGTGTCATTAAATTGGCTTGGGCCAGATAGCAATTTTTGTCGCTTGCCCATTCTTATGCTCGGTATTTCATCCATAAATTATTTTCAACTCCTGTACGTTCAGCTCCTGTCTTCACTGTTTTTATTCCATGCTTATTTTAAAAATACTTCTCTATGATACATTTTAAAAAGAGAGAGAGAATCCCTGTAGTTACTGGAACAAACACCTACCTTCTTTTGCTTCCCAGCAATTCTTTGTGGGGCTTTCCACTTCCTTGCCTCCTTTTCTCCGTTTGCCTTGCGCCTTAAACTTCCCTAATCCTTCCCTGTCTCCACATGCCAGTGGGCGCTTTCCATTTGTTGTTCCCTTTGGCCTCCTGGCTTCACGTGACACCATGGGCCGCCCTAGAGCCTTCATGACATCACACTCTCTTCATCCGACCTGTTCATTCTGATCAACAATTCTCTGTATCCATGGAGGACTCACTTTCCTCTGCCAAGCCATTCAGGATTCATATTCCCGGAGTAAACAGTAAGCCAAACTTTGTGTTGACTGCAACATTTTTTCTCTTCTCCAACCCTAATGAGACACACACGTGTTGAGCTTGCCTCCCTGAAGCCACGCGCTGTTGTTCACCTGCAGGGGACCTGAGGTTCTTCACTGCTAGGTCCTGAACCACAGCCTCCCCTCTGGGTCTTATTTCAGTAGAAGATTGTAATGTTTGGGTTGTTTTTTTTTTTTCGTCCTGGTCATTCCTAAAATGTTTTAGAAGTAAGAACAGAAAAAGGGATTGCAGAAGTTTCAGCATTCACTTTGAAGCAGGTGACTGCACTTTGATGAAAAGGCTGAAGCCGACCTTCTTCGTCCACACAACAGCAGCAACAAAATCTTACGCTTTAGCTCTAGGTAGATTTAGGGGCTTGCCTCTCAGGAAGTTGGAGGGACCACCGAGGAATGTGCGGAGAGAAATAGGAAAGGGTGAAAAATAGCTGAACTTCTAATTTGAGAGACTACCACCAAATGATTCCTGTGAGCCGGTTGGTCTCGGATGGCACGGTAATGACATTGGAGGGCGGTTCTCTGGGCAACAGAACAAGGAAGCAGAAATTAGTTTGGAAAACGTGATCACATGATTCTAAATCACCACTGACTTTCGATATTGTCTATGAAACTGAGGAATCGGGGCTATTTGTTCAGTGACCACAACCTGATGATGTCTAGGTTTTGTTTTTATATTTGGTCAGTGAAAACAAGTCTAATAGAGATACAATAATGACACATTATTTGAAATATTATGGCATTATACTGGCGCGGGTGAAATATTTTCTGTAAGTTCTTTTTTCCTAATCATGGGATTGTATCTGCAGTTTGGATAATGTGGGTAGAAGATATTCCAAAATATTAGACATGATTTTAAATGACATACAATTTATGTTACATTAGAGTTTGGCTTGCTGATTGTGATGCAGGGTGCAGCCAGGAGGGGGGCCCCCAAAATAGGGATTGGGAATGGGCCCAGAACTCACAGTGTCCAGGAAATATTAGAGGGACATATAAGATGTCCTCACCCCTTCCCCCACAGGTATGAGTTGGGGGAAGGGACACATGGAGCAGGGACATCCAGAGCTGCTAATCCATGGCATGGTCATTTAACATATCTACAGCCTTTGGCTGGTAGCTTAGATGTGTTAAATGGCTGGGGCCATGCTCTGAGCCAGGGGGATGGAAAGGACCCCCCCCAAGATGTGACTGGGGGAGGAACCCCAAGTTATAGCACCTGCATGGGAGCTTGGAGAGGATTGGCTCCAGAAAATGGGGACACATCTGCCCAGACTCATGATGGCAACCCAATAAACTTGGAATACACGAGAATGCTGGCAGGTATAACTGATTGTAGAAGGAGTCGGAAATGGGGGTACAGAGGAGGTTTGGTGCGGGGATTTAAACGGAGACTCGGCAGACATTGAGGTAGATCCAAGCTGTTTCACCAGAGTACAGACCCCTGTAGCTTTGGTGAAGAGGGAGAGCCATGAGGTTTTGTCAGAGTGGGGACCCCTTCCCCACAGCTTTGGTAGAAGAAGGACCACGCGGCTTCGGGGTGTTCCCTTTGACTTCGTGGCCTGGGAGCAAGAGAGATTTGGCCTGGAAGAAGGGTGAAAGGACTCTTGCCAGTAGGCCATGAGATGGTGCCACATGGCTTTGGATTAATCAGAGATCCTGCCTGGACGATGACACAGCTGACGGAGTCAGGAGCCTGGATACTAGACGTGTGCTTCTCTTCCTAAGTTATGATACCCTGAATTAGGGCAGAGGGAGATAGGAAGCACTGTGGGCATTTGTGGGGTATCCTAAAGGACTTTGATATTTTAATGAAGACATTAAGTCACTACTTGAACTCTGTATAGCATTAAATAAACATTTCCTTTCCTTTTCACAAATCTCTGGCATTGAGAGGCATCTTTCCATAAGGCGGCGGACAATAATGGACCTTCTGTTTGCTCTGTAACAATTGGGCTGAGGTTGTATTTTTTACCCACATGTAGGTGTTTGATGAAGATATAGGCAAAATTATGTAGCCGGTATAAACTTAGCTAAAAATAACCGAACATTTTTGGGGCATTTGATATAGGATCAAAGTCTAGAGCGGTGAGCGGTGACCTCGAATGGAGCACACCTTGCACTCCTGTTTGTCAACAGTAAATTACATCTGATTTTGAACAAGAGAAGGGAAAACTGCTGGTGCCCTGTGATTGTGCTTCATATAAGGATCAATACCGAGGAGAATAGCCTTTTTAGCTTGGTCCAAGTTCCCTGACTTCCTGGGGCAAATTGCCAGTACTTTCTGATCATTCTCAATTAATAGCTCTCGCTCCCTAAGCCAGAGAGTCCACAGTTCTGGGGGCCACGGGGGCTGGGGGATTTTCAGGAGACATAATGGGAGTGTTACTGGCTGAAGATTGCTTTGATTTTAAAGAAAGAAAAGCAATTGATTTTCACCTTCTGTAAATGGAGTTAGGGACTCAGCACTTTGTGCTGGGGAGAAGCCGGGGAGAATTTTGTGTGTTTCACTGGCCTTATTTTGGAATTTCATGTCCAGAAGACCCAAAACTGAAACCCTTTAATTAAATTGTTGAAGATATTTCATATATATTTTTATTTCCTGTCCGTGATGGTGAAAACACACTATACTCCTACTGTATCCCTGAATGCAGATGTTTTATTCTTATATTTTTCCAGCAAAGCTCTTGAGTTGTGATGAAACACGGACCCATGACTACCTTGGATGTGTCTCAACATTTGAGTTAGAAACTGGCTTAAAACTTGTTACCCCTAATTCTAAAACTATTTACGGCAACCCCCTAGAAAAAGTTCCCAAATCATATAGTTTATTGTCTTCCAGAAAGCAAAAGAGAAGAAGGGGGTGGGGTGGAGAAATGGAGGGGAAATTAAATCAGAAGAGAAAGACACACACAAAAAGGAAGAAATGCATCTATTAAAAGTAAAAGCCAATGAGTGTATTGGTTAAGGAAGTGGGCACTGGGGGGGCAGGGCAGGATAGGCCTGGGCTGCAATCCAGATCACAGTAACATTGGCACACCTGACGTTCGGGAATAATAAGAAGGAATATAGTGAGCACTCAATGAGGTTAGCCATTCATTATAAAATACCATTCAGATGCCTGGGTCCCAGTAGGTAACAAGCCTTTTCCGGTTAACAGCAGTCACATCCCATACCCACCACATCATGAAGGTGCTTGGTGGCTATTCATAGAGCAGCAATTGGCTGTCAGTCGGTTTGCAGAATTGTTCATTGTCAGTTGCAGGAACTCGGTGTACCTAATCTGCCATGTGAAGTTTAGTTGTATCTTGAAATTATGATTCCTCTTTAATACATTAGATGGAATTCACGACTTCAAATAAGATTGAACACCAAGAAAATGACATCAAAGTGTTTTGAAAATATTCAAATCTACAAGAAAAAAGTAAAAAGAAAACAATGTGTTTGTATTCATGGACACATTGTTGAAGAAAACTTAGAAAACTATAACAGAAACATAAATACCTATTTAAAAAATATTACTAAATGCTCTGCTGGGCCAGGTATTGTGTGACCCTGTGTATAAAATGGTCTATAAAATAGACCCTGTTCCTGTTCTTAGGGAAGTTATTACTTTATTGGGGCTACTGTCAGTAATCAAGTAAATGAGCAGACATATGATTACAAAATATGTTTTTATTATGTTTATGAGATACACGTAGAAGAGCAGAGAGGAGAAGCTACTTACATGGAGGTGGTCTGGGAAATCCTATCCTTGCGTGTAAAATTGAAGCTGAAACTTGAAGGACAAGGAAACAATTAACAGAGGTGGGAAGTAGGAAGATCCAGATGAGGGGGTACCAGGCAAACTGCCGAACAGTGAGTGGGGGGAGAAGGGGCTGATGAGACAGGTAAGCGTGACGTAGGATGAAGTTTCAAATGGGTGATGCTTGAGTTAGATTTATATGAAAACAAAACAACAACAGAAACACTCCTAGCAGATGCTTATCTGTGAACCGCAAGAGGAGGGCGGGGCGGAAGGGGAAATGGGCTATGACTTCGCAACTCAGACTGCAGGCGGTACGTGAACCAGCGGTGGGAGCTGTTAAAACGAGAAATATGGACTTCATTTTGACAAGACGTCGGAGTGATTCAGATGCTCCTTCCTACAGTTTGAGGGGCGCTGGGCTAGGTGGTCATTGAAGGGAACTTGGACTTGACGGGCACATGGTTTGGATGGGAAGAATTGGAATGGTTTAAGAAATACTTAGTTGGCTATTTGATGAGGTATTTTAATGAAGTAACTATATCCGTATATCTACATCTGTATCTAATCTGTCTATACCTATAGCTATGTCTGTATCACTATTCCATCAACATGTCTGTCAGACTTTCCCCTGAAAGTCTGGGGAAAATATTTCTTATGCTGCCAGCGTTTTGTTTTTGTTTTTGTTTTTGTTTTTGAAAATTTATCATCCTAAATGTGACATATCTTTAGTCTCTTGCTTCATTTAGAAAAGAAAAAACAACAACCATGTAACATGTCACTTATACTCAATAGCAGAATTTATTTATTATACAATAATAATTAAAATGTTGACATATTTACAATGTGGCCTTTATGTAACCTTAGGCACCTTGAATCAGCCACTGATCTAACAGGTTACCGAAGCACAGAACACGCTTAATACAATGACAATGACTAAAGCTTTGAATGATTGGGGGTTGGACATACTCTAAACATAAATAAGCCAATACCCCTTCAGTCAACACTGAGCAAGTGTCACTGCCTGCCTGTTCTGTGGCGGGCTGTGTCTTAGGAACAAAGACAATGTGAATGATGAAGGTCTGGTCTTCAAGTCAAACAGGAACTTGTGCTGGGGTTGAACAATAGGAGAAAAACAGGGCGAACACGCTGAGGTTTTCCTGATTTGAATCGTCCACCTTTTAGGTGAATTTGCATTCATTAAATATATTCAAGCTGTTTAGTGATGCAGAATGTGATTAACTCAAACTTAACACTAATCTGTTTGCAAATCCGGTTCTCTGGGAAATGTAGAAAGATGGAAAGGCTGTTTGAATATGGCAACATCTGACCTATTACAAGCTTGAGTGAAAAACAAAAACAAAAGGAATTCGAAGACTGCTGCAACAAAACAAACCTTTAAAAACAAAAAGTAGGAGTGCCAGCCATTTACCTTTCCAACAGCTGCACGGTGCGGATGAATCACGGCTCTGCCCGCAATAAACAGATCTGGTCAATGTCAATTTTCCCCAGGCATCTGGTCTTGTCACTAGTCATTTTACTGAAGATTACCCATCAGTTAGTGCAGATTTGCTTTTTAATTGGCCCTCAGCACACCTGCCGCATTTTTCTTGTTCTCGGTCCCAGAAGCTTTTGCAGAGAAGAGGAAGGTGGCATTCTGGAGAATATAGTCTTAAAACACACCTCAAAGGACAGTCATAAGAACAATTATGTTTTTAATACTAGAGAGAAGAGGGACCTTTTTAAATATAAGGACAGGGGATATAGAGTGAATTAGGAAGAAGTAGCAAAAGCATCTGCATTCTCAGCCTTGGAAGGAGATCATTTTCACAGTCTTTTTCTTTTAATTTCATGTAACAGTCAAGTATGACAGGCTGGAAGTAAATGATGAACAGGTGGGCAGGAAGCCTGCGGGGCATCACCACTCATCAGGTTGAGGAAGCAGGGAGATGGATCACAGGGCAGTCCGCAGGTGGGCAGGAAATTGGTGGGCAGAATGATTCGCTACATAATATTTGGCATTAATTACAACTGCCGAAATGTTGGGGGTGGTTTTGTGTTAAGGTGCAGAAAACAGTGGAGGTTTGGAAT
Organism: Anoura caudifer; assembly: GCA_004027475.1. Lineage (NCBI taxonomy): Eukaryota > Metazoa > Chordata > Mammalia > Chiroptera > Phyllostomidae > Anoura > Anoura caudifer. The sequence continues at coordinate 269,990 of PVKU01001268.1, forward strand.
GCCATGTAAACTGAGGGATCTGTGTATATTAGCATATGCAAATATTATACTTCTGCATCTCAGCTTTCAAACAACCATGTGGTTCCAAAAAAATCACTTCTTGGGTCTCCAGCCTGGATTCTACAGCTTCTCTTTGTCCTCTCTCTCCCCAGCCCCTGACACCCAGCCGTCTGTGTTTGGTCTCTAGGGATCATTTATTTGGAATGTCTCAGGTAAATGGAATCATACAATATGTGGCCTTTTATGACTGGCTTCTTTCCCTTACACGTTCTCAAGATTCACCCACGTTGTAGCAGGAGTCAGTGCTGCATTCCGCTTCATGGCTGAGCAATATTCCACCATCTGTCTATAACATGAACTGTTTAGCCAGTCATTTGTGGGTGGGCGTTTGGGATGTTCCCTCCATTTGGCGGGTGTGCACAGTGCTGTTCTGACCATCCATACACAAGTATTTGAGTGTCTGTTTTCACTCTGTTTGGGTATGCATCTAAGAGTAGAATTGCAGGGTCACGTGGAAACTCTACACTTAACTTTTTGACAAACCACTAAATTGTTTTCCACAGCAGCTGGAACATTTCACATCTCAACTAACAATGTTCAAGGATTCCAGTTTCTTCCGATCGTTGGCAACATTTTGAACAAATTATAGCCACCCTACTGAGTGTGACCCTGCACTCATTGTAGTTTTGATTTGCATTTTCCTAATGACTAATGATGTTGGCCACCTTTTTATATGCTTGTTGGCCATATATATGTAAAATTTGAAGAAATATCTATTTTTGTCCTTTGGCGCCATATTTTAATGGGGTGATTTGTCTTTTTGTTTTTGAGTTGTAAGTTCTTTACCAATGCTGGATAAACATCTCTATTGTATTGATTCTGAATGTGAAACTCTTCTAGGTCCTCCTTTCCCCATATTTTCTCTATGAATCCAAATCCAACTTGGAACATGTAATTCCAGAATTTTGCTTATCCTCAGATCCATCTCTTACCTCCTTATGTGTGTTTCTATAATGCATCTAGGTATGATTTTCCCCTAGGACTGTGCATTTCCTGCCCCTCTGAAGCCTCCCCAATCACCTTCAGCTCATACTTAGGGAACAAGACATGCAATGTTCACAGAAGCAAGACAAATTCTTCCCTCTATGCAAATTGAGAGAAGCTATCCCTCAGTTATAAGTCATTTTTATTATTGTCATTTCCAAAATCACAATAAGAGGAGTTATTTCATGTCCATTTAATATAAGTAAAATTCATTATCTGCTGCCTGCCTTTTACTTTCAGAAACAGGCAAAAATAAATTAAATGACCTCAAATTATCGTTGTTGGAAAAAACTGGAAAAAAAATACATGTTCTGTGGTAAAGACAAACTCGGTGTCTCAGAAAGGCTTTTCAGATTCTGATTGTTTTTTATAATATGCAAATTAATCATATGAAACTGTAAATCTTTTCTTATTAGAATATTTCCTTAGCTGTATTTTGTTTGTTCCAAAGCTCCATATTTTGGAATATAATTATGCCTCTGACTAAGCAATGTGGGATTTCAGTTTTATTAAAAGGGACCTAACTACTTATTTTACATGTCAAGAAAATCATTTCTGCATGCAAAGATGAGCGCCATAAACTGCAGGAGCCACTTCCAAAAATCTGTCCCCTGAGCTTGTGGGTGAATCTTCTGATATTGGTTAATTAAATGTGAAGTGCTTGATTTCAGGAAGATGATTTTCTTCATTACTTTATTATAATAAAAGCATGTATGGTGACCACATACAATTTAATATACTTGACTCCTGTGGATAATTCCGCATTGTTTTTGTCTCCTTGATGAATCTGTTAACTTGTGAAACTTAGTATTTTTTTTAGTTGAAACCAAGCCTATTACTCGAGCCCATATGTCTGTAGTAAGAACGATTGGGAATACAGAAATCTTGCATCTGGAGGGAGTTAGCTCTGATCCTCTGTAATGGCTTCCAATCATTCTTCTTAAAGAAAAAACACACACACACACACAACAAAAAAGTCTTTCTTGCAGAAAAAAGACTAGACTTTCATGCAAAACTCTGTTAAATGAACAGTTCATCATTTTATGGTACATTGTAATAGAGCTCTCTGTTCAGTCATGTGCTCTCACTCACTCGTGAAATCTCATTACGAAGTCAGCCGTAGACCTATGGGTGAGTCTAGAGCTACTTACTCTTGGAAAGAAGACTGAAGTTAAGTTCTTTTTACCACATTCATCAAATACACATGCAAAATGTGGTCTCACATGAAAATTTCGGTTCTTTTTCTTTTTCCTTTCTTTTCCTTCTTTCCTTCTTACTTTCTTTCTTTGACTATGTTTAGCTGGCCATACCTAACTTCTTTCATGGTCATTGCTTCTCTTACTTAGAAGCTATAAAATCATATTGCCAAATGAAATGTAAAAAATAAAGTTGATCTCTGTCCACATAATTCTGAACATACTCAACATATAGCAGTTTTATGGAGTCTTTGAAAAGCCTAAAATATGAACTCATGGAAAAAATACTTTCAAACTGAAAATAACTTTTGAAAGTATTCTCTAGCAAAAAAACAAGGTCAAAAATTTAATATTACATTTATATTTCATATAATTCACTTATAAGTCCTCTACTGGGAAAGCATTTTAGGAGTTTTTAAACAATTCCAATTAGTACAATTTTAGTATATTTACACGAGGGCACAAGTCACTTTCATTTTTTGAAACTTTACATCTTCACTGATTATTTTTGAGCCCACACTATCCCCCAGAGACTAATTAAATGCAAAGTCATATAACAGTTTCTCTAATACTATATTCAAAAGTATATATAAATATTTCAGTTTAAGGGAAGCCTTATAATAACTTGATGAATTTTCAAAAGGATTATTTTTTAATTTTTATTTTATGCTTTATAATGATAATTGGTTGTTTGAGTTATCTCTTAAATCTGGAATGTGAAATGTATTACTATAAATTATACCTTTATTATATGTAGTTACTTTTTCTTTTTCCCCATGTGAATTGTATCCTTTTTGATGAATCCAAATATTTTCTTCCATGATTCATTTTAGATGAGTCAAAAAATGATTTTACCAAATGATTTATACATAATCAAAACATATTTTAGAAGTTCTATATTTTAAACATTTGTCTTGCATTTGTTTTTTTTTTCCTGTTTTTATGGAAGCACTGTCAAAAATAGTTACAGATGCACCAATTAATTAATACATGGACAGAACAAAATATAAAAGACCTTTTTAGCTTCCTATGATTTAAGTGGCTGTGTAAAAAGCCTACAAGGACAATGAAGACACACACTTTCAGGGGGAGGTGGGTACCTGAGGCAGGTGTGGTAAGATGAAAAAAATGTAGCAACTTTCTTAGTAAATGGAGCTTCATAAAGAATAAGGTGAACTTCAAGTACTTCAAGTATTAAAGCTGATCCTCAGCCCCTGCATATTTCCAGGTGTTATTGAGTAAGTAAGTTACACTACCAGGATGTTTCTTTCCATCGTGGAGTTAAGGTGTTGGTATATATCATTTATAAGTTGTCTGTTAACTCTACGGAGTTTACAACATGCTTTTTTATTTCTCATTATCAGTTCTATTTGTTTACATAGTATTTTTTTAATATAATATCTTTATATTCCTAAATAATTTCCACTTGTCCCTTATAGCTTGTACATCCTTTCAATGAATTGCTAGATCTTTTTTCTTGCAGTTTTTGCTTTTGTTCATGAATAAAATCTGCAAGAATGATTTTTAACATGGTTCCATTTCAATACACCTCACGAGCATAAACCCATCAGAATCTATAGCTCCTTATGCCTGTGATTCTGAAGAAACCTGATTTCACGTTTGACCACATCACGTGGACTTAGCCATGAGACCAAACTGCGCATGAGCTCTGGTGTTGTGGCAGGCTGGACATCGTCGTACAACAACCAAGTCACCAAGTCCATTCATCGTTTAGCATTTCCTGCTAAATGTATTCTGACTTTTTAATGTGTCTCTAATTCTGTTGTATTGGTCAGAATGTGACTACATGGCCACACATGACGCCAAAGGGCACTGGGAAATGCATTCTGCCTACCCTTTCCTATGAATTTGAGAGAGAAGAGAATGGATATTTTATAAATAGTTAACATTCTCTGATACGCTTATTTAGGTATATATTTGAGATGAAGCCCTTCTTTAGGAGATGATAAAGACAAATCCTGGCTTGGCTCATGCTCTTTTTATTTTGGTGGCAACCTAAAATATAAGAAGAGGGGTTGTCCGTTATCACCTGGAACTTGTGGGCATCTTTAGTGGTTAATCTAATGCAATCCCATATGCCTAACGTCTGCTCTCCTTCACTCTGTCCTCTGACTTTCTAGGCACAGCTTGGATCTCCGGGAATCCCTTGCATGGGTGCACCCTGGCTTAGAGCTCTCACTCTTCCAGGTGAAACTCCCTTCTTTCCCACGCTACGTATCTCAGCTCCAGGGTGTTGGGAGGTAATCTACTTACTCTCCGTTGCCACCGCTAGACCTTTACTATTTACTCTGATTTTTCAAATAAGGTAGTAATTATGTTCCTCTTCCAGCCAGGATTGAGTTTACCATCCTATATTAGACAACCAAAGAACTGAACCAGAGGCATGAAACCAAAGCTTTCAAAACACTGGACAATATGTATCTCTCTCTCTCTCTCTCTCTCGCACAAATGCTTAATATTTAGGCCATCTTTCAAATATTTATTATTACTATGTTTTGGGCAAGGTGCATGGGAATTACGAGTTAAACAAGCATGTATGGCCATTTAGTCTTGGCGTTTAAAATGTAACAGGAAGAAATATAGAAACAAGTGAATGGCTAAATAATATGATGTAAATCCTCAAGAAGTATACTGTTAGCTTCTCTTTATGGAAACGTGTTTAGGGGGTTAAGCAGCTTGGTCAGGATCGTGAACTCAGAATTTGGAAAGTCAGGATTCAACTGAAATACAGTCCAGGGGGCGTGGTCCAAGCTGTGGCCCACGGGCTGCAGGCAGCCCAGGGTGGCTATGAGTGTGGCCCAACACAAAATCGTAAATTCACCTAAAACATTATGAGATTTTTGTGTGTGTGTGATTACATGTTGCAGTGTATTTAATGTGTGGCCCAAGACAGCTCTTGTTCCAGTGTGGCACAGAGACACCAAAAGGTTGGACGCCCCTGGTAGACCAAAGTAATAATCATGACAAAAACAGTGCGCTGGAAATGGCAGAGTCTCACCAATACGGTGGCTGTCCTCTGTGTCTGGGAGGTGATGCTAATAAATCGCTGTCATCTCCCTTCTTACCACCTCAATACATACTGTCTTTAAGGATGAATAGCAGAGGAAAGAGTGGAACTAAATGAAACATTACATAATATGGGGGAAAAACCCCGACCCAGATGCTGTGTAAATGAGACAGAATGGAGAACATGAGAGTCCCACAAGTACGTGTTTAGTTTTTTCTCTCCAATGAAGCAGTGCTCATTCACTGTCCTTCTTATTAAATTCTGCATGCAGCACGTTCGAGCTTAATCTGAGCAGAAAGTTCTCCATTGCAAACAAGGCATCCCGGATGGCAGATGCTAGTGTGCTGGTCAGCAGAGAGAAGGGCCATGCTGATCTAAGTGATAAAGGTGCTCTTGAAATGTCACCTTGTGGATGGCGTGACATTGGTGACAGTTAGGGGAGGGATACCAGTCTGCCAGCGAGCACGGTGAAAATGAACACCAGCAGGCGGATAGGATGCGAAATGAACTAAGAGGGGGCCAAGAGGGCCACTACACTGTGGTTGTGGAATAGTTTCTAGGAAGAGTAAACCAACTATTTTTCCTAAAATTAGTATTGATCCTTGTTGATTGGCTCAGCTGAGTCCACGAACAAGGCCGTTTAAAGGATAATGAAGGATCGCGTTGCTGCAGTTCAATGTAGAATTCTGATGGCTGTTTTTAGAAGCTGGTGATGGTTTCATTTCTCAGTCACATCCCAGCGTTTGCACGCTCCCCATGACACTTGTCCAGAATCCTGGGCCAGGTTACGACACACAGGAAGTGCTTCTCTCCATGGCTTTCTCCGACCACAGCTGGCAGGGCCCGCGGTGAATTTTCATTCATGCCATTGCTTTTCATTTGTAAGTGTCAGGTTAAAAATGCATTTCATGTTCTTTCTAAATGGTCATTCCATCTTTGTATCTCTTTTATTTATTTTCTTTGCTTCAATTTATTACTGCATACCATCTCCTGCAGGCCTTAACAGATTGGGTGACAAATTGTACAGTTAGATACAAAAATAGAAGGAAAAAATAAAACTTTGTATTTGCAGCAGTGTTTTCAATTACCATCACCCCTTGACATAAAACTCTGAAGGCGGTAACACAGGAATTGCTGTTCTTACTTTATAACAAAGATGCAGATGCCCAAAGGAGCCACGTATCCTGTGCCGAGGCACACTGTTAAACTTCGCTACAGGCTAAACACAAAAAGTTAATGAAATCCAGGAGCCGCTTCAGCCGAAAGTTTGTTGAAGCCCACTCATGGAACTTCATGACCTTCACCCGGAACTTCATGACCTTCACCCTAACGACGACTGGCTTTTGTGTTTCAGGTGTGCACGGGGCAAGGTCAAGATTCTCCTCACACACCTAACAGTGAGTACCTTGACTTAATATGGGCAACCGGGTCATGTGGACACTGCTTCGTGGACATAAGTCTTACCGTGTGAAAGATGGAATTGTTGACTCTTAAAGATTGTTGACACATAGACGGAATGCTTGTGGGTGGATTGCCCTGTACCTGTACCTGCAGAGAGAACCTGAAGACTTCATGTCATCAGTGCAGGGCAGTTTCATTCTGCAACTCCCCTTCATCCCCTCTCCCGTTCCCGTTCTCGCTGTCTCTCTCTGCTACCTCTCTGGGCATGAAGTTTAATTGGTGAAATCTCCCTGGTAATTTCTGATTGATCAAAGTTCCCCTAAAACATAACTTCTATATATGAACAGTGTCAGTTCTCTTGGATGTATCCTGAATTGGATAGGTCGTTTCTCATGCTCCAAAAGAATATGTTTCCTTGGAGAATTTGAAAAGACATGGTAAGGTTTAGGAAAAAAAATAAATGAATATTTTATCATACTATTTACATATCGTTTTTCTGTAGAATATCCTTTTAGAAGTAGTTTATCTATTCCAGTTACACCATAAAACTCCTAACATCCACTGCTGAATTAAATCAAAGCCAAATGACCATATGGTGAAATTATTCACCATGGAATACTGCTTTCTAAAATTCTCTTTTACTTGGCTACAGCAGTCCCTAGCCAACCCTGATGCATTAAGAATGTCTGATACATTAGCATATTTTATAATTGAGCTGAGGAATGATGTTACTATTAATTTATTTTTGAAATATTAACTTGCTTTTAAAGAAAGCATAATGAGTAAATGTCAGAAATATTTATGACAACACTTCTCTATATCGGGTTTGACCTTGAGATTCCAAGCTACATTAACATGAGGACCACTGTGCCTTGAAGAAAGTTCTAACTGTATCAAGGCAAGTTGTCATTGGAATAATGCTACAGGACAGTCCAATACAAGTAAATAAAAAAGTGGTGCATACTCAAAATAATTAGCTACTATTATATTAGTAAGAATGTTTCAGAGGGATTGTTAAATAGTAACATTTATACTCATATCGATTTTACTTCTAGTTTGTGGAATCCTGATTAGCATTTAGCTATGCCATGTCATTTTTGTGCTGTAATAATTTCATATAAATCTTGTTTTTCTCCAACATTTTAAATTAATTAATGGTAAAAGAAAAAGCTACATTCTACACATCCATCATAGTATCTATGTTTATTAAATACTTAGGCAGAATTTTCTTACGTAATCTAAATGAATGTGGAGGGGCTTATATAATTGCAGTTTATTATCTGACTGTAACCACAAAAAGTTTGATAGCTTGGGCATACTAGACACTAATAAAAAACTGATCAATTAATATAAGGCTTTATATTTATTATAGGCAAATCCATGAACTTAATATTTAATTGCCCTGCTTGATTTACTGGCTGAAATACATGAAATATACAGAGGAGTGGTATTTGAGATAAAAAGATTTATGTTATTTATGAAATTTACTTAAATTCTAACACTTGAGTATCAAGAACAGTGCTTTCTAAAGTCTGGAGGATTTATTAGATATTTTTATACATACATGTAGACACTGATTTACAAACCCTTGGTAAAGCAAGTTAGTTAGATGAACTATGTGAAACATGTAAGAAAAAACAAGTTTATTAAAATAGGGTTTTCCTATTTGTACTGTGAATACATGAAGGGGAATTGGTGTGATTTAAGTGGAGGAGAAAGGATGGATCTCTTGTGATCTCTGACCTTGACTGAGTTTCAAGAGCTACAGAAGGACTGGTGTTTCCACAGAGCGTGCTTAAGGAAATGAAGACCTCGAGGGTTGCCGGTGTTCTTTGTCATGTGTCAAAACCCACAATTCCGTTCTTCTCCTTCAGCTCTGCATTCAACACTCACCACAAAGATAGCTGAGGAGAAACTTATTATTCTGTAACTCGAAATGGCCACTAGATAGATCACAGATAGACAGACGATAGATAGATAGACAGATCGACCCTGGAAAATGATCTGTCAATTACAGGACCTTGCCGGGATATATATATTCATAGTAACCTGTCAAATGGCTGGAAATCATAGCAATTTATGATAATCTTTAATTTTACTTACAACGTTTTCACTTTATTTCAACTTTGCTTTTTAATTCACAAAAATGTCATTGAAGGACCATTTTCTCTCTCAGAGGCTGATAGCACTGTTAAACAGAACTGAAGTTCACGGTAGTTTTTAGGAGGGTTTCTGAGGACCTGTAGGTATGTCACTGTGAGTCGTTAGGAATTCTGGCAAACACATTTTAGTCAGGAAGGCAAGAAACAATGGAAAAGGACTGAGGGATTAAAGAGATGCATCATTTAAAATGTTTCATTTAGTCAGCATCCACTGTGGGTGACTGGAGCTTGAAAATCACAGGATAACCTTATATAATCAGAAAACTACAACATTTTTAACAATCAAAACTGTTATTAATGGACAGAGATATTTACCTATAGGATTATATAATTATTACACTTATACTGGGAAGTAGATGATTACTGAATATGATATGATTTCTGATATTTCTTTTCTACAGCCGTAGACTATCAAACACATCCATTTTTAATGGGTATTTCATGCTAATCTTTATTTTCTTTGCGGTGAAGTAAATTAGAATAAACATTCATTCTCATTTTTAAAAAAATCAGATAAGGCAGAAGCATTTGTTATAGCTGAACTTATCATCGACTTTCCCAAGGTTTCAGAACTAAGTGAAAAGGAAAGAACAGAAGTTTTTCTAACCCTTGCTATATGTCAGAGGTCTTCAATCTGTTATGACATTTCTAAGTCCCGAGCACTTCCTTTTGTTCCAAATTTCAATTCTTTAACAATATCTGGAGCATTTTGAAGATAAACATGCTGGCAAGTGAATGATTGTGGCTTCTTTTTATGGTGGACTCATCTTTCAGAGATTTTATCCCTTTTCAGCATTTTAGTTCTTATAAAGTTTAGATTCCTGTTTAAAAAAAAAAAGAAGAAACGCTGTTCTTTGACCTTGGGCTTATTCGACTATTGTAACTCAGAAGTATCATTTTTAGGAGCTCTCACACATTTTAAAGGCAAAAAATGACCTTGGGAGGAATCTTACAAATGTTCACATCTCAACTGTTCAAGTTCATCTACCAGACAAAGTTGGCTGCTGGGAACTGATAGAAAAAAGAAATACATGTGAAATATTACTCTGATATTTTTTATGTAGAGTTTGTATTTCAATTTAGTAAAGAAGAATAACTTCTTAGATTCAATTTCTGCATATTGCTCATCAAGTATATAATATACTTTGGTCCTCCCCCCAAAAGTATGCATGTTTTCTAACATGCAATTATTGGCTTTCTATTTGACGCTGCCAGAGATGGGGAATTAAAAGGATAAAGGACAATGACAAAAAAAAAAAACATAGAAATTATTATTTTTAAAACTGAGACATTTCTATAGAAAAGAAAAATTTTGAGTTTGTAAAATGAGTGTATCATTTCCATACATTCCAAAGTAAAAATGATTTTGGAACAGTTATCATTAATTGTTTCCTGATAGAATGAGAAAAAATTATTGTTTTTTCCTTGACTAATAACTTGACACATACACACACACATACACACAAAAAAAATCATTATCATCTTCTGAAAGTATCAGTTCACTCATCAGACGCCCAGGCCCAGACCCACATCTATGGCGTCACACATTCTTTGACATCTCGAGTCTGACCCGGGTTTGATTAGGAAGTATTCATAGGAAGTTTGAAAGCAAAAGTTGGAGGGAGAATCCTTCCGGTTGTGGACAACCCCAAGCGTGTCAGTGGGAGTGGTACTAAAACTCAATACCCATTAAACAACTCCCCGCTCCCCCACCCCCATTGTCCCTGACAGCCAGCTTTTGGCCCTTTCTACTCTTTCCCCCAGGGCTGATCCCTTCGATCATGTCTCCTGTTAGCAGAGTGAGTCCCTCCCTGGGGAAAAGCAAGAACACTGGGTCCATGTGTCTGCTGGCTCTGCTAGCCGAGCATGGCCCAGGCACAGGCAGCCCATACCAGTGAAGAGCTGAGATGGGCCATCAGGTTTCGTGGGGGTTCAAAGAGCATCAGATCAAGGACCATGCGGTCCCTTGTGTCTTGGATTGATGGTTGAAGGGCACGACTCAGGCCCCCTAGAGAAGCTGTGGTCCTCAGCAGATTTCACTGAGTAGGGAGAGCATTTAGATATCTCTTAGAACTCCACTTGATTTGTGCTGTGGGTAAGTTGGCTTCTGATTTGCTTCTTAGGTAAGAATTAGGCAGCTCATTCTTTCTCACTGTGTGTCCTTTCCGAGTTCATGTCAGTCTTGAAAATAGCGCTGTTGGCACCTGATTTGCTTTTCTGCAGCTGCTGAATAGTTGCTTGTCTATTCCTGCTCACCCACCCATCTCCAGGGCTCAGAAGGATGAATTGCAAGGCATCACACTAAGTGAAAAAAAAGCCAGTTACAAAGGTCACAGGTTATATAATTTCATTGACATGAAATGCCTAGAAGAGACAAATCTACAGAGAATGAAAGTGGACCAGTGGAGAGAAACAGGAAGAAGGACCACTAAAGGGGACCTGGTTTCTTTTAAGGGTGACGAAATTGTTCTTAAATTGATTGCGGTGGTGAGAGCTGTGTGAAGGTACTACAAGCCACTGCATGTTCAGCTTCTTTGAATGGTTTTCCCATGAATAATTTTAAGTGTTAGAAGACATGTGGTCTCTTGGCATTCAGGAAAGTTCTGGCATCTCCTTGTGAATGGTTTTTGATGTGGGGGCCCAGTTTTCACCTGGTTCTCTTATTTGGCCCAATGTTAATCCAATTTGGATGTGTAAATGAGTGGGGGAAGGGTGAATTCTTTCGAAGAAGGTGTGCAGAAAAGTAGGTTATTATGTGGGGAGAGGACTAGGTTTCTCATGGGCAGGTGGCACCAGGTTGATACCTGTGGCCACACTGAAGATGACTCTGGTAAGAGTCATTTAAGTTGATTAGACTCATGTCTTAAGACCCAGAAACTTTGCTTTTGTGTATCTGCAAAAGAAACCCCACACAGATGCGTATGAGGACAGGAACAAGGTTGCTCATTGCAGTGTGGCTAATATTTGATGAACAGAAAAATTACATTATTAAGAACTACCTCTGTGTTAAATGAAGTAGGACTAGCAGAGCATTTGAAAGAAGACATTTGAGTGATATTTGGCTGGATTTTCACATTATTTTGTGCAGAAATAAAATCAAACAGGCAGACAATGAGGGAAACTCTACATACTATACCACGTGCATGGTTCTGTGCTGGACTGTGGTTAAAAGCGATGTTCATACAGTCAGTGTTCAAAGAGAAGGTAGACTCAGTTAGAATGTGAAATACAGGAAGAAAGAGTTCAAGGATAATGGACAAAGGTGCAAAATCAAAGGACGTGGCCCTGAGAAGTAGCACCTGTTGGAAGATGAATTTTTTCACCTTCTCTGCGCCTCCAGAGAAACCTGAAGTTTCCTGCACCAACAGTGCTTCCCCTCAACCCTGTGATTATTTGTGAGCTCTGGTCTCGACGCACTGAGGGGTACCCCCCCGCCATGCTGGGCAGGAACCATATTTCTTAGTCTGTGTGTCCCCGGGCCCTAGTGTCCTGGCTGACACATCGTTGGTTCTTAGCAAATCTCGGTGGAGGGACTATATTGCCTGGGTACAGAAGGGGCTGCAGACTGAGTTGGTGCTGGATCTCTTGTGGTTTCTCTCCCAGGTATCCTGAGCGGCTCGCTAATGATTCAGAGCATCCAACCCACGGCCCGTGGGCCACAGGTGCCCCAGGGCGGCTGTGAATGCGGCCCAACACAAAATTGTAAATTTATGTAAAACAGTATGAGGGGTTTATTTTTATTTATTTATTTTTGTAATCACTTGTTGTTATGTATTTAATGCGTGGCCCAAGAAAATTCACTTCTTCCACTATGGCACAAGGATGCCAAAAGGTTAGACACCCTGGCACTTTCCTCTTCCGTGGAGACTTGCTCTTAGCTCACAGGTGGTCCTGAGGCTATTTACTATGAACTTGGCCAGGACAGGAGTTTCACCATTTGAAAAACTGAGATAACAATGATTAACTTATAGTGCTGACAGGGTAATTAAAATAAAGTTTATGAATGAACATGCATGCCCAAAATAATAGTGCCCAGTAAAATTTACACAGCTCTGCACAGTGTCCCAAAATTAGTAGTTTGTATCAGTCTATAGAAAGAAATGTTCCTAAATTCATATTGCCTTACTAATAATGCACAATAAGAAAACATTTGCAGTTTTTTCTACAATTGATTCTCTACTCAAACTTTTGATTTTTGAAAACAAAGAAATTATACTGACTTCCAATCTGTCTTACTAGGGAAAGAATGTACCATTTCCTACACACAGTTTATGCGGCCACTTAGTATTTAAAATTCTACGAAAGTAACATGACAAACTGCAGTCTCTTCGTCGCTTCCCACTCAAAGCAATTCATGGGTCGTTGAAATATTTCATCCTGTCACCTACCTACCAGGCAGGTCAAGAAGCTGACGCTTATTTGAATATCACCTGGGTTGGTGAGAGTTCACGGAATTATTTGATTTGGCTGTCAGCATGCGACGCATGCATCATGTTTCTAAAGAGGAAGAAACAAACTGAGCTTACAGGGTGTGACAATGACATGCTAACTGCTAGGTCCATCATTGTTAATTTCAGGGAGAAAAAAAAGTCAAGTCCAAATTTAAAAAAAAAAAATAATTTAGAAGGCAGAAAATAGAAGTTATGCATGACTCTGAAGTAGAAAATTGATGTTGGGGACATCTGGGCTGTTGCAATATTTTTCACTTTGGTCCTTCAAAATCTGCTCAATGCTTCTTACATCCTTTGTTTTTCATGAGTGATTCTTAGTAAAGAGGAAATCGTGGCCTCTGGAAAGAAAAAGTTGAAAAGTTCAGACCAGCTGAGGTATTCAAGGAAGATTTATTCTTGAATTAAGTGTTATTTTCTTACATTGAGAATGATATTAAAAATGCAGAATTTACGTTTATGAGTGGCATAAAATCACTGAAATTTAAAATTGAGTACATTATTTTAAAATAAATGGATGTAGCTTTCAGTTATACAGTCAGGCTTCTCTCCATGTCATTATTTGAAAATTACAGTATTTTTACAAACTATGTTCAAGAGGAAAGTAAGACAGCGACATTCAGTTTAAAATGCTAGCTCCCGAGTCAGGATAACCCTACCGAATACGGAGGTCATGTGACCAGAGCGAAACCGGGGGACACCATGGCCCTGTGCAGTTTCTCACATCCTTTTCTGAGTAATTATGTTTTGAGAACACAGCATCTTAAAGCAAGTATTTCTTCAGATGTGGCACCTTCCTGGGAGCAATAAAAATATTATGCATCTTGTGTATAAATATTCCCTCGCATTTAGTAAATAATCCAATTTCCAAGGTAAATTCAGATGGTGAGGTTTAAAAATTGACAAGCAACTGAATATGACAAGAGAACACGCATAACTTACCATAAACCAACCAGGACAGGTGTTGCTGCCGAAGCTCGGAGCGCAAATTCATTCAATGTCAGCAGACTTACCTGATACAGGCATGATTCAGATGTCACCCCCTTCGGGGGGAGAACGTGGAGCATCAGTCCTGTGTGGGGCTTGGAGAACGGGCGCTTCTCAGGCATGGTGCTGCCTCAGCAAAGCGTATCTGCGAAGTTTCTGTGAAATTTGGTTAGATTTGTTTGTGTTCCCTGGTTTTCGAATTACAAATAGAAATTCAAACACATTAAAGTACATTGTCATTCCATTTTTTTAAAAAGTTAATTTTAAGAGATAACAACATGTATGATTCATATAAACCCTAAGACATATGCAAGTTTATTCTCCAGGTAAATATAAGTCTATAATATGACTGAGAGTAGCATAAAATATTGAGTGATTGTTTTCAGAGATTGCATTCTGTGTCACCAAACATAGTTTTCTATCATTTTGATAGAAACTGTTTCTTCCATATTTTCCTATGAGTATATACCTAATTTAAGATTGATTTATATTAGAATGAATATTTTGGAATATAAGTACAAAAATGGACAGTTCCCATCATCTCCACCATTTTTTTCAGGGAATTAAAAAAAATAAATATTTTTATGAGCAGCAACCTTAAGAAGAAATAATGCAAAGATATGTAAATGTAATAAAAAAAGCTCCAAAAATTCAAGCATATGTAAATGATTAGACACACGGTATTACTATTTTAAAAAATTGAGTTGCATTACAAAACACATTGAAACCAAGTCAGGGAAACAGTTTGAGGTCAAGATATACTGGTGTGTATGTGAGTGTGCTTTGTGTGCACACCCATTTTTAACATTCTTACTGTTCATTAACAGCATCTGTAACAAAGATAGATGAATCCAAATGATACCATGTATCATGATAAAATGCATATAGAATTAAAGTCATCTGTAATCACCGCTCTTCTTATCCCATAATGAACCAAGAATCACTAAGTCAAATTGCTTCCTTTCCGCCCGGCCCTCAATCCTGCTTCCCTTTCACGCTATGGTCGAAATGCATTTCTACAGATCTCTTGTCTCGGTGACCCCATTCTCTGCTCTTCCTGCCGCTGGTTTTCTCTTCACTAAGGGGCCTTGCTACATCAATCTTTGTGAAACCATTTATCCAAGATGCTCTCCTGTTCAGTAAACCAAAAGCACACTACTGCTATCAGTTCAAGTCCTAACTTAGAGTCCTGGCAGCCAACAACTTTATGATATATTCAATAGCCTTCTGTTTACTAACAGGGGTTCTAATTTAAATAGAAAGTGTCTTATTAGTCTCTCTTTTGGAGGAAGACACCGCCCTTACTGCTTGCAGAGAATGAGAGAAAGAGAGGAGTCAAAGATGGTAATAATAATCCGGGCTAAGCAACTGGAATGATACAGCTGGCCTTCACTCAGACATGAAAACACTAGGCAAGGCAGGATCGGGAAACTGGAATAGCAACAGCTCAGTTTTTATATGATATGTGTACTCGGTATCAAAGTAGGCAGGTAAATATAGTATCTGGAGTTTAGGGGAAAGCGCAGCCTTGTGTATAGACATTAGGATCTGAAATGTGTGAAGATCACTGTGCTGGTTAGAATCACCTAAGGAGTAAGTATAACCAGAAAAGGGACTGGTCATTTGCCCTGGGTGATTTGACACTAAAAATGGGGTGAAGAGAAAAATCTGAAAAATACTCCAAGAAAGAGTTTCCAAAATGGAAGGAGGAAAGTAGGTTGATGTGGTAGGTCTGGAAGGCATGAGAAAAGTGAGAAGCAGCAGAAAACAATCCCCTGGGCTAATCAGGTAGGGTAAAACCTGAAACTAAATTTGGCAACTTTGGGATCATTGGAAACATGGGCAAGAGCAATTTAGGAGTAGTGGTGAGGCAGCAAGGGCATAAAAAAAGCAAGAGAGAGTTGGTGAGGGTGTGGGGACTGGAGACAGAGACTTAATACCATCAAAGTCAGCAAATAAAGACTTCCCCCGTATTGTCAAGAAGAAAAACTGGGCATTGTGGCTGGTTTTTTGAGGGGGTGGGTTTGTTTTGTTGGTGGTGGCTTTGTTTTTAAAATAGAAAAGAGGAAATAATATCTGTACACTGGTGGGAGCAATCCCAAAACAGGGAAGCAATGATGTGGGGCGGGGAGACTGCCAAGGGTAGCAGCGAGGCCCTGGAGCGAGGAGCGGAGATGGGACTCAGTAGGAATGTAGACTTTAATCCGTACGTTCACAGTAACTGCAAAGAGGATGGGCTCGTGGCCATGGTTGACCCAGGGCTCGTGTGGTAGGATCTCGTAGAACAAAGTTCCTGATTGCTTGTCTTTTGCAGGTGAGGAAAGAAGCCAGCTCTTTAGCTAAGACGGAGGATTGGGGAGGAGGTTATGAAGGTTTAAGGCAGAAAGAAGGATGGGCTGTGTCCAGCAGAAAAGAGAAAAGGACTAAGGAGAAGAAATATGACTAACAGTCAGCGTTAGGAGCCTACTTCTGGTTTCTGATCACGAATAGGAGGCCAGGAGGTGAGACAACTGAGAATGGGTCTGCGTTTCACTCCTGCCTTGTGGACTGAGGTGTGGAAGATCAAGAAAGCTGGATTTAACTGGGAGAGTAGATTCATCAAGCAAGCAGAAGGAAAGTAGGATATAAGCCTAGGAGGCCGAGTCAAAATCAAGAGCCTGTTTCCATACTGATTAAATTAAACCAGAGGAAGGAGGGAATCCCTGGGGTGAAAACCCATGAAAAGTTAGATCAATGGTTTTTAAAGGCTGGTGAGGTTAAAATGTTACTGTAGCGAGAACACTGGGGAACATTTGCTAGAAACATAGTGTAGCAGTGGGAGAGTGTCACATCGGGAACAGAAATTTTGGAGAGCAAATTGTTTGCTTTGACAAAGCTAAGTGCGTCACCACAGAAGGCAGTTATTGGCCAGGGCAAAGTCAGATCCTTAGTAAATGCTGAACAATTATTTTTAAGGTATTTGTAGTAGCACAATTAGAAAAGAATGTATTGCATATCAATAGGGGATTGTTAAGAAAAGACCAGCCCTGGCTGGTGTAGCTCAGTGGATTAAACGTGAGCCTGTGAACCGAGGGATCGTGGTTCGATTCCCAGTCAGGGCACATGCCTGGGTTGCAGGCCAGTTCCCAGCAAGGGACGCATGAGAGGCAACCATACATTGATATTTCTCTCCCTCTCTCCTTCCCTTCCCCGCTAAAGATAAATAAATAAGTGAAAGAAAAAGACCATAAACATAATCTTTTGAATATTATTGAAACCATGTAAATAAGGATGCAGGAAAATGTCCATTGATATGGAAAATGACCATAGCAAATTGATAAATAGTAAAGGTAATTTACAAGACATCATGTACTGTAGAATTCTGTTTAGAAGATTCATCCAATAAATGTGTGTATGTTTATGGATTTATATGAACACATAAAAAATAGTGATGCATGATAAAACATTCAAAAACAGTCATCAGTGGTTATATCTTTAATGTTTATAAGCACATACATTTTTGACAAAGCAGTATCTTTGAAAATAATATTTAGATGACTACTAAACACGTGTATAAATGATAAAGTAGCCATTCTTTACAAAAACTAGTTCAGATTTTTTTTCTCTCCAAGTAGAAGGAAACTCTATGTAGAATTTCATTATTCAACCTTTTTAAAAATTATTAAATGTCTAAATATCTAATGATTCTTTCTACTTGAACATGGGCAGCTTTACTTCAAGACCACTCTCTGACTTATTTTTATCTTCAGAATGCTAATTTTTATATTTTAATTATATTAGATTTTCTGCAGTGTAGCTTGGTTTCTTCCTATGGCCCCACTAGTACTGAACTCTAAAAATTAACATAACTGTGATGTCGGCCATTAATCAGGAACAGTTTTTTTCTTTCTCCCCCCTCTCCGCCAGCTATCAGAGATGGCCCTTCCTCTCACTGTTTAGAACACTCTTTTATTCTGTATTTGTTCAATAGATGAGATTCAGTTGTGTAGCTTTATTACACTGTAAATGTAAATTCTGTAACTACACTTAGGGCTAAACTGATCTGAAGCTAGTGACAAAACTTTAAGTAAAAGCATATAATTAAAGCAATGCTAAAATCTGAAAAACATATATTTGTATATCTCCACTCATGATTAAATGCTGCTGCTTCATCAGAATGAATAAACATAAGATGGAAGAGAAAAAAGTGTCAATTTTTCTATGAACTCCCAACAGAGAGAATTAGACCCCTGAAGCAGGATTTTTTGATGACTCATGGAAATCAATTTTCTTTAAAAGCTGTTTTAATGACATAAACAAGCACTGTGGTTACCCAGGGCAAAATTTAAGCATAAGAACGGATTGCCTGTGAGGCAGAAAAACATCCGTTCTTGCAGGGAACCATACTGCAGAGTCACAGCATGAGCCTTGGATTCTATTTTAAGGCAGAGACTCAGGAAGAAGAATCACATTCACGATAAGACTCTGCCCAGGATCACGGACATCTAAACTCTCTGGCACAGACAGCACCGTGTGCTGGGGTGCACCCTTGAAGCTGGCTGGCTGTCGTTGGGGCGTTAATTGGTATCACGTTTCTATTACTAAATTCCCTCTTACACACTCATCCCACTTAAAAATAAATTGGTTGTTTTCCTTAAGCACTAGGACCACTTTTTCATCACCCCTTGTTGGGTTGGCAAAGAGAAAATTCTGTTGTTTTGCCTTTTGTAAGTCGTAGCGGAAACAGAAGCGCACACTTTTGAAATGTTTCCATAATGTTTTCTGGCCTGGCTGTTGGTTTCATGGCCCAAGACGGTCACTTCTTTTTGTGTTATCTCATAAGATTTTGCTGTCCACTTTTCCTTCAATGTGTGTACCTTGCTCCCTTCCCCGTCTGCACTATCTGTGTGACTTTAACTCGGAATAAGGGTTCGGGTGAGTAGTTTCTCTTAAATCTAGCAGCAGTAATGTCCGATGGCTGCGTGGGTGTGTGAGCAGTCTGGGCGGGGCTCCACAGCAGGAGACACTACCCTGGGGTATGTAGTTATCCGACAACATGATCACTCCTGGGTCTGGAAACCAGCCTGCTTTCCAACCCGGGGTTGTTCCTTTGCCACACATTCCATTATTGTGTCGCCTGGAATGCTCTGCTATTTGTTTTGTTTTGTTTTACTAATTCCTTAAAAGCAGCCTCTCCTGCTCTCAGATAATGAAAAGAGCAAAAAAAAAACATAGCAATATCCAGACGAAACAGCTGAACACACATAATCATCGTGAAACTTCACACTGTGATGCATTATCTCTGATACCGTCGAGCAGATGTGCTATATTTAGTTTTAATATCTCCCAAACAGCATGGATTCGGAATAGTGCACCCGTCGGTCCCCATAGGAAACAATTTCATTTTCCATAATTTTCTCTTTTCACGGCGACCAAGGATGCATTCTCTCCTTTTATTTCCCATGCCCCTCTCTGCTGTGATTTTCTGGATTCATCTCTCCTGATTCTTTTCATGAAATGATTCTGCTGGAAGCTTTGAAAGTGTTGTTTTGCCTCAAAATTATTTTAGACAAGGGGATCTGGACAAAATTTGATTTTGGTCCACTCCTAAGGAATGGCTATTCCAATTTTAAGTGGGCCCCCATCAGTGCCAGGTTTTTCCGTTAACTGGATAAGTAACCATCCTTAATATCCCCCAAGACTCCAAAGCTCATTGTCATCAGCTATGCTGCACCAGCTTTTTGGGAGAACCTGCCCTCTGGAGCTTCCCTGATGCTGGGCGCAGATGCTTTGAATTTGTTAGACCACGGTGGTCCTGGGTCCCACTCCACCTGTTCTCATTGGTAAACAAAGCATAGCAACGAAGCTGTAGTGCAGTTAGTTTATTTACCACACCTGCATAATTTCGCCTCCTGCCCTTCAGCAGTAGCGGCCCATTGTGAGGTAGGCAAGTAAGGTTGGTGCTGGATTTCCTCCTCGTTTTAAGCTTTAAAAGAGTGTACACAGTCAGTCACAATTATTATCATTGAAAGATGTGATCTATGAATGAAGACCCGTAATACCAACAAACTTTGTTCTGATGAAATGTTGCGTGTTTTAATGTGACAGTAGTTTACACAGGTGCATAAATTTGTGAAAATTGTTAAGCTGTACATTTAAAGTAAATGCATTTTAATCGATGTAAAATGTGCCTCAATCGAGTTGGTCTAAAATAAATAGCCAGAACTAGCAGTTGGTTTTGATTCTCAGCTTTGCAGTATATGGTATATTTAGACTTTGCTCAAGTCAAATGAAAGCACATGTATAATTTAGCTTCACAGTTTTATGATGTGAGAAGGATATCGTATTTGAGAAAATTCTGGATTCTTCTTACGTCTATGAATAATTGGGATAACTGCATGAAGGGGTATTTATAAATTTTATAATCTCTAATAAATTCAAAACATGTTTTTTCCCATTTTTTAGATTTTATCCTGCAATCTGTTAAGTCACTTTCAATTCAGAACTTTTCGTTAAATCTATTTAGTTTATTCCCATTATTCAAAATTGAACACTCTTGTCTATCAATTTACTAGGATACTCATTTGATGTATGATTTTTTCTAATGATGTCTTGACCAAGTTTGGGGCCTCTGGCTGGTCTATTCCCTGGATAAATATTCCTATAGTTCCATGGAATTATCATTTTTTTCTCTCTTTATTAATAGATAGCAGTATGGTAAATTCAAGTCAGGATATAATCAAAGTTTAGTAATCAGAACTTACAAATCTATTTAATATTAACAACAGTCAACTTGACTTTGTATAAAACATGGCATCATTCTCTAGCCTGGTAATATTGTAGCCAGGGAAAATCCTGAATGGCCTAGGACCTCATTTATACTTATTGCTAATGAATTATCATGTTACTTACAGATATTTTAAAACTCTGAAGAATATGTTAAATATGTTTTGCTATCATGCAAAAGATTTAAGCTAAAATAAAAATTTTGTGTATTGAACATACTTATTGTATTGAGTTTGCAGAATATTTAGAATTCAATGAATAAAATGAAAAATAAGACAAAAATAATTTGAAGACATGTAATTTAATTTCAGTAGTTACCAGGCCTGATTTTTGAAGATATGCTTCTTCTTTCAAGTTCGTACATCTTTTGCACAAATATCTTTAAAATTTGAATCAGTGAATAGCAGAATATTTTAATTAATGATATAGAAATAAACATGAATTGAGTTAGGGAGGGTCTTATGACAATTTTTTTATTAAGACAATTTTGATGGATATTTTTATCTTCTGGCTTCCCAATCAACTTTGGTTCAATAATTACCGATTTTGCCTGCCCATAACATGAATGATCAATCAACTTAATCCCTTTCAATCTCTGTTCCCTCTTCATGCCTCACAGATTTCATTAGAGGCTTTGTCTGATATCTGTGCTTACAATCAGTCCCCAAAACCATCACCACGTGAGACCCTGATCACCGTATTCCTCCTGTCCCTACACTACAAACATGCTTTCAGGTCATCATGAAAGCATTCTTTCTGATTAAATTATTCAAGTAGATTAGTTTTAACTATAGTTTTTAAAATTTGTTACCATTATAACTGTTCAACATACAACATTTGAAGGTGAAGTAAATTCTATCTTATATGATGTACTAGGGAACATCGAGTCTGATGTATCCTAGTTGGACTGATTTTGTAGTCCAACGGTTCTTTATATGGAATCTTCTTAAAAAGTTAGCCACTTAATCAGGAACGTGTGTAAAGGACACATGGACAAAGCCAAAGAGGGGTAGGATCGAGGGTGGAAAGTGGGGATGGCTGGGGTTGAGGGGAGTAGTGGAGGGAAAATAGAGACAACTGTACTTGAATAACAATAAAAATATTTTTAAAAATAATTAAAAATTTAAAAATAAATTAAAAGAAGTGGGAAAAAAGTTAGCCACTTAATATTGCCTCGTGTGGGTCAATAGGAAAATGGCCCATTTTCATTCTCTCTAACATTCACGTTTTGTTACCTTTCACACACTGCAGAGAAAACTGATAATTGTATCACTGGTCTTAAACTGCAGTACATCTAAGGGAGTAAATTAGTTCAACAAGTATTGCATATGGTTAATGACATGCGAAGACTAAATTTGCTCCTTTTTAAACATCAGACAAAGGAAGTTTAAAATTCTTACAGAATAGTTATTGAAAAAATGCAAATGAAAAATAGATTTGCTTCATGCACCAGCAATGTTTGCAAGTTGTCCTCATGAATTATGCATGTAGACAGCTAATCACAGCCATTATATTTCACAAATCCCTGTAAATAGCATCATCATGCAGTGATGTTATGGGAACAAAGATAGTGTATTGAATTGGGATTCAATGAACCCTCTCCTGCTTCACGTACATTTTAGTGTTAAATGTTTTCTAGGAAAAGACAGGCATTTGGGATACATTTTTAGTTATAGACACATAAACAGGTATTGCTAGTGTCTTCATTAATATGTTAATAGCTATGAAGTTTAATTGGAGAGATATAATCTTAATCCATATGGGATCACTCAGTTAAGTGAGAGTTAAAAATACAGTAAATATAGTATTGTTGTTGTTTATTTTCTTGACAAAAGAAAGAGGCATGTTGCCAAGTTAATTTGTATTTTGATTCTAATGAGAGCACCAGGTATTTGTTAGCATGGGCTATTTTAGGGTAAACTTGACAGGAAAAAAATCACCCCAATGCTCTACATTCCCCAATATCCATACTTTAGAAAAATGAGCTTGTATCTTCTTCCCACAAGAGAGGGAAACCCAGTGTCCCCCTTTGAATGGAGTGGACTTTGGATTTGCTTTGCTCAATAAAATATCACGAACATCATGTCATGCCTCAAGAAGGAATTGGATGGGTGGCTCTGTGGGCGGAGAGGAGAACAGGAAGCTCTTATTCCGCCATCTTGCTCTGTTTTAAGTTGCCAAGCATATTATTTTTCTTAACTTCTGATGCCTTGAATAGCTCCTTTCTGTAGTCCCTGAATGTGGGTTCCATTCTAACCTTTGTTTTCAAAACCTTTTAGTCTAACAGAGTGTAATTCTTGTAGCTACATGATAACTTGATCACAAGTTTCGATTGTATTCTAAGTGCAAAAGGCTTTTCCATAAGTGGCTAAAAGACATTACAACCCAGTGGTTAATGTCCATTGCGTTGAGCTGTTTTATCAGTAAGATTGCTGATTTGCCTCACTTTTTTGGAATAGCTTTCAAAAACCCCAGCAAAAATTGTGATAGGTTTCATTACAAAACAAGAACCACACTGAGAAGACAGTCACAGAAGTATTAACCTGTCCATTTGGCTTTTATAGAAAAATATTTTAATTTTTAATGTCATTATAAGTTTAACTCAATTTAATACTCTTTCTATTTATTACCTTATAGCACTTTTCAGTATCTGATTTATTGCTACCTGTTCATTTATTACTGCTTGACTCTCCCACTAGAAAAAATGGTAATGAAGGCAGAGACATTTTAATTGCATTTATTGTCTACTGTTAATATGTGGACATGTGACTAACAGTTATATGTGCTCCAAAAATGATTAGTGAAAGAATGACTGAATTCTGTTTAGTTCAATTCAGTGAAACTAGGCCTTTGTACAGATGTTAAATAAGTTAAGACATCATCTCTCAGGATTTAAAAAATCAAGTGAAGGAGGAAACATTTAAGAAGCATTTAATAAGTGTTAAACTATATTTGTTCCAAACAGAAGGGATATATAAACAAAGGGCTTTAGGAAGAAAATGAATTTTCAAAAGCAGGAAATTAAATTTATTTTGAGATTGACTTGATGAATAAAATGATGTGTGAGGCAGCATTTAAGATTGAGCAAAAACCACCACAACAACACACACACATGCAAACCCCTCATAGACATAAACAACTATGGTGATTCCCAGAGGAAAAAGGGGGACAGGGTGTAGGGGTGTAAATGCTGATGGAAGGAGACTTGACTTCAGGCGCTGAAGATACAATATATAGAAGATTTAGTATAGAAATGTAAAGCAGGAACCTATCTAATTTTATTAACCAATGTCACCTCAATTGATTCAATAAAAAACCCAAATAATTGGAACGTATGCCCTCAGATCCTAGATTAAATTAAAATAACGAGATACCAATCTTTTGCTATCAAATTTTTTAAAAAGATTGAAATAATAAAATAAAGGCAGGTTTTTAGAGACAGCATGGCATGCCTAGAAAATGGTAGTTTTTATTATATAGTAAAGATATTGACTAGCATCAATAAACTAGAGGAAATGATTTAGGCCACATTAACCAAAATCTTGAATATTTTGATGAGTGTGTGACTCCTTTTCTTATGAGAAAAAAATACTATCGCAGCTCTCTGAACAGTGTAACCCGGTCAGATTTGTGTTTTAGAAAACTAATTCACTGCCCGTACGCTAGATGCGTTTGAAGATGAAGAGATTACCTACAGGGATATCAGCCTGGAGATGATTGCCCTAGTGCAGGTGAGAGACAATGAGAGCTGGGATGGGAACAGTGACAGTGGGGACGGAGATAAAGACCCAATTTGGAAGTGATATCAGGAAGAGATTGGAGATCAATTTGATGTATTTGGTAAGAGAGAAGGAGGATTGAAAAATGCCTCCGGAGTCCTAGACAATGGCAGAGATGGTAAAGCTCTGAATGTCCATCAGAAACCTAGGGAAAGCCGATGTAAACATGCTGAGTTTGTTCCTTCCCTGCACGTGTAAAAAGAGGTGCATAGTTTCCCTTTCTCCAAAGTCTCCAACAAAATCCCCTACTTTTCTAATCAAAATCCCCCACAATTTTAACTCAAATTAATTGTCAGTGTCAATTCCACTAATCTGCAATGAAATTCCTGTTTATATGCGCCCTACCACATTACCTAAGCGTAAAAAGTATTCCACCATTTTCAGTCCATCACGCAGTAACATGTACAACTCTGCCGATGAGGGTATTGGTTAAACTGCACCTTCAAACACCAAATACTCCCTGATTAGGAACTGTGTGCAAGGGGTAGTGACACATTCTGGAGTAAAAGGATGCACAAACCAAAGAAGAATCAGACTTCCAAGAGGAGTGTATAGCCCCTTCAAGAACTAAAGAAGAAAATCTCTTTGTCATGAGGTATCCCAACCGTAGAGGCCAAGTGTATTCTTACTTCTCACCAAGCCAATGACCTAACCATGCCCTGTCTTTTTTCCTCCTTCTCTAATTATTTTCACAGTGGTTTATGTCTGGTCTAAATGTATACATGATTCCCTGTAGTTCTGTTAGATGTTTTCAATTGAAATTATTACTGAGGTCATTGTAAATTCACAACACAGTTGTAAGAAATCATACAGAGAGATTCTTTGTACATTTTGCCCCCCTCCCAGTACAACATTGCACGAAACTGTAGTATAACATTCCAACAAGAATATTGGAATTGATGCCATTCACCAGCCTCGTTCAGATTCCCGTAGGTTTACTGTAGCCATGTGCCCGTGTATATGTAAAATGTTCTATACCATGCTTTATGAATGGAATCATACAGCATATAAGATGAAGCAGGTGCTTGAGTTATCCTGAAAACAGCACAGAAGAGGGCCTATTAAGCCTAGTGTCTCCATGAGAAGAAAGTTGTTTAATTTTTTTAACAATGCAGGCTGATAATGAACGTATAATCTATACTTTTTTTATTTTAAAACTTTGCTTCTTAGAATATTTGGACACCTTTTTTAGTTGTGAAATTTTAACAAGATGGTTTCAAAGGAAGAGCCCTTCTCTACACTGAGTCCTGCTTCTCCTGAAATGTAGTTTGCAAAGGTCAGGAGGGTTGGAAGGTGTTAAAGGTTTGCCCCTCCGTTAGCTGCCATACATGTGGACCAGCAGGGTCCCCCACACGAAAGGCCAGGAGTGACACTCCCTGTAATGAACATGCTGTCTTGTTACTTGAACTTCAAGGCAGCTGAAAATTCCAAGTCAGAGATCAGTGTGGAAAGCAAATTGATGAGCAGGAACATTGTGGTCTTAGCTGATAACTCTTTCAAAGGGAACCGGAGATAGGTCTCTGCTCTGTGGATCCTGGGAAACTTTTCAAAGAACTAAATAAAAGGAAAATCTCCTGAAGCACAAGTGAATATTCCGAGTGGCCTTTTCAAGACGATGAGTCATGTTAAGAATATCAAGGCAGCCTCTCTTCATAAACAGCTATTCAAAATGCTGAATATAACCACAACTAGAAAAGAGAGTAAGATCGGACTGTATGAACAAGAGCTTGGAGGACATGGAGGAACATCTGAGATCAGTCCACCCAAGCACACAGAACAAAAGAACAGCAGAAGTCCACGTGTCCTGATACATCTTAATTAGTGGAGTTTGGACTGGGGTCAAAGGGTGCACTATCAGATACAAATCTGAGAAACCAACAAGCTTGTAGCAAAAGCAAAGGGAGAACACTGAAAACATCTTTTCCGAAGTTTTCTGCAAAAGTAGGAATTAGAAGAGATAGGTATTTAATGTGTGCTAGTTACATTTTTGTTCTGTTTTTATTGTTGTAATTTCTACACACTTATTAAATACCTTCAATCACATATACATGAAAGTAGGTGAAAGTGGGGATGTATATTTCTAACAAGGTCAAGGGCAATTATTACGCACAAATTCATGCACATTTAAAAAATTTAGTCTATAATTATCATATTGTTAGTATATAGTATAAAAGTAAACGTACAAAAGGAGTGTCTTATAAAACATAGTTTTCTTTACTCAAAGATATTATTATGGTCTTTTTTTTTTTCCCCAGTGAGTATTTCTGTAGTTCAGGTGAGCTCACCAATGACTGAAAAGGAATGCCATTTTCAAAAGAGGGCAGCCGTCTTGGTCCACAGGATGTTTTCCCAACACGCTTATATTTTCTGCTCCCAGGCAAACCTGCCAGCGACAGACAGCGCGAAACCAGCCAGTCTTGGCGACTCTGTTAGAACTCCCTGCTGCACGCAGTGCTGGCTCCGTCCCACGGTCTTCCTTTTGCGGTGGTTTGGCCACAGGTTCTAGGCAGCGGGCATTGATTGTACTGTTCTCCAGATATTTGCTCATTTTATCCTTGTTTTTAGAACTCAGCAGCCCTTTCTCTTGCTTAGACACCTTTCAACAAGACAAATAGACAATGTACTTCCACTTCTTAAATGGTAAAGCTCTTTGTGATTCCAATAATTTTTATGTATTAGGAATTTAACATCCTATTTTAGTGGCAATACTTTTATAATTTTTTCAGAGTAGCTAAAGGAATTAATGAATGTGCTTGTTGTAAAGTCTCTTAGGGTTTTGTTGGCCTGCCTCAAACCTGCTTCATAATAGGTTTTGATTTTTTTCATTTGCATATTTGCATCCTGCTATTTTATAGAACGATATACGTTGCATCATTATAGATTGTCTGTATATTATAAAGCAATTCGGACTCAAAAGGATCCTGTGAGTGACTCCTAGTGCTTGGTCATGGTTGACACGTTCAGTGAAATAAATCAGTGTCCAAGTGTCCTGATCATAATTTTTCACTTTTATACTACAGAATTTTTAAATCACAAACCCATAGTAAGAAGGCGTACAGATATGGACGCATAGTCTGTTTCTTTTCTGCTATTTTCCTATGGTTGTCTTCAAAATCAACTCTTGATTCTGCACAATTAAGGTCTAGTTCTGACATCTGTCCTGACAACGCATTGGCAGGCAGCCCCGGGGTAAAAACTAGAGCTTTACACTAGAGTTGGGGCCTCGTGACACGCCCAAGAGTGATTTCATGTCACAGCCACTGTACGGAACGTTGTGTTCATGCTGCCGCCGTGTTTCCGAGTATTACCGCGGGATTTTGCGGAAGTGGGGAGATGCGACATTAAGAGAGCGGAAAATTGCCGTGAGTAAGTAGAACAAAGTAAGTGTCAGAACAAAAGTCTCTGGTTATGCGGATCTGAGATAAATAGGGAGGTGTTATCAGCGAGGGAAAGACTAACGGAGAACGGCGGACAATCGGAAGCTTCTCTCCCATCTGTCACCACCTAATGGCAACATTTAAATGACAGAACTGGGCAAACCCGGCAGCTGTATCAGGCTCTGGAGTCAGCAGCAGGGCTGAGAACGGCAAGGCTCAGTCATTTTTTGGAACAATGTTCTGACAGAAATGATCTGAACTGAGTTTATTTCTCACCTCGAAAAGACTTTGGGACGCTGAGAAAGAATGACACCAATTTTATAGGATTTCTGTATCTACTGAATTCTGTGGTCTCTCTTGTCAACACAGGGGGGTTGCCTTCCTCCATTGGTCGAAAAAAGCAGGTCAATTAATCTGCTCCTCAATGGTCAACTGTGTAAAACGTATTCTTTGTGGTCTTGAATGATTTCCTTCTTCCAGTTCATGTGTTTGAAAATAAAATTTAGATTTGGAGAATGGCATTTAGATATCCACTCTAGTGACTCACTGGGTACTGGGAATAGAGAGCCGCTGGTTATAAAGACATAATTATCGCAGTTTTGCTTTTATTCTCTGTGGTAAATCATGTGTAAAATTTAATCTAATCCCATTCGATTTAGAAGATTTACCACGTGAGCTGGCATGATTCAGAGCCCATATTTTAATAGTTTTCCTTGATTTGATTACTACTTATAATTCACATATGTAAGTTTAAGCTCAAATACGGTCTTTACCATATTAACCTCCACTTTCTTCGGAAACGTTGGCACTGTAACAAGCTCAGAGCTCCACCGTGGTCAGGATTCTTCATTCATTCAAGACAGTTTTTTTACTTTATCAGCAACAATTACCACAATCTGCAGACTATACACAGAATACATGAATGAATTAATTAAACTTAATTAATTCTACGAGCTATGCATCTAGTATTACATTTAGGATGATACAGATATCCTCACTGCTTCCTTCGCTTAAAGGAAATAGCTCGGGTATTTTGCAGGCATGTACTAGATGCAAAACATTTCATGGGAGGGGGGTGTCATTTGACACCTAATGACAAAGGTTTATTAAACATCTGTGGTTCCCTCTGTAAAAACAAACTTCGGTTGTCAGAAACTATAACCACCTTGTCACACATGAGCAGCTAAGGCTAAATGCCATTGTGCCTAGGTCAAGTTCACAATGATAAGAGTGTAAAGCTGATTGGGATGGTGGACCCTGCCAAACTGTTGATCAGCAAAGGTGGATAGTCACATGAATGTTCGTGTCAGGGGAAAAAAGAAGGAAATGTGAGTGTCCCGGCAGTGTGGGTGTCCTTCAGGAACTGACCAGGTGGTGATAATGATCAGCAGGCAGTGGAGACTGGTGGGAGGTTCTTTTTTGAAATTTTGAAAGTACATAAAGCCCACCGAAGACTCTGAGGGTCAGACGACATCACAAATGGAATTTGAATGAGGTGATATTTGAGGGTTCTGGTCACTGGGTACCTTCACCAGTGTTTTTACATTTAACTTTTACTTTTTCTCTATTAACTAGTAAGTGGGGTAATGTGTTTGCTTTCCCTCTCTTTTATTTCAAATGACCTGCTTGTGAGGCAGTGATAATGGTGGTGTGACCAGTCTGGGGCAGTTGATAGAATTAGCATATGTTTTAACTTGGACTTCAAACTCTAAGTAAAGGACATTTCTGATATTACATTAGTAAAAGCACGTTTTTCTGAGTACGAAAGTCCTAGCAGATTTAAAGATTAAGGCAAAATCTGACAACTAAAATTTGTATGTATATTTACAAATAGGAGAGCAAAATATGACATGATTCCAAAAATTATAATGATTAATGCAAAGTCAAATTCTATATAGCATATTTAAGCACAGGTATATATATGCAGAAGTAATAAAATGAATTGTAACAATACTGCAGGACTTACTTTACATTAATGGATGGATGGATGCATATTGCTCAACTACTTAGGGAATTTCTTTATTGTATCTAGTTAGTGCAAATAAGGACATAAAAATTTAAAAGTGTTCTTTATATTAGAGTATATTCACATCGCAAAATTCAACAAATCAGGAAATTTTATATTTTATCCTATCCCTTTAAATATTTCGATCATTAATTTTTACATATTACCTTTATTGCAGTGGTATGACATTTCGCTAGTGAATTAATGTAGTAGTTTCTAAATATTTATTTCACTGGTAAGAAACATAAAGGATGATGTTTTTGTATATACATTTCTTGGAAACCTTTACTTTTGTCTCCTGACTGATTAGCAATAGAAAACACAGGCAATCATAAACTAGACTGAAATGAATATTGATAAAGCACTGCTCAATTAATTCAAATGATTGAATGAAAACTAAACAAGGAATAACTTACATTTCTAACTAAAAGCGGGGCTTATGAACCAAATTCTGCAAAATGCATGCTCATTCTCAGAAACCTAAATGTTATTTACAGCAAATAATCATGCATTTTGGAATAAATTCACCTGACATGATTTAACAAACTGTTATTTTGTAAGGAGTTGGGGTTGTTTTTATGCATTGCTCACCATCAGTGTAACCTGATGATTTAAATGGAATCTCTCACTATGGAAGTGTTTTTTATTTACTACTAAGAACTTTGAATTTTTTGAACCATGAAATATATATTTGATGTATAAAATTTATTATGGGGTAGAAAGTTGAACAGGATTTTAGCTTAATTCAACACAGTGGCCACCTGAAGAAAAAAAGAACTTCTACGCTGAGTTTGTTTGTAGCAAATAGCTTCATTTGTCACCTATACTTATGTGGATACCGTTCTTCCTGTTTAAAAGCACTCTGCTTCCATGATTCAAGAGTACTCCTGCTCCCATTCAACATTGACATCAAATGATGCTTTGTCAAGCAGCACCTTTCCACGTCTGTCCAAAGTGATGCACACTCATTACTGGTAATTTTATGACCTCATGCAAACTGTAGTTAACTCTCATTATTGGTGTCTGTGTCCTTATCCACGAGGCTGTGAGTCATGAAAGGTGGACACCTAATTCTCCTCATCCCTCCCACACAGAAACAGTGACTGGCAGGACCAGACATTTAATCATGGTGCGGCCTATCCACATGTCCATTGAGATGAAAAGGGCAAAATAACAGACACCGTCATTGAATTAATTTAGTGAATGAATGGATTCTCTTTTGTCTCCTTTCATTTCGGTGCAGATAAATCCATAACATCTGTTACTGCCTTTTCTCCCCTCGCCACAGTATCCTTTACTTGTTTTTTTCACTGCAAAATTCAAAGCGAGGTGGTTATTAATAATGAATTATTATCACTCCTATCCCCAACTAACATTTTCATCCCCAGTCTTAACCTCATCCTCTGTTTTGTTTGTAACAATCAAGGAAATGTTTCTTCGGCTAAGACGGTACATAGACAGACGTTCTGTTCACATCCAGTTTGCAGGATTTGCTCGGTTTCAGTTATTTGTGATCTCCACCCGTGCAGAATGTAACAAACACCTGGGCAATTTCAGTAACCAAACCCTTCCCCCAGTGGCAACTTCTAAAGGGAGACCAGCTGTACTGAGTAAGTCACATCCAGGCCTGATATTTCCTTGAAGAATAATTTGTGAACATAAAGCAAGGAAACATAATTCCAGTAATTCAACGACAACTATAAACTAATCTGCATTTGCACATAATGACACAATATGAGAGAGAAATTGCCTTGCCTGATTTATGACTTTCTTTGGCTACATTGGCCTGACGGTAAGATGGGTGAATGGATTTTATTAGATTCCTCTCTAAGTCTAAAATCTTTAATAAATTTGGGTAAGGAAACTTGCTTGTCCACTGGCCAGTTTTAAAACACTGGGTGCGGGCAGCCATGAACATAGTTAACATTCTCTCAATAGCTACTGTGTATATAACATGTACTTGAACCTGAGTGGTTTTAGGCGTAATGCACTACACTGTGTGTGGCTGCTAAATCATTATCACAGAAATAATAAAAAGACTAAAATATCTAAATTTCTATGAGGTCAGAAAATGTGTTCATAGATAATATTTAAAATAAACCCCAGCCCAAATCTATCAGTCAGGATGGTGTTATTGTTCACATCTTATTAAGAAGGACAATGAGATCAAACTTGTTCTCAGGCTTCTAGCATTTTAATCAAAATTAGAAGCATGAACGTGTATGTTAATGGTTCAAACTTTGTTTCTTATTGTTCTAATTAAGCCTTCACAACAAAAGTAATGCTGAAAATGACAATAATAAGGCAATGTATCCTTATTTGAATATCTTTCTCAAATGGATATATTTGTTTGGACATGGAGTTTCTACTTTAAGGTAGTTCATGTAAAAGGCTGAAAATTCAAATCCTTCCCTTCTTCTTTTTTTAAATTTTAATTGTTGTTCTTGTACAGTTTTCTGCCCTTTACCCCCATCCCGGCGCACCCCCCAGCCCTCCCCACCTCCCTCCCATCTCCACCCCCCCTTGGTATTGTCCATGTGTCCTTTATATTCGTTCCTGCAAACTCTTCCCCCCTCCCCCTGAAATTCCCTCCCCTCTCCCTCTGGTCACTGTCAGCCTGTTCTCAATTTCAGTGTCTTTGGTTATATTTTGCTTGCTTGTTTGTTTTGTTGATTAGGTTCCTGTTAAAGGTGAGATCATATGGTATTTGTCTTTCACCACCTGGCTTATTTCGCTTAGCAAAATGCTCTCCAGTTCCATCCATGCTGTTGGAAGGGTAGGAGCTCCTTCTTTCTTTCTGCTGCATAGAATTCCATTGTGTAAAGGTACCATAGTTTCTTGACCCACTCATTTACTGATGGGCACCTAGGTTGCGTCCAACACTTGGCTGTTGTAAATTGTGCTGCTATGAACATTGGGGTGCATAGGTTCTTTTGGATTGGTGTGAAAGTCCTAGAGGAGAACATAGGCAGGAAAATCTCAGGTATTTCATGCAGCAATATTTTCACTGATAGGTCCCGTAGAGCAAGGGACATAAAGGAAAGAATAAACAAATGGGATCTCTTCCCTTCTTAAGTGGCTTCTGGAGTGTTTGCATGGCCCATAGCTGGTTTCTTTTGTTTTTTGTTTATTCATTTTCACTATCCAAGAAAAGTTGATATATAATAAGAGCAGAATTATTCTTTCTGTACATGTGTGCTTTTAAATTCAAATTTGACAATGAGTATCACTAAAACTACAGGGAAAAAGTAGGTCTAACACCAAGCATTCTCTGTCCTATGTCCTTTGGGCAGAATACTTGGGCAAATTCTGATTTACTTTTGTAAACGTGGCCATGAATCCGCCAATCACAAAACAGTGGTAGCACAGAACGAAATGAACTGTAAATCTACTGTCGAAGGCATTCTGCTATCCAGCTGAATGAACTCAATCACATATCAGTAGAAAGACTGAGTCAATACATCACAGTGGATGGATGCACAAAGGTGATCATGGGTATGACTTAGGAACAAAAGAGTCAATATAATTGAAATTATTTTGGAGTAGGTTCCAGAGCCTGAGCAAAACTGTATGTATATAAAAGCTTATTCTTGAATAAACACTATGAAAAAACCCTTGAGCGATTTCATGCTTCAGTTATAGGGTATGTATCTACCAATATAAATGATATTTCGCTATTCAAAACTAATAGGGTTTCTGAGGCATACTGTAATATAGTGCCCCCCACCCTCAGTGGTAACAATGAACAAATAACCCCATTTAAATGCTATTCATACAAAATTGGCTGATGTGAATAATGAGAATTTATACAATTCTGTGTCAGAAGTAATTGTTAAGACTGCTAAAGTTTTCTAGTATACAGATAGAGATTTAGTTGGGGCACAAGCATATTTTTATAAGAAGGATGTTAGATAGTTCAGTCATGCTAGAAATTAGTACCTTGATCAAGATCAGAGATTATACATTTATTTACTCGGTAGACTTACAAAGCAAGTGCTATTGAATCTCCTGCTTTTATCTATGTTATTTTCACTGTAAAGGGATGTGAAACAAAGTTCATACTTGAGCTGATGCTGAAAAAACATGTTTTCATTGACTGGCAGAAGAAGACTTGCGAATCGATCAATAGATTAATAGATCAAGATAATGTAATCTAAAAACACAAAATGAAATGCAGCAAAATTAAGTCTCAGAGAAATGTGAGATGTCTTAAAGTGCCCCAAACTCACATAATGGGAATGCTGAAAAGGGAGGAAAAAGAGACAGAAGCAGGAACAATATTTGAGGAAAATAATGGCTGGAAACGACATCAATTTTGCTGAAAAATATTTATCTACATATCCAAGAAGCTCAACCAACTCGAAGTAGCAGAAGTACAAAAAAAAATCCACATCTAGATGGAGCATAGTAAAAATACTCGAAGACCAAGACAAAGAGGCTATTTGTATGCTGAACTCTTTCCCTAGTTTGTTTAATACCACTAGTGGGTGAGTGATTCCATCTGCATCCCCACTCATTCAAATTCTCATACTTTGACTGCTAAACATGGCTTATAGTTAAAAAATATATATACAAATATATACATATTTTATATATGATATACATATATAATCATATTTCCTAAATCTATCACGGATGAATCAAATCCATCTTTGTATTCTTTAGCATTTTACAATTAATTCTATATTGAGTCTTGCTTATATCCCACAGCAAAACTTTTCAAATCTATTTCATGTTCCTTGAACTTCTAGGCCATTTCTGCCTTTTGGCATCTTATCACTTTTATTATACTCAAAAGGTTGGTGTCATAAAGTATAAATTCCTCAGCTTATTTTATTTCCGACTAAAAATGTCTTTGGTGTATCTTTACTCACTTGGTGTTTTATTCTTATGTCAGAGTAAAGTTTTGCTCTTCACCCTGTCAAGGCTATTTCCTGAGTTTATATCTTTAATACTGTTTTCCAGCTTCTTCATATATTTCACCCTGCCGGTTTTCTAATCCATTTTATCTTTTGTTCTCAAGATTTACCTGGCCTTTCTTCTCCATGCAGAACTGATCGGGTTAGGGCTATGTAAACAGACAGACAAACAAACTAAAACTTACGGATATTTTTTCTTAGCTGAATTTCTCTTGACCGCCGCAAAAATGAGAATAATCAGTCAACCTGGTTTTTGTTCTCTCACCATGCACTAAGGCCTATTTAATTACTGATTTTATTTATAGTGCCTTTTTCTCCTAATTTCTTTGATTTTAAAAATGTGTTTACTGTCTTTCCCAGGCCATTTTTCATCAATTATTCTTCTTAGTTCTAACATGATCATAGAGCCATAACTGGAATAATGAATATGGAATCCCAGTCATGCTTACATTTGAAAGCCATGAGGCCTGAACTTGATTTACTTAGTAGAAAAATAGCTTTTTTTTTTAGTAGAAAAAAGATTTGTGCTTTTGGTGGAATTATTAAAGAAGTATATTATTGAGGGTGAAACTTGTTTAATGATAAAATAATAGCAAAATGTATCTGGGCAAGGTTGTGAATGTATATGGTCTCCTAATAAATGAATTAATAGAGAATCTTGGAACAAATGTCTTTGCCTTAGATTTAATTAAGTAACACCTGAACCACAGCTGAACTCAGTGTAGTACACAGTGTGAAATAGAATTTTTAATGTAAAGGTTAATGAGTTAATTAGCCACACTTAAATGTTTAATTCAAATAAATGCTCAACCAGTTATCTGTGAAGTTCAGCCATTTTGTTCCCTTTGCTTATTTTTTCTAAGATTCCTTCCCCTCTGAAGGAAACATATAAGATTGGGGAGAGGAAATATAAGAATTTGATCATATCATCATGATGAGGGATAAATAAAATACATGATAAAAGCTGGTAAGTATTAATAACCTGATAATGATAAAGAAGTCAAGTCCAAGCCAGCTTTTATAGTCATTGGCATATTATGTTACATTTCATTGAATTGCATTTTTTGTTTGGTGGATTGCAACTCATCTGAAAATTAGAGAATTCAAAGATTCTTTAACAAATCCATTCTCCATTTGTCTTGTTCCTTACCGTAATCCTCCTCCAATCTCTTTAATACAGTAGTGTACCCCACATCAGAAAGGAAAACAAACAAAAACAAAGCTTAAACATACACTGTGTGTTTGTGTTCTCTCTCTCTCTCTCTCTCTCTCTCTCATTGTTCTTTACTTTTGAAATATGAATAGTTTTATTTCTAGCAGAAGGATGTGGGGAAACATCCTTAAAAGTCACACCTACTCATTGTTTAGGGTAGTTTTAGAAATAATTATATTCTACACCTGATTTGCTAACAGTGAGGAAATTATACATTGGGATTTTTTCATTATAATATATTAATGTGCATTTTTAAAATTTCAGTAATAATAAAGGAATATCCTAGCCCCATATCTTGCTCACAAAATGGAGCCTAATATCAATTTTAATAAAATCTACAATAGTTTTAATTGACCATGCCGCTCAACATACCCCTTGTTTTATGGCTGCTGTTTATTTCAGTATCTTGGTTCATCTTTGTCATTTGAGGTTTTGAGTTCTGAGCCATATATTTTCTTTCATAACTGCCAACACCACCATTTCCCATTGGAATGGATCCACATTAATTAGCTCTATCACTTTTACCCACCACATTTCCTTTATTTGCAAACCCTGCTTACATTTCTGGCTTAAATGCAATTTGCTCATCAGCATTAAACACATCATCCATAATGCTACACTCAAAAACAAAATTGCAGGATTATTCAGACAAAACAAGCACTTGACTCCTTTTCAAAACTGTCCTCAGTTATTTCTCAATTCAAAAGAGAAAATTGAAGTCTCACTCTGGTTACTGTACCGTGGGAGCAGAATTTCAGCAAAGCCAGAAGATTTCAGTCAATCACAATTACTTCTAAAATACGATATGAATAAATTTCAAATAAAAGGACTCACCACTTCAAGCACACACACTTCAATTAAGAATCAAGGGTTCAATTTATTCTAGGGGATAAGAAAAACTAATTTTTGCATCTTAAGTATAGGAAAAGGTAGGCCATCAGTTACTGTATAGGTATGGTCAGCAGAGAAATGTGGTCATTCTAGGATTTTCATATAATCACCAACATGAATTCGTTAAAGAATATCAAAGCTTCTCGTAGGGAAGGAAAACTAGTTGAAGTCCTATCCATAACTTATCTCTTCATTGCAACTTCAAATATATGCACTAATCACCAAATAAATATCAATTTAAGAGTTTGTTTTCCTCTTAAGTGCTTTTGCTAAATGCCTTACTCCAACCTTCACACAACAAGTAAGAAAAACTCATGGATACTCCCTTTCTTTTTAAATTTGCAGCTAGCCTTTAAACTCGCTGGTGTTGTTGCCACTGAGACTAATTATCATGGAAGCGCTTCTCCTCTTGTGAATCACATTTTTTCTCTCTCCCGCTTGCACGAGAGAATTCTGATTTTGCCCTCTCAGCTGTCCCCCACTTGTCCCAAAGGGGTGAGCTTTGCTCAGCTAGACGGTTATCTTAGGTGCTGCTGATGCATGAGCTGGAGAAAAAGAAGGAGGATAAGCCATGAAGGTGTGAAGTGAGGATATTTCATGGGAGGGGGTGGGTGGAATTTAATGAAAATGAGGAGGAGGAGCACTTGATAGGACTGAGCAGCTCTGCTTCCTGAAGTCTACCCCGTTGCTCTACGGTTCTTGCAGGGTATGGATTTTCTCCATCTTCTCAGAAGGACTCACCATCATATCTGGTTCCAGAGGCAAGGGCTGGTGGGAAGAGGCAGTGAGAGGTGTATAACTTTATTTTGAAGTTATTATACCCAAGTTGCATCTATCAGTTTTGTTCACCTTTTATTTGGTAGAACATAGTTATTTTACTTACATAGAGATTCAAGGTTTGCTGGTTGGGGTGTAAAACTCAACATGATAGTTTCCATTACTAAAATGAACATGGAGAGAATAGAATTTGAATATATATTGAAAATATATATTCGATCCACACTTATTTGAATATATTCAATATGTTTTTCAATATGTATATACTTAAAATATAAACAAATTAATATTCAGACAATATCATCTACTAAAGAATTAATTTCCTCTGACTTTCTCTTTCACTCATGAAAACATAAAACATCTTGATCAAAAGCATCTCATTGACCCCAGCTAACAGACAATTAGATCAATGATATCAACCCCTCATAACGTTATTGATGATTTTATCCAAAAAGAAAGTGCAGTGTGGTTACTGCAGAGAAATGAATGCATAGCAATCAACTTTTGAAATTCAAGTCTTAATAATTCATGAATATGTTTCTTAGCAGTTCCATTTACAAATATATTTTATGTCCCAATTTGTTCCAGTGAAAAAAGGTACCTTAAACAAAGAATTATTTATTTTATCATTAAGATTTGGCATCATTTTAAAATTACCAACTCCAGGAAATAAGGGGCTGTATCTATATAAAAATTATTTGTTCTTAATTCTTTCAAATTGGTAATATCTAAATTAGCTATGAGAATAGCATGAAGAAATGAAACCCAATTAATAATTTCAAATATACTTTTAAAATGCATGCCTTGTCTTTTTCATTTATTCTCTTATTTCCTGAAGAATACTTCCAGATTTCAAGTAAACACACTAAGTAACATAAAATGTATTTTAAATGTTAACCAGTTCTAAATTATAAACCGCATCTTAATTGTAGACTATTCTACCTACCTGTAGGTTACTAGCCACAAAGCTGAGAAAATCAGGCCCTGCAAGTTACATTAGTTATAACTCACAAACATTGCTCTTTGTGCCAAGTTTATAATTGAGACTGTGGATACTCCAGGACGCGCTAGAGCAGCTGTGGACCATAACTCAGAGGAGGCATCTCTGCATTTTTCATTGTTGCTTGGTAATTGCCTAATTTTGTTTTTGACATTCCCTCATATAAAGGTTCCGATTACAAATATGATGTTTTCGTCCACCCTATGCATTACTCCTAAAATCACTGTTTAAAAATTTCTTACCCATGGCCATGCTGTTTTCTTCCAATTAATTTATAATGATAGAATGCTTTTATTCTGGAGAGACAAAGGATTAATCCACTAATACATACACAATCTGACTTTTCTGGCTTTCGATAGGAACGGAAGCAGATACTGTTATCAACAGATGACTGACAAAAGCATTACTACACCACAGTGCATTTGGGTGAGCTGAAGGGTGCCCCAACCTCTCCGTTTGTGTGTGCATCATCCCTCACCAGCCTTTTGTAAGCCTGATGTAAAGGCGTAACGATAATAAACACGGGCTACCCCCTCCCCCTTTAAATAAAAGTCAGCCTTTGTTTGTAAAAGGTTATGTACAAACTTCATTCATATATTAATCAAGAAGAACATAACTTCAATTTTCAGTTTTTCTATAATCTCCTCTCATGTAAGATATAATATTGTTATTGAATTACAGTTAAAGGCTTTAAAAATGTCTTTAAAACTCAGCTCATTTAGCCATTATGATAAATACTCATTTTTCCAATGAGACTCATTCATATAACAGGTGTGGACTTGAAACTGGACGTTGAGTGCGTTTTAAGCAGAGACTGTGTGGGTCCTTGGGATGTCTCTCTGGGGGAGAAGGTATGTGAGTAAATTTGATCTTTTAAGGTTGACTGTGGAGGGGCTCTGCCCGCAGAGCCCCATCCCTCCATCACGGATGAAAGTAAAACTGCCAAGACATGATCTGCTTGGGGAGGAGAGGTGGTCGATCTCTCAAAGGAGAAAGACCAAGAACCCCTTCCTCACTGGGCTTTTATTAAGTTCACAACACACAGGAACACAGGTAAAGCTCATCAATCAATGTCAGGCAACAAGGATCAGACAATGGATAACATTTCAAAGAAATCTGAGGACTTAATCTGAGTCAGTGTCAGGTAAGGAGGTTGCAAAAACTTTGGGAGACATACTCATTTCCTCCTCGGACCCTTATCATTTAAATGAGAGCACTCTTAGCAAAGCAGGTTTCACAGGACTTTATGAATTCTTTCTTATGCCCGATCACCCGGGGGAGCCGCTCTGGCCGGCACAGGGCTGCACTGCCTGCCCTCATGGTTTCAGGCTTAAACGGATTAGAGCCAGGATGCAAGAGATCAGGGAGACTTCTCCCAGATGGAAATGGGGACTCAGGCTATGTCAGAATAGCCAGGGGGTGAGGGTCCATCTCCCCCTCTTTGCTGCAGCCCCCGCCCCGCCCGAGTCCTTCCATAAGGACCTTCCAAGTGGTCATGCCTGGCTTAGGTTGCCCCTCCCTTGAGGGGTCTTACCTGTCACTGGCTAACCGACCAATCATTGGGGGCCAGATATGGATGAAGCAGAATCGGCGCTCCTGCCAGGGAGATAAGCTTTGTCTCCTTGGTGGCTCAGGTCCTCTTGACAGAACAGACCCAAATGAAACGGGTCCCCTGGGCTCTTACGTAGCCCAGCCATGGGGTGGGGGTCACAGCTCCTGAAACCAGGCAGAACGGTCCGCAACAGTTGACTGTAGCAGAAACGTTCATGAAACTGGATTAATTTCCGCATTGTCATACCTTTTTAGAAAGAAG
The DNA here is from genome assembly GCA_004027475.1 of Anoura caudifer. Taxonomy (NCBI): domain Eukaryota; kingdom Metazoa; phylum Chordata; class Mammalia; order Chiroptera; family Phyllostomidae; genus Anoura; species Anoura caudifer. The sequence goes on from PVKU01001268.1 coordinate 310,795, forward strand.
TATAGACATATATAGAAAGTCTTCCACTGATAATTGCTTAATATGATTTTTGCAGACAAATTATGGCCTTATTTGGGGGAGGGAGAGTTTCTGGAACATAGCCAAAATTTAGTACATGCCTAATTCATTCCTGTTGGCAGACTTTGTCTTCTCTTAAATAGGTAAATGCAATGGAAGTTTCTTTCTCTCTTTGTATCTACCTGTAGGAACCAGATGACATGCAGGAAACTGGTAGGTAGGAGGAAGGGACACACTTCACTCTAAAGGGAAGGAGAGGTAGGTGGGGGCAAAGCAGGCAGGTAACTAGGTAGGACTGGTGGGCTTGATGACCCTCGTGTGCAAACGTCCCTGCCAGAGCTGGCAAAGCCCGCAGAGCAAAACGAGACACAATACCAGCCGGAAAGTAGCACTAAAACATTTCAGAGACCTGAAAATATGTATTCAAGTTGCAGCACGGTATTTAGTGGGCGGTAAGAACCTGAGGCGGTCCTTCAGGCTCCTGCGATCATCCAGGAGGAACTGAGTGTGCCTCCCCTTCCAACGCCAAGGAGGCGCGCCCCCCCCCTTCTGTGCCCGGTGCTTCTGCCCAGGAAATGTGCCAAGTGGAAGCACAGTTAGTGTCTCTGGACGTGTTGCCAGCTCAGATTGCTCATTTCTCTACTTCGAATGGAGAGGAGCTGAAGATTTGCCTGCTTTCCTGCCAGACTGTATTATGGTCAAGAGACTTTTCTTTAGAAAATAAGTATGGCTTAAGCCTGTTATCACTGAGTTTATTGAAATGAATAAGCCATAGCTTCAGGCAAAAGTCTATACAAATCAGTTTGATGAACCTAATTACCACTTTTTATAACACCTTTGGGCCCCTTTGAAATACAGTCCAAGCACCATGTAGTGAACGGCTGACGTTCCCCAAAAGGCACGGAGGCATTGATGCAATTGAACTTTTTCCAAACATGGAGCAGTTTCTGTTTTTCTTAGATTCCCAAACTGTAGGAAAAGCAGAATTCAAGTGTGTCCTGAAAGCCCTTCATTCCCACACGTACCCCTCCAGTGCCTTAGATTATTAGCCTTACATTAGCATCTTTTGTATCGTTAGCTGGAAGGTTTAGTAGCCTTAGCCTGCTCTTTCTCTTCTGCTTAACCTTATTACATTGCAGGATATGTTCGCATCTAAAGGGCCTGATTCATGAGGTTATTCCCCCTGCTCTCATACTCATGCTTTGCTGCGAACTGCCCCTCTGGTTCATTTTAACCAGCTGTTCCGATGGCAAACCATGGCGTCACCCACCTTTTAGTGTCTATGTCCATTTCAGATTCATTTTGGGGAAACTGAATCCCGTTTGTACTTCTGTGTGTGATTTTGGCACACCTGACTTCTTAGAACTGTTTTGTAGTTCATCGCGGTTACCACTCTGGCTTCTCGGATTGTGGGACCCACTATTATTCAGTATGAATTCAGTCTTTAACCAAACTTTATATATTTATAAAGTTTTACTCAAAATATGACTGCTGATATGTATTTTAACTTTGAACATTAACTTTATTGAAATAGAGTACCCTTTAGAAAACTATTTAAATCATAATATATAACTAAATAATTGTTTTTAATTTCACATTCAATTTAATTTTTTTATTGTTGTTCAAGTACATTTGTCCCAATTTCCCCCACCCCACCAGTCGCCCCTGCCCCACCCACCCCCACCTCCCACGCTCAATCCTACCTACTTTGGCTTTCTCCATGGGTCCTTTATAAATAAAGTTTTATTTTCTGAATATATTTGTTAAGTCAGCACCCAAATTGAGAAGTAGAAGCTGCTTTATAACCCCTCTGCTCACTAAGACACTCCCCACCAAGGAAAACCCTGTTCAGAGTCCTTCAGAGCCTTTTTGAATTGTATGCTAGAATCACATCATGTATACATTTTCATGTCTGTCTACTTTTCCTGAATATTATGTTTGTGAGATTCATTCAAATGGCTGCTGACCCTGCATTTTTTTTCTGTATTTTATCAGGTTTGAATTCTCAGGTATCCACACTTGCTTAAAATACCCAGTGCTTAGAATGCCATTTCTTAACTCCAGCTCCATTTTCTGCCCACTTCCCTGTTGGAATTCTTGTACATTTCTCAAGTCCTAGTTCAAAGGCTTCTTCTCTGAACAGTCCTGTCCCTTCTTCTTTCACCTCTATTCTTGGCCAGAGGGCAGTCCTTGCTTTCTAAATAAGCATAATATTTATAGTGTTTCTAATAGGATGCTCCGTATTTTCTACTCACTGTTTCCTTGTATTCAGTATGATGAATCAGACGCTGGTGTCCATGATGGAAGGGGCAAGGCCTCTTCCTGCAGTTCTCGGTTGTGCAGGTATGAGAATTGCATCCTTTTCTCACTGGATGCCAGTCCCAGGATCGACACACGAGTCCAGTCCTTCAAACCAAGGCTTACCTTATGCTACACCGAAGAATAAGGACATAGTGTAATACAGCCATACAGCCCTCCCCTACGAATTGTTCATTGATGAATGAATCCCAGTCAAGTCAACATTTCTTCACGGGATTTCTCTTAGCTATTGTTTTTCATCATTGGATGATATCCAGCCCAATTGGCCTCCATAAATATTTTGAAATGTTATTGAGACAAGAAAGACCCCTAAGATTCCCCCCTGCCCCTGCAGTTTGCTTCAGATGTCACGGCTGTAACAGAATTATTCGTTCACATAATGGAACTGTCAGAAGAAGCAAGGCAGGCTTGCAAGAAGGTCAGAAGATGACTTGAGAGAGAAGGGGCAGGAGAGAGGGGGTTGGGCATTTAGGAGATAGAGTTGGGAGGATAACTCCTGCACAGGTGCCGGGACAGGTATGGCTTGAACTTCCGGCGCTGTATCACAGCAAGGGGGCACCTGGATTTTTCTTTATCACTTTGCTCTGATTTGGGAAAAGATGCAGAAAGAGACATGTTGGTGCTTCAGGACTGCAGTCAAGTATCAAAAATCAAGTCAGATTCCATTTCAGTTAACTTCGATGTTCTCGTGAGATCTCCAGAATTTGAGATCTGTAGGCCCCCACTCTTTCTTTTCAAAATCCGTATCAGAATTGCGATCACATTGTGTTCATAGGAGGCAGTGTTTGGTTCAGTGTTTCTGATGACTCCATCCTCTAGCGATATCAGGACAACAGGGACGTTGTGGTGGAGAATAGGGAACACTCATCCTCAGGAACAGAGTAAACTGATTAAGAGAAATTTGCTGGGTCAAGAGTCAAGAACATTTGACTTCTAGCAACATCAAGAGAAAGAAAGAGAGGGGGGTGGAGAAGAGAGAATTAAAGAAATCTATACTTTTGTAATAAGTTTCACTAGAGACTACAAATAATAAATTAGAATGTGGTTATTTGTAGAAATGTTGGGCAGTCAATACATTCAGGCTTGTATTTTCATGCTTTAGTGCAAAGCAGGTCCTTTGTTTTGGGCTAAGGGTAGGGAAGTGAAATTTTTGGTTGTCGTTATGATTGGTTGGTTTGATTTTTTTTTTTTCTGTGTGCACCAGATTTTGGTGAGAAAAGAGAGAAACTCATGATGGTATACAAGTTCCCATTTCTGAACTCAGTGGCAGTTTTTCAGTTGTTGATTTTGGGGGGTTTTGGAGGAAGGAATTTTGGTGATAGATTTGAATCGGGTAAATGTTTAAAAACCACACCCCCTTCAGAAAAATCATCAGTTGAATCTGATTTATACCATATGTGGACTTCCATGGTGTACATGTTCTTACTATGGTCTGTTTTAACGCTGCACTTTCAGACCTTTAGGGATTAATACCATGATGTGAAGTAGCTGACAAATATTTTCTGAGATTCCCAGGTTAAGCAGTATTTCTTAAGGGCCTACAGGCCCTGGCTAATGCCACGCTGGGAGCAGCTGCTGCAGTCCTGGGGCTCCGGAAAGTACCGGCAGGTACAAGCTGTGCTGTACAGCATTTCACTGTCCTCGGGCGGAAGCCACCCGGAAAGCCATCGGGAGGATAGCAATGCAGAAAACACTACGCTCTGCAGTTACAGAGAAATAGCCCCGCCTACCCCCAGAAACACGCGGGGTAGACAGGCAAGCACAGTGGGGCCTGCGGGAGCAGATGGAGACTAAGGCAATAGATTTATAATATGCACTTGGAATCCACAGTTTGGTGAGGGGATATTGCATCAGGAAAAGCCACTGACATCACCACTCACTAAAAGCAATTGAGAAACGACAATGAAATGTAAACTTTACATTGTGAGGATGAGTCGAATCCTAATTACAGTGAAAATAATTCGTGTGCTTTCGTGGCTCATAGTCACAAAGCACAATCAGGATTATTAACTCTTTGCCTGTGAAGGTTTAATCAGACATTTGCTTTAAATTGGTGGCATATCTTTAATTGTCCTAATTCATTCCATAGGTAGTGTGCCCATTTGTTCACGTAATAATGTAACTGATAATTATTAAAATATTAAAAGACAGCGAATCATTATCAGTTGTAGTGATGTTTATTATTTTTGTGACGTTAACTATGTCAGTTAGCCTCTGGGCAGTGGAGAAATTAACAGGCAGTGACTGAATAATGAATAGGTGTACTTTGTTCTTCCTGTCACTGCCTCTGCTGGGACGCCTTCCTTAGCCAGCGTTTGCTCCTGAAGCAGCACTTCATCATCCCGGGCCACAGTTCCTTAAGACTGTAAACCTCAAGCTTGTGTGAGGCTCTTACACCTTTGGTGTTGAGCTTGCGAAAGAAGGACTATGGCAACTACAAAAAAAGATTTCTTCTCTCTGTTGTTTTTGTGTTGCATAATGTCATCAACGGCAATCAGTAAAGAACGTGGATTGCCAGTAAATGCCGGCAGTGTTATAAATGATGGGGGTGGGGTGAGAGTTAATACTGCCGATAAAGAGTGGTTTGTGGTAACTTAAAAAGCAGGTGATGAATCTTAAGCTTGGTGGAATCAGTTTGCAAACGGGGAACAAACTAAATACAGAAAAGAGACAGCTTCTAGGATGGTTTCTAGTTTGTAGCCTAGGCAGGTCAGTAAAGGAGGATGTCATTTATCAAGATGAAACATACAGGGAAGGAGGGGCCTACAGAGGGAAATCTCAGGACTATGAAATCGCCTTCCTATCGTAGTGCACCTGGTAGATCTTGTATTTTTATAATCTTAAAATGACTGCTGTAATACAATTTTAGAAGAATATTTGCAGCCTCAGTGGGTCTTTCCTCAAGTTGCCGAATTGCTTATTAACCTCTCTGGAACTGGTATGTTGAAGATGTTTTCTTGTGCTATTTTAAGAGACTGCTTTATGGTGCTAGAAGTTTAACCGAGTAAGTAGGCTTTCTCCTATTCAAGCAAAGCTGCCAGGAGGCCTCTGCACTTTGGAAAAGAGGAGAATTCCAAAAAGTTCTCGGTTTCGATCATCCTCCTGCTTCGTCATGCCTGCTCATCGTACCTGTGCTTGTATTGCTGCGTCTCATACTCGTGAGGGCGGTTAAATTTGCAGTCCTTGTATTCAATCAAAATCCAGTTGCTTCTCCTTCCTCTTCTTTTTAGGACATGATTTGTATTGTACATAATAATTCCCTCTGTTCACCAATTCTGAAACCACGTAATTTGTTGTCTCTTAGCAACAGACTAGAGAGGCTACTAGACGCATTTATTTATGTGCTTGATTTCTGAAGTGAAGTAGACAAACTGGGTATCACTTAAGGAATGCCTAAATTTCATAATAAAATCTTTCAGTAATTTTTCATAATGCTTCTCTTTGAGACGATCTCAAATATTCTGAAGATAATGACCCCTTATAATGTTTAATAAGATATTTTTAAATGTGTCTTTTCCTTAGTCTACTTTATTATTATTAGGAGAGACCTTATTATATATGTCACCTGTTAATTTTATGAGTTTTTAATTTAGAAAATGATATATACCCTGCATTATGAACAGCCAATGTAGTATTTGTTGAGAATATCTTACTGCGTTTCCTATTTGTCCTTCAATTTTGTTTTAAACCAAAATAATTTTGGTTGGTTTGTCTTGACATACCAAATTCTACTGTTTATTGTCAAATGGTTTAGTCTCCTGTTTGTCAAAGCATCCATAATTTGGCAGTTTAAAAATATTTCTGTAATTCAACATTTAATTAATTGACAATTACTTTTTTAAATTTTTACCAATGGCTAGATTTCTCATATTCACTCACTATTAGAACTTATGTAATATATATGTCCTTTTTGTATAGGGTGATTATTTGAATGCTTAGGTAATTTATCTTCAAATAATTTATGTTACCATTTTTGTCATATGTTAAGACTAATATTTAAAATATAATTTGCCAATATTTGGGTTTTGCCATAATTATTTCAATATAAAACAGATTATGAGTGCATCAGTTTTCCAAATATAACTCATTAATGCTACCTTTTCAATCAATAAGGTTATTGAAATCTGATATCTGGAATTTAGAATAAATGTAGTGCCATTTTCTTTTTTATGTTTTGTTTGTTACGTAAATCAGGATTTCTCTGGGATTCATCTAATCCAGCAGTTTTCAACCTTTTATTATATCATGGCACACATAAACTAATTACTTAAAATTCTGCAGTGGATGAAAAAGCTTATTTTTTTTTTTTTTGCCAATCTGACAAAAAATAGGCATAATTTTGATTCTTTCACATTAGATGGCTATTGCTGAATTGGCTGTTGGCACTTTTTAATTTGACACTCTAAGGGAAAAGAGGTCAGTGCTTCTGAGTAAATGATCAGGTACTGCATGTTTTAAAAATTCTTGTGGCACAACCGGTAAAAATCACTGACCTAACCATTGATCTGAGAATGGTGTGTTATCGAGAGTGAAACACCACATTGAGTTACGTCTTTAGAAAGCTTTACCTGTGTCAACGTGATCACAAGCCAAGACTTTCTTTTCTATTTGATCCTATTTTGACATCTGTCATTTTATACCAAATGCCCAAACCACTTTTACTTGAAACCGAGGTCTATAAAAGACTTGATCCATTTGATGAGTGTCTACTTTGTGTCCTACCAGACTATATCCGACTCTCACAACAGTGTAGCTATAATCATCCTTACTTTGTAGATGACCAAACTGACTTAGAAAAACTAAGAAATTTAGTTGCGATCATTCCGCCATGTAAATTTTGACTCCCTGCCCACCATTTCCCATGGATTTTGTATCAAGTGCACTTCCTATAGAAAGAGCGATGGAGCAGCTGACTGTGAGATACAGAACAAATCAATCCCCGTACTTACTAATCCTCACGATTCTCAGAACTTCCTAACAGTATGATTTTAAAATGTTCCTTCAGCCTTCTTAGATTTATAGATTTCTTTCATAATTTATAAAAGGATTTCTCTGTGTTAAAGATCCAATTGACATAGAGGTGAGGGGGTGGATTTAGCCTTTTGAAACTTCTCATTCACTGTATATCAGCCAACCATTTCCCCATGTATACCAATATGTCAATTAAAGGGATGATTTATTAACAACTAAGAATTCAGACAAACATAAAGATCAGTGCATCTGTCTCTTTATACAATCACATGTGCTTTATGTTATTGGTTAAAATAAAGTACTAAGACACACCAGTCAATTGAAAACTTATTAAGTCTATACTAGGTAATTAATATTGATTTTGCAAGCATAAAATAAAGGGGTGGGCAAAACAGGTTTCCAATTATTCATAAGGAAAGTAATACAATAGTTAATGAATAATAATATAAGAATAAAGTCTGTGTCTCACACAGTCATAACTGTAAACCTCCTTTTGCCCACCCCTGTATTTTGGGCAAATAAAACTGTGCTATTTCACTAAATGTCATATGTGCAGATAAAAAAATAAGGAGGCATTAAAAAGCTATTGACAGTAGATAGGCATGTAGAGTTAATGGACCGTGGTCTCTATAGTCCATCAGTTGTCACATGGCTGCTGTCCAGTGACACCGTCGATTTGAATGCTTTCCAATCCAGTATATAGCCTTGCGTCTTTGAGACCTTGAACCTCGGTGTGTCCCACACAGGTATTTAAATGTCAGCAAAGGTTAGAAAAGCCTCAGGTGGTTTTGAACTTGAAAAGCCTGATTTAGGTATGTATTCATATATTTTCCAGCTTTGTTTTCTTCTTGTTCATATACAATTTCAAGATCTATCAGTCCATCACCAATTCTTCGTCAAGTGCTTGTGAATAAATTGTAGCCAGGAATTTTACTACATGGAACATTGATTGGGTAGTTAAATGAATAAATGCCCTGTCTTAAAAGAAGATGGGAAAAATGTATACCTTCCAGAGTACAGAGAAAAACTTCCTGCCCGGTATCTTCTGTTAAGATATATGATTCGGAGTTTCAAAATTAAAGTCTAAGATCTTAAAACACTTCCATTTAAAGTATGTGATTTTCTGCCTCAACCATCCCCAAAACCAGTGATCTCAAAGTTATAGATGGGCTTAGAGTGAATGTCAATTGAAATCCGATGCATAGAGTGTGAAAAAATTTTAGTTCTAAAACAATCTGTTTTGGTTTAATGCACTAGGAATAAGGATTCCATAAAGCTCACCCATGATTTCTGGTATAACAAATAGAACGGCCATTTAGAGAAATCGTCAGACCTCTGATGCTTGAGTCGGAAGGAGACTGACCAGGGTTCAGGTATGGTTTCATCAGGATATAGGGCTAGAACTAGAAAAATTATTTTGTAGTTAATCCCAAATTAATTCCAAATAAAAAGGAATACAGACACACAGACTACGCCAGAGTAACACAAGACGTGATTTAGATAATGGCATCCATTAATGTACGTAACTATAATTTTCAGTGCTTTCACCTGGTGGGTGAATCACGTCAGGACTACCAAGGTGTGCGCCACCGGTGAGCATGGGAGCACCGTCGGGGGGGCATCCTTGACGAATGCAGTTGGTTCCCCTGTTTAGACAGCTCTACTTCGCAAATACATGTTGTGTGCTTCTCACGGTTGAATAAACTGCATGGACAGGCAGTGCAAGTTCTACTTCACAGAGAAAACAGAGGGCTGATTAGAACATCGATTGGGCCAAGTGAGCGCAACTAGATATTCAGCAAAAAGAGTCAGAGGGTCTCTGACACTTGGTCCTGTTTCCATTTATTTTATTACATTGTCTACCAAGAATATGCTAAGTGGTGATTTTTGACTTTCTCCCTTTCAGAGGACACTTTTTGTCTGTATATCTATTAAACATGTAGTACAGGCAAAATCATCTGTACTTGGAAGTATATTGCTATAGAAACGTATGTAAGTTCTTATAAGGTAAAATAATTGGTCTAACGATCAGACAAGCTACTCACTGTACACTCTTAGAATCTGAGGAACTATTCAGAAATGAGTCAGGATTTAAAAAATAATAAAATTTAAGAATTTGGTGATAGCTGTTTGCTTTATTGGTATTTTCAAAAGCTTCATATTTAGAACATTTCCATTATAAAGATGATAGAAATAAAACTTTGTTTTTCATGTTGCAAGGAGAATAACTTAGAATCTATAAATCCCACTTTATTCCATAGAACATTAAGTAAATTAAGATTACCTTTCCTACAGTGTTGGCATAATTACAGGATAAAATAAAACATTGAGTAAAATATAACACAAACTTGGCAGCTTTTAGATGCTATCTAATATATAATGCCAGTTCATAAGTATATAGAATAAAATATAAAATTTGAAAAAGAATGTTTTAAGTTTTGAGAATTTAGAAAAATTTTAATACTTTATCTTCATATTGTTTACTTGCCTTTACAATATTTGCTTTTTTCTAAAACTTGATATTAGAAAGTGTTTTACAGATATAACTTCTTTCCAAATGTTATAAAAGATAATTTTGGTTATTACTATACTTCCTGTTCCAATGGGCAAAAGTAGGTTTATAATTCTTCATGGAAAATAATACAATTGTTAATATAAAAATAAACTTTGTTTCACGTACTCACAATTGTAAACCTGTTTTTGCCCCACCTTGTACAATCTCAGCTTGACGTGGTCTTTCTATTTTAAACATTTAAATAAAATGCTACATATAAGTTTGTCTGGAATAAAATCTGTCACTCACCAAAATTAGGTAAAACTTTAGTAAACATATATTTGAATAAGTTATATTGATTTTATCTAATTTTACATTTAAATTCTTATGTAATTTTCTGACAATAATTACATGTCAGAAAGTTACATATTTTTACATAATATATAAGTGATATTATACTCGCAATGTCTGAACTGTACACTGTCTATTAAAAGTAACTGTGATCATGGAAGTAAAGTAACTTCCATGAACGTTTTATTGGCCATACAAATCAGAGTTCATATTCGACTTCCAGTTTCCAGTTCAGATGTAAAGAGTTTGCAAGTCACTAAAAAGCCGAAAAATGGAAAGTCAACAACTCGCTTAAAAACATCAGATAATTAGGATAGAAGGCCAAACCTTTACCCTGAACCTGGGGAGAAAGGCCCGTGAGAGACTGTTGCCTCTCAGGAGCACTAACAGCCACTAGGGCCGGCTCTGGGAGTCAAGTTCAAGGGTAACACTCCTAGAGACTAGTGGGGACTAGATCGAGATAGGAGGACCACCCACGCGGATCTCCCACACTATTGTGGTTTTCCCTCCACGAGTCCCTCCAGATTTTCACTGTGCAGAGCAGAGAAAAAGCCACTCCTGCTTCCAACTGGGAGAGGGAAAATGGCACTATTTTGGAATATGCTCATCAAATTCGGTGCCTCTTAATAAAGTCATGTCCATATGGGAATTCTTTTACCAGAGCCTAACCAACATGGGGGAAGGGAAGTACTCAACCCACACCCCGGGTAGCCTTCCTGTCTCCCCTAAGAGGTACTTGTGAAGGTCACAGAGCTTAGAGGTACAGTCATTCTACTAGAAGACTGGGGACCTGACTTGATCACACGGCTCTAGAACGTGACCCCTGCCTCCACATCCAACCCCTGCATTCACTGGCTCCTGGTTCTCCTTGTGTCCGTTCCGGGTTTTCTCGGCCTCTCCTCCTCTGAAGTTGCTCCTCTCTTCTGGTCTCTTCATGCTTTATTTACAGAAAATAATAAAATGGAGATGATGTACTTCAAAATCTGTTCTTGTGGTTTTATTCCACAACAAGTCTACGTAAAACTGTTTATAGTTATAAGTGGTTAGTTTTATTTATTTTTTTAAATTTTTTTAAAATTATATTTTATTGATGATGCTATTACAGTTGTCCCATTTTCCCCCCTTCATTCCCCTCCACCCTGCACACCCCCTCCCCCCCACATTCCCCCCCTTTAGTTCATGCCCATGTGTGGTAAGTTCTTTAGCTTCTACATTTCCCACACTATTCTTGCCCTCCCCCTGTCTATTTTCTACCCACCATCTATGCTACTTGTTCTATGTACCTTGTCCCCCTCTCTCCTCTTCCCACTCCCCTATTGCTAACCCTCCATGTGATCTCCATTTCTGTGTTTCTGCTCCTGTTGTAGTGGTTTGCTTAGTTGGCTTTTATTTTAGGTCTGGCTGTTAATACCTGTGAGTTTGCTGTCTTTTTACTGTTCATATTTTTTATCTTCTTTTTCTTAGATAAGTCCCTTTAACATTTCATATAATAAGGGCTTGGTGATGATGAACTCCTTTAACTTGACCTTATCTGAGAAGCACTTTATCTTCCCTTCCATTCTAAATGACAGCTTTGCTGGATAGAGCA